>CAOLHI010002748.1:0-228559 GCA_948474755.1 Ctenosaura bakeri | reverse complement strand
AGCAAGGGAAAGAAGGATAATCTTGGGCAAGACACACTCTCTCAGCCTTAGCAAAAGCCTAGGCAAAGGCAAGCCTCCCTCTGAAGAAATCTGGCCAGGAAAATTGTCATAGTTTTGCCTCAGGATCTCCCCAAATTGAAAATGACATGATGACCTTTTCTACACAGGCAGGAAAATGTGGATTAATCCCACATTTTCTTGCCTGTGTAAACAGGGCCACATACTACAGTACAGAGATAATCCAGGTCAAAACTAGCATTTCTTTGCATAGCTCCTTCTGGCATCCTAGGGTTTGCAGTTTGATAATGCAGCAGCACACTTTAGCAGAGAAGGCTGTGACACCTTGTAAAACTACAAACCTCAGAATTGTGTATGAAAGAACTTTGCAAGGGAGCTATGCAAAGGAATCTTTCAGCTGTCCTTGAAATCTCAAGAAAACTGTACCTTCCAGCCAATCAGGCCTTGAGTGGACCCCAGAGGTGCCAATTTTTAAAAACAATTTTTCTTTTCTGCTACATATGGTTTGTCATGTGGCTCATGAGAAACCATGACAGGCATTTCACTTCTCATCCTATTCTAGCTATAGGTTTACAACCAGGCACTGGTCTTGTGGGAGGAGGTACACTGGCCTACATGTGGCAATCACTGGGTGAGATTGTGTGACCTTGTCCTCTGCCCCACTACTTCTGATAGGCGTCAGACCCACTGACCCCAGCATTTATATATGCCACTGATTTTCAGCACAGAAAATAGTGCTGAACTTAAATATTAAATATTCAGTTTAAATATATTAGAATACAACCCCAGATGTAATTTCTGAAATTGTTAGCAAAGGCCATTATTACTTCAAGGGAAAAACTCACCTATTTTCCATCTCTCCTTGTGTCTGGTCTTCCAGGTTTTCAGGCGTCTTGGGCCCTTTTTGCATGCCGTTTCTAATGCGAAAGGACCCTTTGAGCGTCGAGTAAATGGGAGGAGCGGTTCATATGATGCACTCCCATTTACTCAAGAGCCTAAAGTGGACCGTGCATGCACCTTTTCATTTTCGGCTTAAAGCCGAATATGGTGCGCGGTCGTGCAATGCTCCCAGGGCCCGCGCACACTTACCTGGTGTGTGGTGCATCAGGAGCCGGACCAGTTGCACTTCCTGCCTCAGTGCTAGCCTGCAATTCCCAGGTTGCGCTGCGGTAGGAAGGGGCGGGGCGTTTGTGTGGTGTTTGCGCGACTGGCAAGCCAGCTGCGGTGAGGAAGCAGAAGCAAAGTGAGCACCTTGTGCAAGAGGCTGCTCACGCAACCGCCGCCCCCCACCTCCGTAAAAAGGTAAGGTGCGGAAAGGGCTATGGTCTCCAACAAACTATTTGGTTGGTGGATTTGAAAGATTCGGTTTGCCTGTTTTAGCACAGGGATTTGGATTCAGAAATCTCAAATCTCAAATCCTTGCTGAGGATTCGAGGATTTGGTTGGCCCATGCCTAATTTACGCATATATATTTGTGTGTGCATGCACATGTGTATGTGTGGTGGAAGGGTTGCATGGTCTCTAGAGCTGGAGTCTGTAGGTAGAAGGAATAGTCTTGAATGACTCCATGATTGCAGGCCACATGGTTCTGATCCCTGACCTTCATTCATTAGACGGATGAATGAATGGTGATGTGCACTGACATGTCAGTTAGACTCTCCACCCCATGGAAAGCAATGCACTGAGGATACATGGCACTCACACTCAAAATATATATCTCTGTAGGCACTTGAATGCACATGCCAAGCTATACCTGTGGTCCCTTGTGTAGCATGTGGCTCGTGCCTGAAAACTTCCTTACCTGGGTAGATGTCTTTAGACATAAGAAATCATCTCATCAGCCTCAAAGAAGCATTTTTAATTGGATCCTTACTGTCTTTTGCCCTTGTATCAAATTTGTCACCATGGCACACAAATGAATATGATCAATAGTGCCATGTAATTAGAGGTACATGGAATACAACCTAACAATTATCCACAATCGCTTTCCAAATCTTGCAACAAAGGGACCTAATTTTAAATATGTCGGTGGATTTTTTTTTCCAGGTTTCCAAATATTTGCTCTTTCAATTAAGCAGATGGAGAGCCTGCTGGTAATGGGTGCACAGGCTTCAGAACTTCTCCTGCAACTAATTCCTGCCCAGACTGAAGCAAATTATATGCAGCAATTTTTATCAAGGTAAATAACACCATGTGCCACTTGGCAAAATGCCTAACAACAACAGAAGCAGCAGCAGCAGCAGACAGAGAAAAATCTAAGAAGTGTTTAAAGGTATCTTACCTAGTGGGAGATTTTTTTTTTTATTTGATGCCACCAGAACAAATGGGGCACAGCAAAAAAGCGAGCTGCAGAAGAGAAGGGTTTCTTATCTAAGTGCTCTGGAGGATATTTGCTGATCAATCCTATGAAAGGATGATATGCTTATGTGTGTCCAGGGGATGAAATAACAAGCCTGGGGGGCAATAAGGCACTCATATCATCTTTGTGAATTTTACAAATACAGCATGAAGCTCAGCGTGACTCAGCCTGAATGGAATTCTTAACACATGCATTTTACATGATAGTTCAATGAGAGCTTTCTCAGGCAGTTCCTCTAATACCATGGGATGTTGGTTTATAGGCAATTTTTTTTTTATCACATTGAGAAATGCCACAACACATTTTGTGAACCATTTGAGGCAGGCTGTAAAGCCCTAGAATATGAGAATTTCAAGGCTATTTGATTTGCATCCTTTTGTAAACAGTTTCTGGTCCTTTTTGAGCACTGGTAAGAATGAAAAAAAAATGATAAACTTTAGGAAGCCCTGAAGAAATGTGGATTACAGCCTGGTCCTGTGCGTGTTTGTTTATTTGGCAGCAAGTCCCACTGAGTGAATTTTCAATCATAGCAGCTCTGAGTCTCTAAGATTTCTAAGTAAAGTTCCATGAAGTTAAGTTCCTTTAAAGTCAGAGTAACTTATTTATAAGAAATACATTTTTAAGTAGGACATTGGCTTATAAAATTGAGACTGATGTTAATATCAGTTAATTTCTTGTTCTGCTTACACAATAGAATTTAATCCTAAATTGGTATTTCTATGGGCACTGGCTGCCAGGACTCCCATGTCAGTCTGAAAGTGAATCTGTTCCTGATTTTATTTTGGCCTTTAAAAGACTTATCCTAGGGATAAGGTTCAGAACCTCAGGAAGATGATGATGATGATGATGATGATGATGATGATGATGATGATGGTCATTTCCTATCCTACCTTTCCCCCAGTTCAGGATTCAAAGTGGCTTACAACAGACTAAGAAATGTATAGTTAAAAATCCATAAGATAAAAAAATCAAAACAAGATTTAACGATCAAGAAATTAAAACCAGATTTAAAAATATGTCATTAAACAGGCACACACACAAACGCTCACACACCAGCACAACAATTAGCAAGATACAGCATATTATTTTGGTGGGATGGGCCTTATATAGTCAATCATCACATGCCTGTCTAAAGAGTTCTGATTAACATGCGGAGTGGATTTACCACTCTACTGACATGGAGCCACCAGTACCCATTGCCTTTGTTGTTGTGTTCAGTTGTTTCCAACTTATGGCAGCCCTAAAGCAAACCTATAATGGGGTTTTCTTGGTAAGATATGTTCAGAGCACATTCCTCCTTGACTTTCTCTGAGGCTGAGAAAGTGTGACTTGCCCAAAGTCACCGAGTGGGTTTCCATGGCCAAGCAGGGATTCAAACTCTGATCTCTGGAATCATAGTCCTATGCTCCAACCATCACACCACAGTGGTTGTCTACATTTAATCTTAGAACTATTCCCACTGAAGAGAGTGAGACTTACTACTGAATAAAAATATATAGAATTGCATGGTATATATATATATATATAGCCCAATTCAGGTGCTCTCTCAGTATGTTTAGCAAATATGTATTTGAAAGGTAAGGGAACATTTTATTTTATTTATTTATTTATTTATTTATTTATTTATTTATTTATTTATTTGATCCCGCCTCTCCATATGGATCGAGGCGGCGAACAACTTACAAATAGCATGTATTTCGAAACATTTCTATACATGCTAGTTTCATTCCTTCTGTCACCATTTATCATGTATAGAAGATGACTTTCTGAAGTGAACAGCTTTCAGAGGCTTCACAGACAGTGGAGACTTTCATTTTCAAACCCCCCCCCCGCTGTCCATATGTGGATGTTAATGGAAACAGGAGTACCTGAATAGAATCTACATTTCACTGTGCTTGTGCATATTGTTGGTCTGAGCCTCTGCCCCACCTCAATAGCCCCTTCTCTGCTGTCCCTCCGATATTGAAATTGAAACTGTCAATTGAAAGGTTAAGTCTTTTGGTTAAGTGTTTTTGCTTTTGTTGCTATTTAAACACCACAACCCTGCCTAAATTAATAAAGATGTAAAAGTGGAACTGAGGCGGTGTCCCTTGTCTTACTGGTTCTGAAGCCATCGAAGTAGGCATTAGTGCTAAATTACCTATGCCACTTTCCTTGCTATAAATTGGGCCATTTCTACATTATACTGTTCTAGTGCTATTATTCCACTTTCAATATCCTATGGAATCCTGGGGTTTGCAGTCTAGGGAGGGGCATTTAGAATTCTCAGCCAGAGAGCTCTTTGGCCTCAGTAAACTACAAGCCCCAGAATTCCACAGGATGTTGAAAGTGGAACAATAGCACTATAACAGTGTAGTGCAGAAACGGCTTTGGATTCTTCCTTATTACAGGGATATAGAACTGCCCTATTAGTGCCTTATAGACTGAGTCCTCCCCCTCCATTTTACCACAAACCTTAAAAATTCTGTTCCTTATAAAACTTTTTTTGCCTTACAAATACAAAATTAATAACAACAACAACCATTTTGCTATTCCATTTAAAAAATTCCAAGTAATAATTGGAAATTATAGCAATATTTTTATATATATTGGATTACTATAATAGTGTTGTAATAATTTACTTGTGTAAACTTGGATAGCTTCAGGTAACTAAATCTGGTCCTATTTCTTTACAAAAGGCTTTACGTAAATTCTAATTTTCATGACATTTTGTAGGTAAAATTGTTCATATTTTTGCTGATGGATACCATCGTTTTAAGAGAGTTAGAGATGGAATTGGCTAGGTCAGCACTTGTTCCTCTCGTTATGGCTATTTCCCAGCTTGTGCAATCGGAGGATGTGGATCGGATACTTAAACTGAGGGCTACCGCACTTGATCTGGATGTTTGCCCATTCTGGTTGCTAAAATCTTACACAGCTGAGCTGGGACTATAAACCTCAAGGTAATCAATGCTTAGAAATAATTGCATCAGCCCTTAAGGAACAATGAGGTTGTTGTGGTGGTGAACATCAATTGTTGAATCTATTGCTAGGGAAAATTATTGCCAAAGGCTAATTTTCCACTTTTGAGCAAAGTATTGGAATGGGCAATGGCCTCATAAATCCAGATAGTCTTGAAGCCCTTTCGCACTACTCAACAATAGCATTATGAGTCCACTTCAATTGCCATGGCAATATCCTGTGGAATTCTGGGGCTTGTAGTCTGATGAGGCACTAGAGCTCTCTGACTGAGAACTGTAAATATCCTTTCCTTAACTGCAAATCTCTCAGAAGGCTGTTGGAAAAATCACCAAGACTGTGTTAAGACTGAGTCAGACTTATCCATCTATTCATTTTATTTGCTGGGCCTATAATTCAATTCAGTATGCAATGAGACTTGCTATACTGCATATGCTTGATGTTGTTATTAATTTGGTCTCATCTGAACCTAGTTTTACCATATATTTTTTCTGGCCCATTTGTACCATTTCATAGTGAGCCTAATATGAAATAAGAAAGAGAAAGCTTTCTCTATGATTTTACAAGTGTTGTTGTTGTTGGAGACCAAATGCATTACTTCCTGCCAGACTGCTAAAACATCAGAGCAGAAAAATGGTAGCACCACTATTTGAACCAAAGACTACCCAACCTATAGTTCAAGGTCTTAGCCACTGATAAGGAGGGGCCTTCAAACACATGACTGTTCTATGTCTGAAGTAGTATGTATGTCTTGTGAAACGTGGATTTTTTCCCCAAATGTATGGATTGGCAATTATTTAGCAGCCATCAATCCATACAGAGAATGGAGCATTCTAAAGAATTTTTTTATGTCGTTCCCTTGCAGGTCTCCTCCAACCCAAACACTTCTAAGTCTTTCCTTAGGCCTTATTATCACAGAGGACACTCCTCTTAAATTTGTGCGTGTGGCCATCTTAGTTCTTTCTCAAGTGCCCTTTCATCTTCCCTTGGGTTGAAAAAGCTATTTGTTCGGTCTATAATTTCCAGAATCCCTCCGTCCACAGCAGGACCACTGAAAGCAGGTTTAGGCCCTAGTGATCTTTTTTCTGCCCAGTGAGCAGAACCCCCAGTGGTATGCTAGTAGCAGATCTGTGCAACAGATGGGGGCCATCAGTGGGCGACTATGGGCTGGCAGGTAGACCAGGTAAGCACCTGTCAGCTGGGGTGGTGGATTTGAGCCAACAGAGAAAAGGGCTTCAACTGTGCACGAAGGGGAGGGATTTGAGGAAGGCATTTTTATCTCACTCAACTTCCTCCTTGTTTTCTTTTAGGTTCCCAGTGATTATGCCTGTAGCGTTCATGGCAACAAAGAAAGTGCATGTGGGTGGGGTGGGGTGGGGTGGGTGGAAAGGAAAGTTAGGTGGCCATTTGGTATGGCAGATGAGTGGGGAATAGGGGAGGGCCTCTGGTGCCTGGAACAGCCTGAAGCCTGGGTTGGCAAGAGGTGGGAGAATGTTCCTCCTTTGTTCCCCTAGTTGGGCCACTTTGCTTGGCAGCTGCAGGACCAACTCCTAAGGCATCCGGTGTCCTATCTTGGCCCACTTGGCAGAAGTTGGTGCATCTGGTGGACAAGCTAATTTCTTTTTACACAAGATTTCAAGTTTTGTGTGCTGTTGTTATTCTCTTTGGCTTTCACCAATTTCACAATGGATGTCAAGAACCATCAACAAATAATGAGCCTAATAACGACAATAGGAAAAAGAAAGGTATATTCAACATAATTGGGCTCTGGGCTCCCTTCTGGTTGCTGGGGCCTCAGTAATTTGTACCATCTCCTTCCTTGGTGGCCCTGGTCCACACGGGTACAGGCTATGGAGTCTGGGCCTGCTTCAGAATGTGATCCCCAAGAGGTAGCTTTTCCAAGCTCTCAGTCTTCCCATTTACAGATTATTGCTTTCTTCCCATATGCTGTGCTCCAGTTCCCTGCCTCCCCCCTCCCCGCTCCCCCCATGCTAATAGGGAAACTTCAGTCCTGCTAGCTCCAAATCAACATTTTGATTTGGATAATTAGTAACATTGTTTCAATCTTCATCTTGCAAGAGGAAAATTAAGATCCTTCTTTCCATTTATATTGCTAACATTTGTTTTCCTTTCTATTTCCAGCATGCATTTTCAGTGACATCTTGCTAATCCAATCTCTCTAATTAGGATTCTTCCTTATGTTTGATTAGATTTATGTTATGCTTATATCTGTTTGCTTTCTGTCCCCTTCTATTTTTGGACAGACTTCAGTGGCCTATAAAGGCAGAGGAGGGAAACCCTGGGTAATGAAAAATAACAAAACAAGCTCCCTTCCTTAATGTGGCAAGGGAAAGGTTCCAGCAGAAAGCTTTGAGGGCATGAAATTTTTCTGCTTACAGCAAATAAGCTAGACAGCTTCATTTGCAAGCTTTCCTTCCCTTTAGTCTTATTTTTAGAGATTCAGAGCCTGGCCTCCACAAATCAGGTTAAGCTGTACATTACAAGGTAACTGGTTGACCTTGAAGCAATCCTTTTCGGGGAAGAGGTGACTAAGGGCTTGGCAGGCACAATTTATGTCACTCTGGGGAATGCAGAAGGAGCACATGAGCATAAATATAATGTGGAAATGGGAGCAGGAATTGTAGATGGATCTGGCGGATAAAGGCTTGGGCCTGTGTTTTTGAGTAAGTAGGTCAAAGTACGATAGCATCATCTCCTGTAGAAATACAATTCCAAAGCTTGTTTGGATGGTATGGGATGCCAGCCAGGCTTCATCAGAGAGATAAAAAATTATCTCCATTATGCTGGTGAGGCTGCAGAACAAGTGGGAAACTAAGCATATATTATGAGACAGAGAAGGCTCTGAGGCAGAAATCAAAGGATGATGGGATAGGTCACTGGAGACCAATTCTTGCTAAGCACAGTGCTAAAACTGTTGGAGGCCTGTGCTCTCTGGCTGAAGCACAGTACTTATTGAAGTCATTTTATGAGAAGTATGTTATTCCTTCAGTCACAGCCTGATCTTGTCTCCTGGTGTCTTGAATCCACACGCAGTCTCTCTCTCTCTCTCTTACACACACACGCACACAGACATACTCATGTCACATACTCAAGAGTGGGTCATAGGAAATCCCCTTCACTGCTATGCCCAAGCTGTTGGTGTGCCTGTGTATTGCCAGCTGGTCTGGGATTTTGCACTGTATATCAACAGGCACCAACGTGGTATAGAAGTTTGAGGTTTGAGCAGTGGTCTATGACTCTGGAGACTGGGGTTTGAATCCCTGCCTGGCCATGGAGACCCAATGAGTGGGCAAGTCACATTCTCTCAGCTTCAGAGGAAGGTGAAGGCAAAGACAAAGCCCTTCTGAACAAAGCTTGCCAAGAAAACCTTGCATAAGTTGGAAACAACTTGAAGGCACACAACAACAGCAATAGTCAGCACTGTCATTCCAGAAAATACTCTTTTAAATACTCTTCTACCACACACAACTTCATGTGGATGATATGTAGACACAGTACAGATGTTTTTCCACACATGAACCCCAGCTGAGGAATGCACAGAGTGGAGAGAATGGGCCTCCTGTAAAGATCCCCACTTCCCTACATCCACAAATTCTATCTTAAGTATGAAATGTGACTTGGGCTCTACAGGTGAGTGTACACACTCCTTTTCCATGTAATGAGGAATTTTAGTTGCTCCAGAGTTCTCCTCTGCATGGAAGAAATGCAGATATACAAATGAAGTGAAAAAGTGCCACCATATTACATTTACCCTAAGAACCTAAAATAATCCCTTATGCTAACTATGCTTATGTTGGAAAGGATATGTATATTTTAATTCAGTTAGTACTAATTGGCTATTTAAATTTATATCACATTGCAGTAGTAAAAATCTTACCCAAATGTAGGTTAAAAATTTCACCCATGATTTCACTCATCAATCTTATGATTTCACTTTTTCTTTCTGTGATTTCATTCTTTCCCTCCCTTTGTTCTTTTTCTGTGTGTCTCTCTTTCTTCACTCCTTCTCCTCCTCTCTCCTTCTTTCTTTCTCCCTCTCTGCCTCCCCACAACACTTTTCCATGCACTTTCTTCTCTTTCCCTCTCTCCATTGTGCAGAATCATTAGCTTACATTTGCTCCATGACGGGGAATACTATGTGGGCTTCCTCTTCCTGCTTTTCTGTCTCCTCCACCTTCACCTTGCTGCCTATTGCTCTTGCCACAGCTGCTGCTCACCATGGAATGAAAAAGAAAACTTGTACTAGGATTGTAAGGGCACTGTGATTGTGGAGAGGGGTGGGGAGGGAACATAGCCTAGAAAACACCCTCCCAATAATTCCACCAAAAACACTCCTCAGCTTGCACTACGTATTGTTCATGAAAAAGTTATTTTATCTTCTGACTTACATTTTGGAGGAAAATAATTTAATGTAATTATTATGAATGCATGAATTCCAGTGTCAGAAGAAGTTATGTATAGCTGTATATCCACAGAACTCTTTCACACTGAGCTTCTGCTTAGGAGCATCAGAGGATCATGGCCAACAGCTGCAGTGTGGGCAGGGGCAGTGAGTCTGATCTTGCTTCTCTATGCAAAGACTGGTGAAATATTCAAGATGAACTGATTGTACATAATTGTACTAACTTCCAGAATTTTGTAGATTTTTAAAAAAACTGTAACCCCTAAAATCCACCATGCTGCATGCACTAGGAATTGCAATTAAAAAAAAAAGCCCAAACTCAAAAGAAAACAGTTTCCAAATTCTCTAACATTCTGACTGCATAATAATTGTATTGATGGCTGTGTACCTGACTTATTTTAGTAATTGCCTTCTATGTGCACTCCCTCCTACAAGGTTATTTGGAGGGCCTAAGGTAGCCCAAAGTTGATAGAAACTCCATGCATTAATATAAGATACATTGCTTGACATTACAGACATTGATTCTAATCTAATTCTCTAATTCTAACACAGTGTTTAAGTTGTCCTGTCTTTAAGTATGTTAAAGAGTCCCCTGGAACTGGAGAAAATGAAAATGGTATTGATGCTGGAGATAGGAAATTGCAGGACTGTTAGTGAAAGGGAAAAATGAATCTCCTGATAACAATATCTGAGACTTCATATATTTATAAATTGGCCTTTACACCAGTGGAGGCTAGCAACTTATTCTTTTAAAAAGCAATAAGCTGAAATCCCACACAACTGTTGCTCAGGTCTGTTCCCCTAGTTGTAATGTGATATTTCATTTCAGAATCAAGCCTACCCAGTTGTCAGAGCATATTTGACCCTGTAGCTGTCTTGGGATGCCCATTGCAGTTGCATGGATCAGGATACAAAGGAGCTTTCAGTCACTGCAAGTAAGGGTAGTGACTGAAGGATTTTCATGGATTAGCTGAGTTGTGGCTTCATGCCACTAAGGTTAACTATGAAATAGTAACACAGAGAAAAGGGTTGGGGTGGAGCAACCAATGTAAGCCTTCTTCCTGTTGTTCCTGGCTATGAAAGCATCGTGGTTTTATATTCTGGCTGAAGGAACAAAAGTAAGTGTGAAGCAGGTTACCCAAGTACATAACACAGTTCATGAATAGTTTACGCTCCTTTAATGTTATATGATGTGTATGAGTGCATGCATGTAGAGGTACAGGTGGATATGCCCTTCTCACCAACTGAACCTAAAAGGCATATTCTGCAAAGGGTGAAAATACAGCTCTGAACTACTTGGTACAAATCAACAGGAAACCTGAAACTGAAATAATGGTTCAGAAAGGAACAACTTCTAGACTCCTGCCTTCAAGCTCAGCTGCCCTATTATATCTCTGAACACTAGAGCTCACAATGCCTCCCCCCCTCCAATTTCTGAATTGTCAGACAGGAGACACAGTGCCAGAAGAAGAAAAAAACTTATACAATCTCTTGTTAGCTAAGTGCAGTGTTTTGTTCCATGGTTACATGTCTGTACAAGCCGTCATTGTGTCATTCATAATTACCACCTGTTCAGTGGTTCCCTTCAGGTTTCATCACCTCTGCAGCTTTAAGGAGCCAGCTGCAGGAAGTGGAGTCGACTTCCCTGGAGCAACAACTGTCAGACTCAAGGATTCAGGCTATAATTGCTGCCTGTTGCACAAACATCTCCTCTCCGCTTCCAAAATATAAAATATCTAGAGCCATTTGCTTGCTTGGGATAAAAACAAGACTTGTCAAGTTTGGTTTCTGCCAGAGCTTTCCTTATGCCAAAGTTCTTGATTCTAACATTGACTGCTTTAAATGTTACATCCTACCAGTCAATTATATTACAGGCTGATGTAGTATTTTTTGTAAAAATGTCACCTCTGAGCTCTGAGGTTCTCAGTTCAAATTTTACCTCAGCTATTAATTTGATAGGCAGTTCTGAGCTCCCCTATCACAACTTCTTCATACTAACTGCCCCCTACCCAGAGTCTAAATGGTCTGTCTGAAGTTTGGAGACAGCAGTATTGACCCCCTCCCTTTACTGGATGTTGTAACCTGTTGAAGATGTTACTGAGGTAAGCCCTATTAAGTACACTGGGTGCTTAAAATATATCATAAAAATGATAAGTATATTTATTAGAACCCTAGATTGGCTGCTTAGTTACATCAGTGTAATAAAGTGATATTCCTGGCCTGACACCCCCCACAGCCCATCTTAAGAGCCAGTTGCAGGTTTGGGCAAAGTAAGGCCATCCAATTGCTGATTGGGGTGCAAGAAGGACAATGATTCCAACTCCTCTCCCACCATCAAGTGAGCCGACAACAAGGACTTGCTCTGATTGTCACAGCCTTGCTTCCTGGTGGGAGGGGGTTGGAAATGTTGTCAGCCTTGCACCCTGATCAGACACTGAATGAACTTCTTTTGCCCAATCCAGTGGTTGGTTCTTGAGGTGGGTGGGAGTGCCATTTATGTAGGCTTCCAATAAGACTACACAGTCTTACTGAATACGGACCAGTTACCAATCTGTAATTGGTAATGAACTTGTAAGTGCAACACTGAATACCAGCCATTGATTTTTCTCAGTGTTATAGACTAGAAAGGACAATAAGGCCATGAGACAAGTTCATCCATCAAATGTTCTCCCAAAGATTAAGTTGGATAATTCAGATTATGATGAAAGCAGAGATGAGAGCAGGCAAAGCAGATAAATTCAAGGCTTTTAAAAAGTGGTCATTTTGGGGTCCAGAGGACTAGTTTGATCAATGGTTTGACTGTAGAATAGCTCTGGGAAGCATACAGTCTTCCAGACGTTGGACTACAATTTTCATCAGCCCTGGACAGTA
Organism: Ctenosaura bakeri; assembly: GCA_948474755.1. NCBI lineage: Eukaryota > Metazoa > Chordata > Lepidosauria > Squamata > Iguanidae > Ctenosaura > Ctenosaura bakeri. Next base: position 215,930 of record CAOLHI010002748.1, on the reverse strand, counting down.
TGGGATCTAACAATATTTGGAGAACCAAGGATTCCTCACCCAAGTCTTAGAACATGTAATGTACAAGTGGAATTTGTGGCACAAGTACCAAAACTAACATAGGCATTAGGAATCTGTGCATACCCACCCTGTATTAGACAATGGAGACTCATGGGCCTGCCTGTGTCTAGCAGCATGCATGTCACATATATAGTCATTCTCAATCTTTGGGCCTGATTTGTTGCACTGTTCAAAAAAGCTGACCATCACCAGTATGTAGTAAACATCTCATGGTGAGGTGTCAGAGTGTAATTCCCTAAATAAGCATAATCCATGTACACATGGGATGGGTCACTATGGCCAACTTGGACTGCAAGAGTTTCTTACCTAAATCCAACCTGAAGATGCTGGTGGTTTCCTAAAACTAGCCAAGCTTGGCCCTATTTACCTGCCAGAATAATGGGGAAAAACCAGGATGTGTTCTAGTGTCTAACTAGAATAGAGTGGAAGTTGGTGGTTCCTGTCTCAGAAAGGTAGTAAATCTATTTCTGGTTTTGGATAACTACAAAGGAGCTATCCAAGGTGTTGAACATATTTGTGGGATAGGGCTAAATAACTTGGGTAAATCCTTTAAAGACTAGACTAAATCTTGGAATAGATTCACTGTCCCACTGATATAGAAGGCATCAGCTACTGCCACAATCTTATGAATACCACTGTCAGTAGAAGACTAAATTCTTCCTTCAAGTCAACAATCTTTGGTAGCCAGAATTCCACTAGTGCTTATGTTGGCATAAGTGCCATTGTATAAACAGTTGTGCTTTGAGAGATGTTAGTCAAAGCTGATATCCTAATCAAAGTTGTACAGGTTCTGTTACACTGGCATAACCCCTGTGCATGTGGTTGTGTTTTTTATGACTTTGCACAAGAATTGTAGACAAGCAGTACTAGAGATGTTTGACAAATTTTTGTACAACAAGGCAATCTAATCTAACTCCATCATAATTTTATGCTGCAGTTAGTGAGCACTGTAGCCCTGCAGGAGATGCCAAACAGCTCTTGTTGCTATTTTTTCCCTTGGGTCCTAAGATGATAGAGGTAAGGTGTTTCTGTGTCATAATAGTATAGAAGTAAGAAAGTTGCAGTTTCTCACCAATTCCAGCATGTGGAGTTTCTCCTGGATCCAGTAGAATGCTTGTATTCTGAATGGGAACTGACTCAGACAGATGTACTTTTCTAATGGGAGCAGCAATAATTACAAATAAGTAAAACAATAGAATGTATCTGTAGTGGGAGAACAGAAGGAAGTAAATTGAATCCCACCCAGGTTGCTACTAAGCCTTGTTGTGAAAGATAAGTTTGTGGTATCCTTTTTGTTTTTAAATATCCTGGCTGCTTCCATGCCTATTGGCTCAAAGATCTTCATACCCTGAATATAAAGCCAGTTATATCCAAGCAGTGGCAGATTTTTCTCCATGTCTGGATCTGCAAGACGGTGTCTCAAAAGTGCCTGATTGCATAGTAGAAAGAAGTAGAGGGAAAGAAAAGAAGGGAACGATGGTTAAAAAATGAAGTTTTTGATTGCTCTTTTTCTGTTGAACCCCCTCCAAAGAAACGATTTGGTTCCTGAGATCTAGAACATTAATAAATTCCTTTCCTGTGTATGTAACAGAGGAGTCTTCAAACTGGTAATTTAGGAAAACTAAATAAATCAACAATGAGAATGAGATGCTGGCCCATGCCTTACATTTCTCATATGTAGAAAGATTCAGAACAGTTTTGTCTCTTCATACTTTCTAACTTAAAATGTAAGATTGTAGATCCTCAAGATACCTGAATATTTAAAGACTTGAAAGCACAAATACAGAGAGACCAAAGGACTACAAATGCAGAACTGTCTTCTGTGTAGGTAGGGCTGGAAAATCAATTCCTTTGGCTTTCCTAAACTTTGTGACATCTGCATGCAGCTATAACAAGCACGGCTGTAAATCATAGTCTGGAAGCACCTATTTACAAATAATTAGATACTCGTAATTTTCCCCCTATACTGAAGGTAGATATAACTACTTTATTTATTATTTATATTTTCAGGTCAGAATATTTTTATACTACTTTTCATTTTAAAAAAACTGGCTCACAATAAAAACAGAAACAATAAAACAGTAGCTACAGGGATACAAGTGATAAAACAATAAAAGCTGATAAGAACGACAGACTTTGCTATCAGAAAGATAAGTATATGGAAAGGTCAGGGTCTTTCCCTATACACGGTGGAAACACCCAACACTGACAGCTGCCTGATTTCAATGAAGAGACCTTCTACATGGTAGGAGCTGCAACAGAAAAGGCCTTCTCCACGTCTCAATCAACCATTACATTATAGCTGTAATTTAATGAGGAATTACAATACACCTTTTGTTTTGAAACTCTGTTTTTAGACTTTAAACAATATGTTTAGGACTATGGTCTCAACTAAATAATAGAGGAGGTATATCACTTGCTTCAGTCATTGGCTCATGCTACTTCATGTGTTGGTTCTTCATATTCAGTGTTGGGCATTGAGACAACAAAATGGTGGACAGGAGGAGTGTGTGTTTCATAGCAGTGATCTGTAATACATCAATGTCTTTCTTTTTGAAATAACCACAAGTTTACTTCAGTAAGGATACTGACAAGCAAGAACATGTCGAGAGGAGGGTGACCAAAATGGTGAAGAGTCTAGAAGCCGTGCCCTATGAGGAACAGCTTAGGGAGCTGGGTATGTTTAGTCTGCAGAAGAGAAGGCTAAGAGGGGATGTGATAGCCTTGTTTAAATATTTAAAAGGATGTCATATCAATGAGGGAATAGGCTTGTTTTCCACTGCCCCAGAGACTAGAACAAGGAGCAGTGGATTCAAGCTACAGGAAAAAAAGATTCTACCTGATCCTCAGAAGGAACTTCTTGATGTTTAGAGCTGTTTTCTACCTGATCCTCAGAAGGAACTTCTTGATGTTTAGAGCTGTTTGGCAGTGGAATATGCTGCCTCAGAGGGTGGTGGAGTCTCCTTTGGAAGTTTTTAAACAGTGGCTGGATGGCCATCTGTTGGTAGTACTTTGATGTGTGTTCCTGCAAGGCAGGGGGTTGGACTAGATGGCCCCTGTGGTCTCTTCCAACTCTATTACTTTATGATTCTAGTTTATTTTAAGAAACAAAAATAATGCATTCCCTTTGAAAAGCTGAAACATTTGAAAAGCTGAATCCTGGTGGTGCAGTGGTTAAATGCCAGTACCGTAGCCACAACATTGTGAGTTAGATTCCTGGTTGACTCAGGCTTCCATCCTTCCGTAGGTTGGTAAAATGAGTACCCAGCTTGTTGGGGGCAATTAACTAAATACATTGTAAACCGCTTACGGAGTGCTTTGCACTGATGAGCAGTATAGAAATGTAACTGCTAACTGCTATTGGGAATTAATTATGTTTGGGATCCTTGGAATTATAACAACAATTAATTACTTTTAAAGTAAACTTCCAAGCTGTGCTATAGCAATACAGAACAATACAGAACATGGCTAAATATGAAGCACTTGTGGATCCATAACTCTAGGTTATGAATTGGTAACTGCAATGTAGGATGTCATCATTATTGGCTGAAAAGTGTTCCTGAGACACATAATATTATTGCAATTAGAATTCCAGAAAAATAGGTAATTAACAATTAGTCCTTTTCATCCAAATGAACAGATACTTACAATTTGTACAGTAGCAGGGTCCTGAGACCCTCATGCAGATTTACGCTTTACATTATATTAGCCATGGTGTGCATGTAAAATCAACATGTGATCCTTTCTGCTGCCTTCTTCCTTTTTTTAAAAGTCTATAGGGGTAAGCCCTTTATTCTTGAAAGTCTGCACATTTTTCATGCAGATCTAAATATACCAGCTGTAAAATTGCAGAAATGGAGTTGCATGCCATATTGCTGAAGCATTATAAAGCCAGTCCCTTTATTGCTAACAGGCCATATCTGAATTAAATGAGGTTTTAACCTCTGCCATAATTAACCTTGGTTTTTTGTTAAGATGCAAGGGCAATCCATTGACAGTCAAACACAGCCACTGCATTTTAAACACACATGTGTGCATACGGGAGTGCAATATTTGGAGCAGAAGACGTGCCTGTTTTCTTCTGCAAGCTCCAGAGTGAAAGATCCAAGCATTCAGCTCCCCCTCTGTATAATTGTATGTTCAGTCACTGAATATGGATCATGTTTAGAGGAGCTGTGTAACATGTTGACAACCCACTGTGCATAAATATGGATTATTCTTTTTAGCAACAGCCTGGCCAAAGCAGAATGAAAATGACTTTTTGTTCTGCTATTTTTGCAAGGCCTTGCAAACCATGGTATTTTCTATGAAAGAAAAGAAAAACTGTAATAGCTTAACTGGCAATTGAAGGGGAAAAAGGGCCTCAGATGTAGGAGTCTGCTCCCCAAATCCATATATATCCCATGCTCAGATTTTGCCAATCATTCTTGTCTTTTGCAGCCATTAGCTCTTCAACAATCAGGTTTGCTCTCTCTGAACAGGAAACCAGGCAGAGGGGATGGGGCAATTCAGATGGCAAAAAGTGTAAATAGGAGCCTTGACAAAAAAGAGGAAGGTTGCTGAGAAACTGCAGCTGAATGAATTCTTTGCATCAGTTTTCAGTGTTGAAACATCAGAAAGACATTGTACACCTGGATCATTTTTTTGTTACCCTGATTTTTGGGGTCCCTTGGGGGACATCTCAATGTGCTCCATGTGATGGGGAATGGAAACTAGCCAGAGCACAAACCAAGCACCATACAAGAGGCAGGGTAACCTAGCGAGATCTTTCACCCAATTTTTACGGGGTCAGGCCAAGCCAAAAACCAAGCAAAATTGTCTAATAAATGATTTTATTAAAAATAAAGACTTGTGCATGTACACACTCATGCACTCACTCACTCAAGACCTAGCGAGGAATAATAAGAGAGGAAATTGGACAGAGGGCTTTGGAGGGTTACAGCTGAGGAATACTGCACCTGGTCCTGAAGTCCGGAGGTCTGAGACAGCAGCGGAGAGAGAGATGAGACTCAGCACGTGGAGGGCTGAGGGGATAGATAGCTCAATGGATGGAGTGATGGTCTGCTGGGAAGCCGGGAACGATCCAAAGAGCCACTCAAAAACTGGATCTATTTATGGGGGAAAAGGTACCTGGAGGGCTAATCCTTTCCTGGAGAGAACAATAACTGGAGGAGCTAGAACAAAGCTTCAATATGTCAACGTCCTTTGCATGATTAGCTTTGCTGGGGTTGTCAAAGCCTCGGCTTTAGGCAAATCGTCCTCGCTTGATGGGCTGTTTGTCAGATGCGTTAATCCCTTCAAGCCAGCTTCTCGGGGCTGAGGACCCTTTGTGTATTTTAAATTTTACATGTCTGGAGGTCTCCTGGGATTATGTGACTATGGGTTTACTGGCCTGACCGGGTTTTTCCTATTTTCGGCCGTTCGACCGTGCCTGCCTACATGCTCGTTCGGGGGACCTCTCAAGCACATGGAGACATTTTTAATATTAAATTATAGACCCTGGGATAGGCTTTATCTACCGCAGTAACATTTCCCCCTTTCCTGGTGGTGCCTTTGAGGAACTGTGTCAAATAGAAGTAGTAAAGAATGAAGGTTGGAACATTACTTGACAAAATGGAAAAGTTAATAGATCATTGGATCTCCATGCCATTCTCTGAAGAAATCTTAAAGAACATGACATTTCCAAATTCTTATAATATATGTATAATTGATTTCAGTCTCTTGGAATGACAAGTAGCTATTGTTGTCCCAGTCTTGTATTTCGATGAATATATAGCTGGCTGAGGAGTGGTGGTAGTTTATGACAGGGATGGAGAATTCTTCTCTTTCCTGAGGTCAAATCAGCACTGAGCAAATGTAGTACATCGTTAGCCACATGGTTAGCATTTTCCCTCTGTACTGGGATTGCATGGACCTCACTTTGACTTATTCATTGAACTATTTATTGTGTTGTGTCAACCTTCAAGTTGACTCTAACTTATGGTGACTCTCTCATGGGGTTTTCTTGGCAAGATTTATTTGAGGAAGGTTTACCACTGCCTTCCTCTAGGACTGAGGGAGTCTGACTTACTCCAGGTCACCAAGTGGGTTTCCATGGCTGAACAGGAATTGGAACCCTGGTCTCCCAGAATCCTAGTGTAACATTGAAACCACTACAACAGTATCAAATATTAAAATATTTGCTATTTCATCTTATATCCTAAGATCTCAGGGTAGTGTACAAGTAAAATCAATTAAACAGATTGAAACATTTTAAAATTTAAAACAATAAAAATTAAACCTATTAAAATCAGAGTAAATGAATAGGACAAAATTAGTCTTTGAAAGTTTAAATAGTTTGAAACCATGTGCATTTGGCAAGAAATCATACTCCAAAGGTTTTAATAAAAAGCTATGTTTTCATTTGCATGTGCATGGGTGCGCACACCCATTAATGTGCTCATGTAGAAATATTCATATATTCTCCTACGCATGTACACACACACACACACACACACACCTTTGTGTGAGCCAGGCATTAGACTGACACATATATAATTCCCTAGACCCTACATTTCTTAGTCTGATGTATGGTTGGTGGAAAACATTATAAACACTACTATTATTATATATAGAAGAAATATATATCATTACATGTAGAAGAAAAAACCTGTCCACGTGTAACATGTAGAATTCAGTAGAAACAAAGGGATGGAAAATCACTTAATAGACATAAGATGAAAGGATAGTCCCTCATATTCATTGATAGTAGACAAGAAGCAGAAAGTAGGAGTAAATTAATCATTTAACAATGTAAACAGTAGTAAATATAATCCTCAAGAAATTACTATTGAGATTGAGTAAAAGACAGACATGTACAGGGAGATAAAAAGAAATTTACATAGTGTCCGATAATGTCTATTGGAGGTAAGACACATTGAGTTCAAAAGGACTTATTTTCAGATAAATGTGCCAGCATGGTATAGTAGTTTGAGCATTGGAGTATGACCCTGGAGACTTGGGTTCATTTATTTTCTTACTTATCTGGCATGGTGTAGTGCTTTGAATGTTGGACTACATCCTTGGAGATCAGAGTTTGATTCTGCACTTGGTGATGGAAACCTACTGAGTGATCTTGGATGTTGCGAATGTGCAACAATAGGTTATGTATTTGCAATTGCCCAGTGGGATTCTGGTTGTTGTCATGAGTACACTAACCTGAAATAACATCACATAAGGGAAGTCCTTCTATTCAGATTCTTCACTCTCCATGTGAGGAGAGTGACAGAAACAGAGATGGAGCGATGGAGTTGGCATGTTCCCCTCTTTGTATGGTGAATGAGCATGCTTAGGTAACAACTGCATAGGGCTTGTGACTCAAATAATTCCAAATCAGTCTTACTGGATCCAAAACATCTGTCTCAGTTTAATGTATACACTCATGAGCATGTAAATGGGCAATAACCAAATTTAGCTTTGAGACTAATCTCTGTCAGACACATGACAAACATTCATAAACTTATGAAATCCTCCTTCAGAGCTGAGATCATTCAGTAAATTCAATTAGCAGAAGATTCAGGACTGACAGAGAAAAGTATTTTGAAGAAGGCATAATTCACAGATTGAATTTGTTGCCTTTAAAATGTGATGACTGCAGTTTGCTCATAAGGCTTTTTAAAAATAGATAAATTCATGGATTTTAATCCAGTGTCATTCTTGTGGATGTCTACTAGAATGATGGGAGTTTCTTCCCTTCCTCCCTTCAATACCCAGAAGGTTTCCCAGATCCCTGGAAAAAGGCTTGAGAATGCACGGGTGCGGGCTGTGAGGAGATGTGAATCATCCCCTCCCAGTTTCATTGCTGAAAGTAGGTATGTCAGTGGAATGACAGTACCCTGCCCATGATTTTCACCTCTGATTATATCAGATACCAGTGACAAAGAAGAGGTCTTTCTGGCCCTGATGCCTCCAGGTGGACTAAAACTGCATTTACCCCATAGGGAACTACGCTATTTTAGAGACTATGTGTCATATTTAGAGTGTAATAGTTTGGAAAAGGCTGATCTACACTGTGACATTCTTTTGAGCTTCCCAGGGACAAAGGGGTCAAGATCTTATTTTGATCACTGTGTGTCTATTTGCCTTCAAGTCCCCTGTAGACTTATGGCAAACCCATGAATTACATAGGGTTTTCTTAGGCAAGGGATACTCAGAGGTGGTTTTGCCAGTTCCTTCCTCTGACATGTAGCCTACAGTACCTGGCATTTGTTGGCTATCTTTTATCCTAGCAGAACATAAAACTCCCCCAACATAGTTATGATAGTAATCTGTGGGTCCCAAACTGCTCCTTCCTTCCTGAATGCAAAGTGATGGAAGCTGGACAGCTCCCTGCTATGGCTCCTTCTGCTTCAAGGTGCTGTCCAGTACCCGCTGTGCAGCCATGGAAGAAGTAGCAGGCTTCGCATGTGCACATACACACACACACACAGACAAGGGTGAAAACTATGTCTTCTTTCCCTGCAGTATCACAGTAGCTGGACAACAATTCGATCCACAGCTGCAGCAAATCAATGGGCATCCAGCTGCCACTGCACATCCAGGGTAAAGGTATTGTGCAAGGAGGTATTACATACCTCTTTCCATAATGAATTGGTGTTACAGGAGGCGACACCAACAGGATTCTGACCGCAGCTGTTAGCTACTTTCAAAGAAAGGAGAGGTAGACTAGGTGAACCTCTGGTCTAATCCAGCAAGGCAATTGCTATCTTTAGAATCTAATTACTTTCAGATGCCTTCAGAACTTCACATCACCCTAAAGGGAAAAGAAAAGCTTGAGATATCCTTTAAACCAAGAATCTCCTTTTTTTTTCAACATCAATCATTTCCCTTTGATAAATTCAAATGTTCTTTCTTCACTCTGCATCAAGTTCTTAATTCCCACAAATGTTTTTTTTTATTACTTTATAACTTTTATTTATTTCCCTTTTTTTGACTTTTCAGTGAAAACTAGAAATGTCATTCTGTATGTTGTTTATCTCTTTGGGCCAGTTTTGAACTTCCCTGAAATATGGCTCAGAAATTATTATTTCTTCATGAGTGTTGTGTTTTCTTTCTCCCCTCCTCTATTTATGTAAAAGCTGACTTGCTTTTTAAGTACAGTTAAAGCATTCTTTGTTGTGCTAGCTGAGCTGTACAACTGGGTGGGTTTTTTTTTAATCCAATGTGCTGCTCTCTTGCACACTCTTCTTTTCTTGCTTACTGTGAAATAAATGAAAGGCAGAGTTTTGCAATTCATAACCTTGAAGTTCTTTGAGGAGTTTTCACCTCCAGGGCTCAGTAACAGAGCATTTGCAAACAGCTTAGAGAGAAGTGGGAGAGGAAAGGCAATAAACAATATTATTTTGGATCTTCATGATTCTTGTTAAACTTGAAGGCAGACAAAGTGGCTTTTTAATGACAGAATTAGGCACTGACGCAACTTAAAATATATCCTGTTACTTGTAGAACTGAATGCTGCCACTGGAAGATAGCTCTAGGGCACTGAGCATAACATATTTTTAATCTTTAAAGATATTCATTCCTTGAAATGGTGTGTACATTCACTGATCTCTAGGATGCAGCTATTTATGCAGGGTTATGGCAGAATGCTGCAATGTAGAAAGATCATCAAATCTCAATGGAAGGCACAAGGCCTTCCTTTGCTGTGGGCAGTCACTTTAATACTTTGGAGTGCTAGGGTGTTAACATCCCTCCCATGTGCACACATTTCTGCATATGAGACATCCCTTTTTGGGCAGTTAGTTCCCTCCACTCCTTTCTGCAGCAACAAAGCATAAAGCTCAGGTTTAGGTCTGACAGAAGAAAAGGTGGGAAATCTCTTTTTTCTCCCCTTCGTTCCACTTACTGACTTACCAGCAGTGTATTCCTGCAAGGTGGGTGATGTTATAAAAAAATACATCGAGACATATCAGTTAGTCTAATGATATCCCTTGTTGATACCTCCTGAGGTGGCTGTTCCTCAGAGATTCATTGTGCTAACCCTCTTCCCCTAAGAAACACAAGGGGCAGTAAATGTTGCTCAGGAACTCTGGGAATTATTTCCAGAAGGCTTAGCTGTGTGTTCCTTCATGGTGTGTGTGTGTGTGTGTGTGTGTAGTGGGTTCTGGACTTCTAACACTATGGCCCTTTTCGCACGGGCCTTTTCTCGCGCGACAGCCCCATGAGCCTCGCAGGAGTGGGAGCGTCGCTCTGCACGACGCACTCCCGCTTCCGCCGGGCTCACGGAGCTGAAGCGGCGCGAGCGTGGGTTTTTTGATTTTCGCTTCGAAGTGAAAATCACCCGCGCTCGCGCAACGCTCCCGGCGCCCGCGCGCACTTACCCCTCGTGCAGAGCGTTGGGAGCCGGCCGGGTCGCGCTTCCTTCCCTCCGCCCCTGCGGAAGGAAGGGACGGGGTGGGGCGCTAGCGCGACAAACGCGACACGTCCTGCTTCGCGCGCGCGCGGGGGGGCGGACGCGACAAGCGCCTTTCTTGCGTGCGCGCGGAGGGGCGGACGCGACAAGCGCCTTTCTCGCGCGTGTGGGGGGATGGAGGGGACAGGCTCCTTTCTCACACGCGCGGGGGGGATGGAGGGGACAGGCTCCTTTCTCACGCGCGCGGGGGGGAATAGACGGACGCGCGAGCCGCCTCCGCCTCCGGGAGGCTGCCGCTTCCCCGCTCGTTCCTTCGCCTGCAGAAGGAAGGAGGGGGAAGCGGCAGCCTCCAGGAGAAGGCTTCTTGCGCGAGCCGCCCTCCTCCGTCGCGCGAGCGCCGGTGCTGCGAAAAGGGCCTATGAGTCTAAGAAATGGGGTGGGTGGTTTACTAAATGACAGCTATGAGAGGACCTGTAGGATTTTGTAGGGTATTTTGCTCCATTTTTAGTGAGACGGTCGCCTCATTCTTTAGGGATGGAAAGAATATTTGAACAGAGTTGTAAAAGATGTGTTTCCTGAGTGTTGAGAAACCCTAATGAGAAGATAACCTGAATTGATTCAAATTGTCACAGTTTGGAACTTATTGTATATAAAATTTATACGTGGTTATTTTGCACAAAAGAAGCATTTTCTGTGCAGAAATAATACTATAAAATAATAATATTTTCTGTGCAGAAAATGAGGTATACTGTTCAGAAAATGTGTTTTTTCTGCACAAAATTATATGTAAATTTTGCATGGAATAAGCCCCAAATTTTGAAAAATATGCAGGTTTTGAAGGCTTTCTTGTAGTGGCATCAAAATTGCTAAAATTACGTGTTTCTTTCTTTGAGAAGAAAATTAATGAAGAATTACATCTGTAATCTACACATGCATTTTTTAAATACCTTGTGGGATGTATATCTACTTTGTTCTTGAATACAAAACTAAGGTGATTTCCCAATATTAAAATGTACCTAATAGGGAAATGTGCATAAAAAGATGCATATAGTAGGAGCAATGGCACATAAAGAGACACTCTATGAGGACAAACTATTTACATTAATGTTTTCACCAGGAGATCTGTATACAAAAATGTATATATAACTAGTACAAATATAGCATGAACGTCCATGTAGCTATTTAAATAAATTTCACCAAGGCCTGAAGAATCACAATGGAATAAACTTAATACTGGGAAAATGAGAACCATAGTGAAATGGAATATGACAGATTCATCCATGTCCACATGTGTGACAGTAAGAACAAAAGTCTCATCCCACCATGCTACCTAGAAGGGTTCAAATTAGATTTTATGCTATTCTTTACTGAATTATTGTAGCTTTTAAACTTTTCCTGACTGTTGCCTTACTATGGTTTTATCTTGTTTAAATTATTTATTGAAGTGTTTCAGTTTGTTTATGTTTACACCACCCTGAGATCCTGTAAGAAAGGGCAGGATATAAATATTTAAATAAATAAATAAATTCGGAAATTTCTAAGGTAGTGTATCTCAGACTATTTTATGTGGGATCCTGGCATTTCCCCCCCTTCAATGTGCAAGGAATTGGTTTTATGTTTGTGCCTTTCCTTCCTGGAATCTCATCAAGGACCTTCAACTGAAGGCCTGTGGACCATCACTGGTCTATTGACCACCATTTGAACTAGCACTGTTCAAAGGCAGGCAACGGAGGAGCATCACACTGAATCTGCATACGTATGCATTTGACACAGGTGGTTTCCCAACCAATGTGTATATCAACCATACTTAACTACTTAGTGGGTAATCCTTTGGAAAACAATAAACTATAGCACTCTCTCTTGGATAGTCTTTCTCCCTTGTTCTGTGTATAGGAGCGGTGGGTGGAAATTCAAATGCAAATGCAGGTTGACCCAGTAATAAAAAATCCTCCTTATTAAACCCTGCTTTATCTCAGAGCAGACTTTCTTTTCAGAGCATATCCAAGCAGATAAAGGCATCTTACCATATTCATTAAACTGTGCATGGTTTGATGCAATCAGGCTTGCATCATTTGCATATGGATCAGTTTAATCTAGTTCATCCATTCTCCTACCTATTGTTAATCAGGCTCCCTCCCTGCCTCTTCCAGTTCTTTCTCTCTTTCTCTCTCTCTGTGCCAACCCTTTGATGCAAGCAGATAAACAAACAGTTGTAAGGGTATCAACATCTTTCTGAGTGATCATTGGGCTTGTACACTTGCAGTGTCCCATGCCGTGTTGATTATGCCTTAGTTGGCATTCCATATGTTCTTGATCAAGTCTGTCTTTGCTGATTTAGGAGAAGCTATGCTACTGAGACAGCGAAGAAAATAGGTGATGATGAACGTGTGCCAAAGGCCCAGATTTAATATCACAATTCACAAATTAAGCATGATTTCTGCACTCCATTTACTCAGGAGGACAGAATTACTATAGCTGTAGTTGAACATTGGTTACAGGCTTCCTGCAAAACTAACCCCTCTGTTCCTTCTGTCACCCTGCTCCCTTCAATATTTTGGATGCTAGACCTTGGATAATTTGATTTCATAAAGATCAATCTTACTTTGGCTATTCCACAGCAAGCAGCAGCCAGACTCTCAAAGAAAATAACATTGCCAAACAGTTGACATGCTGTTGAATAACACAGAATAATAGAGTTGGAAGGTGCCCCATAGACCATTGAGTCCAAGCCCCTGCTCACTGCAGGAACTACAGCTAAAATATCCCCAGCAAGCATATCATTTGGTGCTTCCACAGTCTAAAATGCTCAGTCACAAAACTGCCACCAGGACAGTGTGTGTGCATGTGTGATTTTCTTTCTCATTCACTTATGCATTTGTCTCTGTGAGTGTGATGGATGTCACCCCTATCCTAAATCTTTATCAGGACCAAGTCACTTTGGTTAGAGTAGAAGAAAAAGGTGGCTACTCATGTGAAGAGGAGACACATTCCCCTCCAGACAAAAAAATCTTGCTGTGCTGTAAGGGGCCATTCTCTTCCAAGGATGGAAAAATATTCACTGTTATTTATTTGATGGCCAAAAATGGGTATCCTGATACTATGGAAATCTGGTTAGGATGTAGAACACAGAAGTTGGAATTTTGCAGTTGCTACCCAATGTTCACACATCCTAAAGGGCTTGGGGAAATTATTATACACATAAATGCATGTGAGTGGGAGAGGTGGTTTTTTTTTTTCATTTTTCCCTCAAAGTCATTTTTTTGGGACATACATTTTGGGGTAAATCCCCCTTTCTCACAGTCACGTGTCCTTTGTTTTGCACAGAAAGCACTGTTTTTGTACACAGGTGTTTTTCTGGAAGCAGTGCTGTTTTGCCATTTTCAATGCAAAATCCACTATTTTCGCACAAAAGCATGGGTATTTCTGTGCAGAATAATTTCCTGAAACATTTCAGCATGGGCAAATACCAGGTGAAAATTGAGGAAATATTTGTATTTCCTGCAGCAGGGAGAAACTTTGAGAAATTGTTTATTCTTGCATGTGAGGATGAAACAGCCAAAGACTTGTCTCCCTCTTCTCCCCTGTAGTCAAAGAGCAGCAGTGGAAATAAACACATTGCTAGCAGCATCAACATCTAAAGCACGGGTGGGAAATTTTGGTTGATCTGGGGTTCAGTTCAATTCCTCCATGATTAAGGGGTGATATAACCACATTCTTTAAAAATCTCAAAGGTTGCCAGAAAGAGGAGAGTACAGCCTTGTTTTCTGCTGCCTTAGTGGGTAGAAATCAGTCTAACGGTTTTAAGTTATAGGAGGGCAGATTTCAATTGAACATTAGTATGAACTTCTTGACTGTGAGAGTGGTTTGGCAATGGAACCAGCTGCCTAGTGAAGTGGTGGTGTCTCCTTTTCTCGATGTCTTCAGAAAGAGGCTGGACAGCTATGTGCTGGGTATGTTCAAGCTGGAGAACTTGCGTTGAGCAGAGTATTGGAGCTGAAAGCCCATGGGGCCCTCTCCAGCTCTATGATTTTATGACACTCTGGAGGCTTTGCGGATTGCCAAAAATGGCAAGACAAACAAAACATGCAGAAGTGGAGGGAAAGTTATTTTAAAAAAGGGACACTTGTTTTGGAGAATCCCCACTCTGAGAAGTTTTCAGGACAGACAATTCACAATCTAAGAGACAAGGGAGGGGTCAAAGGAGACAACCCTCCTCATGTTTGGGACATGATGCTTGCCTGTCCCAATCTAGAGCTTGGAGACTTGATGTTCTGTATCACTGTCACACAACCAGCCTTTGTAAGTCAACAGTACATTTTAAAGAATCTTATATATTCATTTACCTTTAGTTACCTTGGAGAGATTTTGTCAGCTGGAAAGATGGGATATAAATATTAAATAAAAGTTGTGACTGGAATCCTGTATGGAATTTATGTATGTGTAAGCACTGTAGTTATGATGCTAATCAGAGAACCCCAGCCTGACCACCCCAGTCCCTGATAACCAGGAACCAGCTGCTGTGATCAATGGATGCCTGTTCCCTTGTCATTTGGTAAGTAGCCAGTTGCTGTTTCCAGTCCCTCACATGAGCAATCCTGCTACAGGAGGAAACAGGGTCACAATCCCCCCTTGCACAAATGGGGGGTGGGAATAGCAGCCAACTGCCTTCCAAGCAATGGGGGAACAGACCCCATTAACTGCAGCAGCTGCTACTCCATAAGTGGGAATTGGGGAACTTTCACAGTCTTTATGTAGTCCATAAACTAGGGGCTCCATAGGGATCATGAATACATAAAAGTCACAAGTATGGAACTCCATGATATACATTTGTAAGTGCCATAAATGACATTTTGGACAATGGCTTCATCAGAGAACAGTGTTACTTTCATCTTTGATGCTCCCTGATATTCTATACCCATAGATTCCATAGTTAAAATTGATTGAATTTAGCAGATTTAGAGGTGCCTAACTTTTGTGGCTTACAGCTATGGTATCATAGACTGGCTCTGTAAACAGGCAAAATAGTCAAGCTTTCTCTTGGTGAACCTGCAGGAAAAAAAATCTGAAGCAGTCAACACAATTGGCCGATTCTCAATGGAAGCCATCTAGTTTCAAGTGAGGTTTTGGTTCACCAATAGTAAGGTCAAGAAAAAAAGAAAAGAAAAAGAAAAAAGAAGACCCTTAAACCACAAGCCCAGATGAAGCTGCAAGCCTATGCTGCCTTCATTCCCTCTTTGCCCCCATCTGTTCCCCCATTTGTCCTCAAATGCTACACATGCTGACACAGAGGGATGCTCTCTTTCCGTAACGAAAAGAATGTTGCTGTCAGTTCAGATGAACAAATGCCAGCAAGATGGCAACATTTTCAGTCCTGGCAAATACCATCAGAAGTTCAGTTTATTAATATTGCAACAGTTGCACTAAATGAGATCACTTGGATAACAAAACATTTATCAACTAAACGCTGCCACCTACTGAAGTTTTGCAAACAGCCCAGATGATTGGATAAGATCACAAATTCACACTGTCAGAAGCGTATGGTTGTTGCTGAAATATCTCTGAAGGGGTGTGTGTGTGGGAGAGAAGAAAAGAATGATAACCAGCAGAAGAAAACAAGACATCTCTTTCATGCTGTCTGTTCAGAAAGTGTCAGGCTAAATCCTGGAGAGCAGCATCTAAACAGAGCTGGAGTGAGATTTTGAATCTTGATGTTGCCGAATTTCTAAGTAACTGGGAAATGCTTCTTGCTCATAAATATTACAAACTCCATTCATCTTTTCAAATTAATGGCCAGTTTGTGCTAAAAGTTACTTTAAAAAAAAACTAAACCTCTTTTCCTTCACAGGATAGACAATTTCTGCAAATAAATACATAAATCATAAGATGGTGGAGCAAAGGTGGGTAACAGCGGGCATTGCTCTTTCAATCTCAAAGTACTCTGTCATGCTCTGAAGTAAGACCATTTAAGTTAATGAGATTACATGGGTTTAAATATTGGGTAAGCCAGATTACAACCTGATACTTTGAATGATGCTCAGGATGTATATTCAAGATACTTTAGTAAGGATTCATTACCTGTTCACATCTTTTAGCTACCATGAAATCTTGATAAAATCATAAAAGAATGGCCTTTATCCGCTTTTTCTGTGCATTTTTTTCAAAATAGCAAGGCTTCTTAGCAAGGAATGCGACAGGGAGAGAGCTTTAGAAATAACAATGTTTGTCTTGAAGCTGTGAGCAGAATGTGTGAAGCTTCAACCTGTGTTTCTCAGGTACATATGCAGTGTATGTATAGGAGTATAGTATATTCCAGATCTGCAACAAATGCATCATTCTTGCAGATATTTTCTATCAATTTGTTTTCTTTTATTTATATCCCACCTGTCTCCCAATATGAGACCCAAGATGGCTCACAATATAAACTGAAACAAGATACTCAACAGACAATGCAAAAGGTTTTTTTTTAAAAAATTAGACATTGAAAACATTGAGCAGTTTTAAACTGCAGTTAAAATACATCAATTTAATTAAATGAGAAAGAGATGGATGCTTTCCATCTATTGGAGAGGTATTGCATTTCTCAGCATGCAGTGTACATTGTTTCGTCCCAACGTGAGAGAAAATTCTCTTCACATCTAACACATGCATTGCTGTGCCAGCTCCCATGTGGAGTATGGTTATATTCTATCCCTAGCAGTTTTGGACTGGGTATTGTACAACTGATCAGTTTTCTAGTAATGGATCACCAAGGTCTCTGTGCCAACCAAGGTCTCTGTACCAACCCCAAAATATGTAAACTTTTATATTTCAATGTAAAGTCATTCACGACCGAAATCCATAGGTTGTTGTGGGTTTTTCGGGTTTTGAGGTCGTGTTCTATTACTATTTTCTTCTGACATTTCACCTACATCTGTGGCTGGCATCTTCAGAGGATAAGGTGGCATGGAAGTAAAACAAGGTATATATACTTGTGTAGTCCCTGGGTGGGAGGGAGCAATTTGCATGTATTAACAGTTGCCCTGTT
The DNA here is from genome assembly GCA_948474755.1 of Ctenosaura bakeri. NCBI lineage: Eukaryota > Metazoa > Chordata > Lepidosauria > Squamata > Iguanidae > Ctenosaura > Ctenosaura bakeri. The sequence goes on along the minus strand of CAOLHI010002748.1, from coordinate 198,456 downwards.
GTTAAATGGGATATCCCCCAGGGTTGATTGTCAGTCAGGGGATATGCATAACAGTGCATTAAGTACATTAGCAGCCCATTGTGGTCTGGGTGATGTTCATTGGCATGTTTTTTGAGTCTTGATTTTTGTATTCTTCAGTACTGGTAGCCAAATTTTGTTTACTTTCCGAGTTTCTTCTTTCCTGTTGAAAATGTCCATGTGTTTATGGATTTCAATGGCCTCTCTGTGTAGTCTGACATAGTTGTCAGAGTGATCCAGAATTTCTGTGCTTTCAAAAAGCATTATGTGTCCAGGTTGGTTTATAACATGTTCTGCTACTGCTGATTTCTCTGGCTGGATCAGTCTGCAGCGTATTTCGTTTTCTTTGATTTGTATTTGGACACTGTGTTTTGTAGTCCGTATGCAGACCTGCCCACAGCTGCAAGGTATGTGGTAAACTCCAGCAGAAGTTAGAGGATCCCTCTTGTCCTTTGCTGAATGTAGCATTTGTTGAATTTTCTTGGTCGCTCTGTAGATTGTTTGGAGGTTATGTTTCTTCATCAGTTTACCTATACGGTCAGTGACTCTTTTGATATATGGTAAAAACACTTTCCCTTTGGTTGGCTGCTTATCTTCACTGCTGTGGTTTTTTCCAGGTCTTGAGGCTCTTCTGATGTCTGAACTGGAGTAACCATTGGCCTGCAGAGCCCAGTTTAGATGGTTCAGTTTGTTTTCTAGGAGGTGAGGTTCACAGATTCTTTTTGCACGGTCTACCAGAGCTTTTATTGTGCTCCTTTTTTTGTCCTGGGTGATGATTGGAATTTTTGTGTAGATATCTGTCAGTGTGTGTAGGTTTTCTGTAAACTGTGTGGCCCAATTGTTGGTTAGGTTTGCGGATGACCAGGATATCCAGAAATGGTAGTCTTCCTTCATTTTCTTTTTCCATGGTAAATTGGATGTTCGGGTGGATGTTGTTCAGTGGTCCAGAAACATGGTCAGTTCTTCTTCTCCACGGCTCCAAATGGTGAAAGTGTCATCCACATAACGGAACCATATAATGGGCTTTTTTGGTGCAGTTTCCAGGGCTTGCTTTTCAAAGTGTTCCATGTAAAAATTTGCTATCACGGGACTAAGTGGTCTTCCCATGGCGACTCTATCTCTCTGCTTATAGAATTCATTGTCCCACTGGAAGTAGCTTGTGGTGAGGCAATGTTGAAACAGGGCTGTGATGTTTTTGGGAAAAATCAGGCTGATGAGTGAAGTGGTGTCCACTATGGAAACTTTGGTGAACAGGGAGACCACATCAAAGCTGATCAGTTTGTCCTTGGGGTTGATCAAGGTTGCTGATGTTTTCTATAAAGTGAGCTGAGTCCTTGATATGGTGGGAGGTTCGCCCAATATGGGTTTGCAATTGTGTGACCAGGAACTTGGCCAAGTCATATGTGGGGGATCCAATGGCACTAACAATGGGTCGGAGTGGAATGGAGTCTTTGTGGATTTTTGGAAGTCCATAAAGTCTGGATGGGAGACCCTCAGATTTGCATAGATGTTGGCGTGTGTTTATATTTCAATTTTCCTTTTAAAAGTGGGAAATCCTCAGAAGCTGTAACTATGATTTTACTGTGGAGGATCACTTGTTCAGTAGTTGGTTAGAAGGGAGAGGAGAAGTTTTGAAAAAATAGCCAAGCTACCTCCTATCTCTTTCACTTATCCACCATTTTAGGAAGCTTTACTAGGATATTTTAACTGTGCTGACTCTATGCTTCCCCACTATGGAAAGCCAGCACTAGAGTACTCATCCAGATCCCATTTTTTTAAAAAGTTATGAACAGTATTATGGGTATTCTCCCTGCAGCAGCAAGCTTAGCACAAGCAAAGCGCTAAGAGGGGTGAATCCATTTTTAAAAAATATTGTCTGGAAAAGCTCATAGACTAACCTTCATTATTCAAGGGATAAATGGGTTTTCTGACACTCAGGGTCTGTATTATCCTCTTCTTGGATTATCCTTCACCCTTTTAAGCCTTCAGCTTTACTGAGATTGGAATGGCTGTTTCTGAGGGGCCAGGGAAAATGTTTTGTTGACGAGGATCTTATCGGTCCTAATATGGAATTCAGGAACCATAGACCTGGGATAAAGTCACAGCAGTGATGATTCCCTGAGAAAGTCCAAGGGCAATTCTGACAAATTTCATGGATGACAGCTCTCACACACTCATTTAAAGAGAACATGCATTTTAAAAAATGGATACATAAACATTCGAACAGCTAATTCAGTTCAGTTCAGAAAAGAAATATCCTCAGGGGTCTAGCTACGAGGGCAGCTTCATGTTTGCTGTGTATACATTCCTTTTGTAACCTCCCTGTCCTTTTGCTTCAGAGGACTAAACTGTATTTCTAAATGCTCCATGGAAGTTTTAAGTCACTGCAATGCTAGAAATTTGGGGACTGAAGTAAAATGATATTTGAGGAGGCAATGCCCTCATACGTACCATAGCTAACCTCTTCAGACCCTCATACTCCACCCCTCATAGCTAACCCTCTCAATAGCTATCCTTGGAACTGCCAAGATCACTTACAGGTTTCATTGGATTTCTCCTGTTTGCAAAACTGCTGAAGGATTACAGCCTATAGTTTATTGCTGTCTTTCAGGAGTCCTACAATGCTGGAAAGGCCAAGATGGGCAGTGCTGTTGTGATACTTGCAATGACAATGCGTAATGTTGCCCAGGATCTCTCAGCAGGATAATAACATTTCGCTGATGAGGAAGCTATATCCTCTTCTATTTTAAGTATGGAAATGCAATAGCATTTCTTCTGAACTTAGCCCATGTGAAGGCACTCAGCATTTGAATTAACTGTAGGTAGGTGCAGCAAAGGTCTTTGAGCAAGAACAGGAAGTGAAGTGGTGAAAAACTCTTGTTGTCCATCATCCTCAGTTTCTAGCCTGGTGAGAATTGTGAATTATTTTATGTATCATGACCCATGCCAGAGATAGAAAATAGTGAGTTTTTTTTTTAAATGACTGTACAAAATAACTTCAAATAAAGCAGTATTGAAATATTTAAGATTAAACCCCATGGTATTAAATAAGCTTAAGAATACTGTCTGATTAAATTCTATAACCTTACTTTACTTCCAGCCAAGAAAGGTCACATAACTCTGTGGCAGCTACACAGTTCCAGGGTCTACTGCAGTCTTCCCTAACTGGATGCCCATAGCATAAAGTACTAGGAATCATAGTTGAGCAACTTTGGGGAGCGCTAGGATGAGGGAAGGCTGGCTTACTGTATTCTTGTGTTTTCTACGACTTGTTACAGCCAGAAACCATCAGTCTGCCAGCTTGTTTTTGCTTTCTGTGATCTTTCAGTTTTTGCAACTGAGCAGTCTCTTTGAGCTGGAAAGGCAGAGTATAAATTAAATGAACAAATAAACAAAAAACAATAAAAACGGGTTTTTTTTCAATGAAGAACTCAGAGGGAAATGCCACTGTCTTGAAGGGGCTGGAGAGGTTTGGTATTAGTGCTGCTTCATTTACTATTTTCCTACTTCAGCTGTGTGCAAAGCAGTTAATAGTTTTATACACTTTTAAGTTAGGTCTTCTGGAACTCCAGTTTGCAAGAGATTGGTTACTCACAGACAACTACAGTTTTCTCAGCCGATTCAAAGAGAAAGCCTGTACCAAGCTCAGTGGTTCTAATTTGATGGAATTTTTGCTTGTAATGCTAATGGTTGGCATCTCTCTGACTTGCTGGTCAGAGTCACAGGACCACAAATTTTCTGAATTTGTTGTTTGGTGTTCTGAAGCATGTTCACTTGTTGGAGTGTCAGCTTTCCAGGTTTGTTTTGTTACCCTCTGAAGACAACATCGTTTTCTGACCTTAGCTTTGGCCTTCAGTCACACGCAGAAAAATCCTATTGGGGGTCATCACCTTCACAAGTCTAGCATACTTTTCTGGAATTATTGGTCATGTTGATGCCTCAGTATTTCTATAAGCTCAGCTTCCATAATCATATTTAAAGAAAAGTTTCACTGAAACTGAAAGAGTTTCTTTCAGAGCTTGGAAAAGTTAACCATTTGGACTATAGGTCCCAGAATTCCCCTGCCACTGGCCATGCTTAAAAAAAAGGAAAATTACATAAAGTTTCCAAACTCTAGTTTAATTTAACATCTTGGTAACTGATCAGAAATCACTGTTTATAATTTATTTGGTGGAATCTTTAGGAACGTATTGGTAGTTAAGCTTGTTTTTGTCATGCACCATTTATAACAGCATTTGTAACATACACAAAAGATAAAGTGTTAAAACAACAAATCTTTAAAAATGTAATACATTTATACTTCGGAAAAAAAGTCTTTGTGACATTTTAAAAATACACATCCCCTCCAATTTGTGTAATAATACTCTGTAACATTACACTTTAACAACAGCTAGATTATCTCTCAATTCAAGACAATGCTTCAGAAGTGTTAACCTTCTGTTGTGTGAAACATTTTCTTAAGGGTAGTTCACTGTTGTATTGTTAAATCTCATAAGGAAGCAGTCTAAGATGGCAAACCAATACCAACAAAGAATGCCCAAGAGATAAAGAATAGAACTTAAATTACTTCTGTGAGGTAGGAACATTTCCCCAAAATATGAACCAACAACTCATTTTCACATGTTTACAATCTAAACTTCATTCTCCCACATACCTCAACTTCTACAGGTCATAACCCATTAATTTGTCATGTGTCACCTCTGTGTGTGTGTACACATCCCTTTGCCCTGCATCCTCATCAGTATTGAACCAGCTATAGGAAAACAGAGGGTAAGGCTATTTCCACACTAGACTGTTATAGTGCTATTATTCCACTTTTAACATCCTATGGAAACCTGGGGTTTGCAGTTTAGGAAGGGGCCTTTGAGGCCACTTCCTAAACTGCAAACCCTAGGATTCCATAGGATGTTGAAAGTGGAATAATAGCACTATAACAGTCTAGTGTGGAAATGGCCTAACTTTGAATGAGATATTTATATTACTCAAATGCTCTTTTTTGTAATGTTACCTATAATACTTCTCCTTGCATATCGCTCCTCAGGTGATATGCAGGGGGCTCCAGCGGACACACTAGGAGAGAAATAGAAAGGGGCAGGACTTTTTCCAAAGAATATCTCACACCAGTCTTTCAGGGAGCTCATGGGCTCACCCCATACAACTTAAAGCTTTACTTCACAACCCAACAACCCAACAGTCCTTAGAGCCACGGCCAGACCACGGCTTGGAATTAATGAGCTGGAAATTAATGAGCCGGAAATTAATGAGCCACAAGTAACGGCAATGAGCCTCTTGAAGTACTGGAAAAAGCAAGGAGCAACAGAATCAAAAGTGCAATGTGACCAGTTCAATGAGGAGTAACAAACTACTTTGCAAACATCATAACCAATAATGAGAACTGATTACTTCCAAACAGTAACATTCAAAACTCAGAACAACCCTACAGTGATTTCCATACTACATTAGAAAATGATGAAATGAACCATCATAATGCAAACAGAAATGTGGAAAACAAAGTGATACTAAATTTTTCAGCGCAACTACTTTCTTATAAAAATAGGTTAGAGGATTTACTTTGATATAAACTTGAACTTGATTTAAGCAATGACAAGCCAAGCCTGTAGCTACTATAATTTCTCTTACATAAGAATCACTCAGTAAGTTTATCACAATAGTCATTCAACTGATACCTCCACCGCTGCTCAAAAGTCTATCTTGCATAGATTCTTGCACACTTACATTTTGAAGGTATAAGCTTTAACTTTATACTCAAAAATGTACATCTGTCTTTTGTTTTGTGGCTTTAGATATTCTCACTCAGTGTTTAACAGCATTAAGACAGTGTACTTGATGTACAAGTTTGTTTTTGTTGCATTACTGAAAAGAAGAAAAGGAATGTGTTCTTCCCTTGTTGGATCTGTTCTTTAATATTTTATACAGTCACCTCCCAGGGACTAAATTTGCTTAGACCGCAATTGTCTGGAAACATTAATTTTGAATTACTCCCAGAATTCCCAGCTAGAATGGGTAGGGTCATGCTAGCTATGGATTCTAGGAGTTGCAGTCCAAAAAAGGAAAAAGAAAAAAGTAACTCATCCATGATCTGCATAATACTTTTTGATGGTAACATTATACATTCTTGAAATGTTAACTCACTATGCAGGAGTGACAATTTTACTGGGATTATTGAGTTTCTGTATTCATGCAAGAAGATGGGTGTGGAACTAAGAAGGAAAACATGTTTTACCAAGTCAGAAGAGCAAAATCTTTTTTTTTTTTTTAAAGGCAAATAAACTCTTTGACAGGGTCTGGCACTGTACCTTCTTTCCTTTGTGCATCATTTGTAAATGGAATTGCTACATTTTATGGACGGTTCAGAGTGATGCCAAGGGAAATTGAACACCAATGAAATAAGCCTGAGTGTAAAGCAATGCATGTGCATTTTCTGCTGATGGATTAGTAAGCCACAAAAGTACCAAGATCTCATTAATGCAAAATTCTCAGCCTGTGGCTCATGGGAATGGGGAAGTACTCCGGAGAGACAGAAAGATGTGCACTATTGTCACCGTGGTCTCCTAAAGCAATGGATCATGGGAAAAGAACAGCCCTCCAACTGCTCTGATCACCTTTCCCTGGGGAGTGCTGGCATTTTCAGCTAGCATATGAATCAGGAACAGGGAAATGGGAAGAATGGCAGTTTAGCCCTCCTTTTGACTCCAGTTTTTTTGACCCTGCTGGGGAAATACAGAAATAACACTGTCACTTTCACTCCACATGCTAAAGCTGTAAAACATAGATGTTTCAGAGGCAAACCATATTCTGAATTAGGATATACATTTGAAAGTGAACACAACAACATTGGTTCACAGTGCCAGGTATTTTACTGTATGTTGCACTTATTGTCCTTGGTACTGAGGAGAGAATCCCTGATTTGATCTTTTACTTTGTGTCAAAGCCACTTTGTGGGAAAGCACTGGGGTCCCTGTTCACAGGAGTCTCCTGAGCATATTCTTCCTATGAAAAAACAAGGTCTCAAATCAATTTCAAGCCACCAAAAAGAGTGACACGACTCTTCCAACATTGACCATTTGGATGCTGCAAATTAACTCAGAGAGCTGAGCCGCCATTCCCGTTACCAGATGTCCGTAAAAATTCATAGCAGGCTATTAAATTTAGCAGATCCCATCTTAATTAGATTAGCTTCTGCACAGCATGACAGACAAATATTTCACTGATAGAGAATTCATAAACATTTCTGGTGGGAATTCTTTACATAAGATGTAGTCCTTTTTTTTCAGTGTGTGTTAGAGGAGGGCCCTTGATAATGACATACTGACATTAGTGTGTTAGAACATAAATGACAGGTTTTGTTTCCTTTTTTTTAAAATCCCCTTTTGTTTGTCCAAACAACAAGCAGTATACCCTTTAGTGTTTGTATATAAAATTAACCTAACATCATGCATAATAGTAAGAAACCATAAGCAATTTTTGATGTCAAATCCCAATACCAAGTGATCACCATACACAGCCTTTGGCCACATGACAGTTCTAAAGTCATTATTTTTATGTACATAATAGAAATGAAACTCTGTACTGTGAACTGAGTGGATTTTGTTCACTGTAATATAGCATCTTTTCATCTTTCACCCTTTAAGGTAATTGCCATAAAAAAAAATCCTACTGGCACAATTCCAAGAATACTGTAATGACAGAAGAAAGACTGGGTAGTCTGGCATGGTAAACATCAAGATATGATGACTGCGAGCATTATGTTTGGGCTTCATACATACTCATTCCTTCCTAGTGGATTCTTCCAAGCCTTACACTGGCTGTGCCAGCTCACTTGCATTCTGATACTTGTCTGTATCATAGAAATGGGAAATCAAAGACTGAGTATGAAGAAACACATTGTTGATGAGAAGGAACTGTACAGATGACCAAAACAGCTTCCTGCATATTTGCTTATATGCTAATTCAGATTTCTAGTGATTAGTTACTTGGATGTAAACCCCACTGAAGTTTGTTATCAAATAGGCACATTAGAAGAGAGCAAGCATACTATAGTGGTTTTGGTGTTGGACTAGTCTCTGGTCTCCAGGGTTCATTTATTTTCAGATAAGTGAGCTAGCATTTCAGAATCAAAGCAAGAAAGGTATCCAATGTATTTTTTTTAGTTGTATAAGAAGTTGTGCAAAAGTACACAATTTTGGATTACAAAAGCATAACCAAGCAAGGGATTTTTTCCCCACTCTTGATAGTCTCAAATTAGAGTTAGCCCAAAATGGAAGTATAGGAGATTCCAGCATAGGTATGCCCTTAAAGATACTATCATGACACAAACAGCAGTCCTTTGCCCTTGCTTTGTAATGGTAATGACTGGTTCATATCTTTATATTTAACTTTTTCACAAGAGGGTCATTTTCACAAAATGGTCCTTGGTCTATACCACTTTAAATGAAGAATGTACAAATTCATCAAGGACAGATCTGTCTGTTGGGGAGTGTGACACATAGTAGTGTACCAGCCAAGCAGGGTAATTAGTATGCAGAAGCAGAAGGTGAGCAACAAGCAATCTCACACTGTCAGGAACTGAATCCACATACACAAAAAGTACAGTGCATAAACACTATTTATTTGGAGTGAGGTATATTGTACAAGATGTTAGTGAGGAGACTACCATTCAAAAGGAAATGCAAGCACTTAAGATTCCCCAGAGTTCCCTCCCCTTTGCCTAGAGACCTTGAAGCCGTGAGAGCCAAGCAGGGCTTATCAGCACATTCCTAGCAAGCGTTTAACTAATGGTCTCTGGAACCTAGGCTTCTCTGGTTACAAGCAGACTGTTGCTTATGCTGGACTACATATCCCATGACTTAATATGGAAGGCATCCCGACATCCTGCCCCTCCCACCAAAAAAAGGTATATGTTGTGTGAAATGCTGTGCGGGGTAGCGAGGCTAAGAAGGGTTAGTGGATATGGAAGTCGGGGACTTGTGAAAAGTGGAAAAGAAGTTGAGGACTAAAGACATCAGTAGAATCAACAGATTCAGTTAGTTGGAGGAATATTGCAGTGTCCGTTTGTGAATTCTTCGATCAATGACTTGAGATACTCCTGCAAGGCAGGGGTCAGTTGGTGAAGAAGTCTGCAAAGGGGCTGGTTTGAGCAAGCTGCAATGAAAAACAGGGTGGATGAGTTTGTATTTTGGAGACAGTGAAAGTTAAAAACTGATCCTATTAATGGCTCATCTGATGCTCATGCTCTTGCTATGGACTACTGGAGTCTTGGTTTTCGAGAGTGTTTTGCTGAAGTAGCCCACTACCTCAGCATTATTGAAGCCTTGGACACCACTGATCCTCTTCGTGTCTGCCTTGTGTCTCCTCACTCTGTCAGGAACTGAATCCACACACACAAAAAGTACAGTGCATAAACACTATTTATTTGGAGTGAGGTACATTGTACAAGACGTTAGTGACGAGACTACCATTCAAAAGGAAATGCAAGAGCTTAAGATTCGCCAGAGTTCCCTCCCTTTTGCCTAGAGTCCTTGAAGATGTAAGAGCCAAGCAGCGCTCATCAGCACATTCTTAGCAAGTGTTTATGGTCTCTGGTACCTAGGCTTCTCTGGTTACAAGCAGGCTGTTGTATTTTTTTAACTTAATATGGAGGGCATCCCGACACACACAGTCCTACCCCCACAACACACATGCTGTGTCAGAGAAATAAAGCATGTTCAGTCTTTCTTGTAAACATATTTGATTTAGATTTCATAACATCTAATTATGAGAGATTCTGGATCATGTGCTTTCATACATGGAGGAAAGAAAGAGAACTGCAGACTACAAAATGGGAGATGAACAAGCTTAGACTGATTGGAGGCTCTCTTATGCAGGAAGAAGGAGAGTGTGGCTAAGGCCAATAAACAGGAAATGATATGAATACATGCTATGCTTAAATTGCTCTACAGCATGCACTAGCAACTATGGACTAAAGGCATGCTAAGGTTGCCACCTCTAACACTATCCATGATAATGCAACCTGGACATTAAAATGAAGCTTTTACCTTAAGGTATGGTAACATGTGGCCCCTTGGAAGTACTGGACTGCAACTCCCATCATTCCTGCTGAGTATGACTAATGATGAGGGATCATGGATATTCCAATCCGTCATCTGGAAGATCACATGCTTTCCACTCATCTCTGATTTATCTGATGATCAGATAAGAGAAATAATAATAATAAAAAAAGATGATTGAAAAGGAGAGCTGAGGCTATTTACTCGCATATAAAAACACACATACATAGGCATGATATACATGCTTATATATTCTTTTCCCCATCTCAAAGTCCATTTTTATATGAGCAGAGAGTATGTCTTTCATCTGAAAAGGAGGTGTGGGGGGAGGGAGGGAAAAGTCAAAATGTCAGTCAGGACTCCTACCCAGATCACAGTTTTTTTTTTTATAATAGCAAAGAAGCCCTTCAGAACACAGGGATGCATAAACAGCGGAGCATGCATGCTGACGACTGATAAAAAGAAAAGACCAGCATTTGCTCATGCTGCAGGCTGATAGCATTCACATCATATCCCATTTGTTACTAGGCAACTGATTAAATATATGTGCTGGTCCTTCAAGCAGTGCTTGCAATTAATTAACCAACCCATTTTCATTTTGACTTCCTTCCTTCCCCCACTCTCTTTCAAATGCTGACAGCTGAGAAGTGCTAGTTATCTTTCTGAATTAAAACTAGTGGAGAGGTGGGGTCATTGACATGTAGGTAACAGTCACCTGTGAATATGCTTGGAAGAGTTTAAAGGGCATTTGGGCAGCACAAAAGATGTCCCCTTCCATTTTGTATAAACACAGGAGACAACTGAGTGATGGACACTGTGGTGTGTGGAGGTGGCTATGCATATATGAGAAAGATGGTTACACATCATGAACAATGGAAGAGTATAAATGTTTACTCAGAAGGAAGTCCCTCTGTGACTGACTTCCATGTATTTGAGTATTTGGTTCCAGCATAAGAAAATATATTTTATTTGCCAACTATATCTGCCAACTGTGATTTTCTAATGATGCTGAAGGACTTGTTCATAGAAAGAGAAAATGCATCAGAAAAACAAAAGATTCAAAACCAAAACTGGTCAAAATTAAATCCACAGCATCCAAAGAAAGTGCTAGATGGCAATTATGGATGTCCCTGGCAATCTGCAGTAGTAGTAAATTGTGAAAGGCAGGGGCTCATCCCTATAGCCTCTATAGTTACACCCTCTAGGAAAATCCATAGTTGCATCCCAGGACATACACATGCACACACACTTGTTGATATCTGTTGCCTAAACTCAAAGGAGGTAACATAATCTGTGCCATAAAATGATATTAAAAAGAAATGAACAAGCCACAAATGTTGCAATCCTCTGTAGAACTACCTGAGAGTAAAATTGTAAAATATAGTGCTCTTCTTCAATGTATCCCTTGGCTTTTAATTAGAAATGTCAACTAACCTGCAAAGAACTGTTACTGTTTAAAATGCTAACGTGAATTAAAAACACTGACAAAGAAAAGGAAAGAACTCTCTTTCTTCAATTCTTCTGGTATGAATCGGTTACCAGCAGGAGTAAAACTAAAAGCCCCTTTACCTTCTCTTTCACTGTCAGAGCAAGGAGTCTCTCTAGCCAATTGGAATTGCTTTGGAAAAAGTCCCAGAATTGCAGTTGCTTGTGTTTCCCTCCACCGCATGATAGTTAAGGTGTAACCAAAATGCTGTAATCATGTAGCGTGAAAGAGCACTTGGTCTGAGGCAATGGTGTATAGTGGCTTTTATATAACTGGGATGGTCAGTCCATCCTATGGTTTTAGTCTGAAGAAAATAGGTTCAGCACTTTGAATACTACAATAATAATTCATTTGGAGTTTGACAAAAACCCAGAACACATTTACTGCCCCAGTCACATGGAAGCCACCCACTGCCACCAGTCTGATGTACAAAACATCATGTTCTGAGAACAGAAGCAGCAGTGAAATGAACAGATGTACTGATGGGTTGAAGAGTAGGATCCAATAGTCAAGCAGCCTTCACAAAAACAGATGCATGCCTGTATAATGCACACACATAGTGGGAAGTGGAATTACAGTGATAAGCTGGCTCCTAGCCTATATGCACTCAGTGGACCAACCTTTGTAAGCCTGATGTCTGGACTAAAAAGACCCATCATCTGCAAGCTTGCCATGGTAGAGGTGGATGGTTGGAGCTGTAGTTCAGTACTTCTAGAGAATGCCAGCCTGGAGAAGGTTACACTAGAGGATTTGCACAATCCTGACATACTGTTGAGGACCATTTTGAGGAATCTCCCTAACTTCATGTGCAAAGCCTACATGCTTACATATAGCAAATGTTACTATGTTAATTATACATGTCTTTCATCATGTGAAGAAAAGGCCAGAATCCTGTACCATCCTTATGCTTATGTAAGGGCCCTAATTATGATGCTATGCACTGAATCCTGGCATGACACCCCAATCCTAACATAACAGGAAGTAGGCAGCTGCAATTGATTGGAGTCTGTGCCTCTGTTGCTCATGAAGCAGCTGACTGCTATTTCCATCCTGTCCCATGAGCTATCACAGCTGCCACAAGCAGAAACAGGGTCCCTGTCCCAATTTTCCTCATGCCTGAGCCTATTTGTATGAGGTGGATTGGTGGGACCATAGCCAACTGCTTCCTGAATGGCAGGGGAACACACCCTTCTTGGTTGCAGTGGCTACTTCCTGGGAAGTGGATATTGGGAGACTTTGATACCATAAACTGTGAATATGTAACCACCATGAGTATGTAAGTCTAGGTTACATAGTTGTAGCTGTGACACTGGCCAAGCTGTTTTAGTATAAGCTGGAACTGTTCTATAGACTTTATCTAAAGTAGTTCTTTTGGGATAATAGACTGGCCCCAAGACCTTTTGGCACATTTTTGAATTAGGATTACAATGTTAGTTATGCTAATGAGTAGAACACTTGAAATTTTTGTGACTATAGCTGGTCATGACTAATTAATTTCACTAGGTCTACTCTAAACATGACTATGCTTGGATCCAGTCCACTACACCTTCTGTAACAATCACCTGTCAGTCAGGAAACTTTTGATTCAAATCTCATCTGTTCCATGAACATCCTGCCATGCTGTTAGGCAATCTACTCTCTTTTAGCTCCCAGTCTCTTATCTGTAATTCAGGGATAAGAATATCAGCCTGCCTCCAAGGTCTGTTGTAATGATGACTGGTTAATGATTACATGTGATATTCTTGGAACAACCTAAAGTGCTATATACATGCTAATAATTGTTAGACTGCAGGGAATTAATGAGTATGATTCTTTCCATCAACCATATGCCTATTATACCCAGCTGTAATGTCTTCAGAGTCCTATTCTGTCTGAGTTTCACAGCCTACCAGGTATTACTGGCTGGAGTTTTGGACCATCAATGATTTAGTCTCTCTCCAAGAATCTAGGAATTGGTGACATATTGATGGATAATGTGGCATGTTCCAAGTCATGTCAGTTTTTGTAATTGTATAATTTCCATCTTGTCTACGGCAATTTCATTCATGCGTTTTATCAATCCATTTGAAATTATTCCCACACTTCCTATCACCGTTGTATAATAATTATAACAGTATAATAACCAGATAATATTATCTTGTTGTCATCTTTGGCTTCACAGCCTACCAGGCATTACTGACTGGAACTTTGGACCATCAGTGATTCAAATACTGTCTAAGAATCTAGGAACATTTTTGTAACTGTGCTATTGTGATCCTATCTATGGTAATTTCATTCAGATGTTTCATCAGTCCATTGGGAATTGTTCCCAGAGCACCTATCATCGCCTTTGGAATCACAGTTATTCCCCCCCCCCAGAGGTGCTCAATTTTAATAATCATTTACTTCTATTGTTTTTGATTCTGTTCTTCCCTGGGATTGCCACATCATAATCTAAGCTTTTTTCTCTCAACCACAGTTATTTCTGGCATATTATATTCTATTTTTTATCAGTTTGAATCTTAAAAGTCTCACAGAGATTTGGACAACTTTTTCAGGCTTATGTCCCCAAAAGTTCTTTGCAGAGGACTATTGTACATATTTCAATGTATTATAGCAGCCACTTTATCATGGGGTTTCTTATATTTGGTTTGTGCAAACTTACTGCACGAAATGGATAAGATAGTCAAAAACTGATAAGATGTGTTGGTGACGGCAGTGGTGGGACTGCAAATATTTCTATGGTGTTTCTTATCTACAGGAAACATTTTAAACACTTTAAAACACCAACACAAAAACACTGGAAGGCGTAAGTAGGTATTACATATTTTAAGTAAGTCTAAGAACACTGTTGGTTGTGTCACACATATCTCCAGTCCTTTTCCAGTCCTTTCCTTATACTTTGTCAAATCAGATACAGTGGTGGCTGAGCTGTCAGTGGGAGTGAATATTCTTCAGGCTTTAGTCTGATGTCCAAAGAAACTAACCAAAGAATTTAATTATAATCTTAGAAATTGTTCAGCACCTTGGATAGCTCTTTTAGAGTTTCTGGCTGACACTGGAGCCATTAGATGTAGGAAAAAATACAATGCCTGATGTTGTCCCATGCAAACACTGTAGGGATGTAATTCTTTGCTAATTCTGTTCTCAGAGGAAGTAACAAATTGTTTTAGCAATTTTCTTCCCTCTGTGAGAAAGTGTAAAGACTGTGTAAAGACAGTGCAGTTTTAGTTCAGGACCTATTCTACAGGAAATTCAGATTTGGTTTTTTTTTTTTAAGTACAGAACAGCATTTTCTGGATAGCAAACAGCATTTTCTGCAAAGAAAATAATATGTCTACACAAAACACCTATTTCTTCACAGAAAATGTGGTTTTCTGCACTAAAAATGCAAATTGTATGCAGAATATGTATCAACCTGTAAAGGTTCTCATCAGGCCAGAGGCCCATTCACCCTACAAACTTATAGAGTTCTTATTTCACTTTAACTGCCGTGGTTTCATACCGTGGAATTCTAAGACTAGCAGTTTAGGCAGGAGTACTTTAGAATTTCTCAGCCTAAATGATCCAGTGCCTCGTTAAACTACAAATCCCAGGATTCTATACAAAGGAACTGTGGTAGTTAAAGTGGAATAATAGTGCTGTAATTGTATTGGCTGAATGAGCTGCAAGTTTCCCATTGTTAGGATTTCTTGATGCTTGAGAACCATGTTTTTCAACTATTTTCCATATACTTTTGCATATTTCCCCCATCCCTAATAAACAGTTCATATTCTAAACTGCAACAGGGGAAAAAAGGAGGAGGGAATCAGGGAAAGAATCGGCAAGGAGTACAATGGGCCATTGGCTGCTCACCAGGTCAGTGACACTGCACTGGGATAATATACTTGGTCTTGAGATCTAATGACAATGGAGTCAACCAGCCCTGCTCTTTTACCTGCTAATTTTGTAATACAGTTATCCTATTAAAGTCCTGTGAAAGAGACTGGAATTGCACATGGAGAATAGCTAGCTACAAGGATTTGGGAAGATCTGACTGTTCCTATTACACTTGATCAAATGCAACTGTCAGCAGCTTTGGCAGAGATCACCTCTGATGAGGGAAAGGAAAGAACTACATTACAGGAGGTTTCAAAGGCAAAAAATGCTCAGTGCAATCTGCAATTAAATGGGAGCTGCTATTGTTCTGCTTTCTGACTGGGAATAGAGCTTCGGTCTTGCTGCTGTGCTTGCCTTTAATGAGTACTTCCTAAATCAGTTCCCTATTCCCTCTCAGAATCTGACTGCATTCAACATAATTTAGGTAATTCATAGATATGTACATAGTGTTATTTCCAGTTGCGTTCCTTTCTTTTCCCCATTGATTTTCTAGATTGCTTCTCTCTCTTCTTTTCTCTCTCTCTCATTCTCTCTCTTTTTTAAAAAAAATCAGTGGATTCTCAGAACTTACTGTTGAGTAGTAGAGGTGAGTAAGTAATTGATGGAGGTGATTTTTAAAGGCACAAAACTTCTAAAAATTAAAGGGTTTGGGCAGACTGGGTCAAACTCTCAGCTGGCTTAATTTGGAAGGGCTTTTAAACATTATCAATGGATTTATTCTGGATATGGGATCATGCCGTTTCTCTTTTTTAAAAAAGAACTGGCATTCTGCCCCACCATGAGGAATGAATAAAACAGACCACTTCCTAGTTGAAATGGAGTGGATTTCCTCATGCATTCAACACTTATTTATGTATTATGCAAGATGCTCAGACTAGCTTACACAAAAATTTAAGTTTCTTAAATTTTAATGTAAGTAATGTCTGCTCTTCTAAGAAGATTTCATCATGGCTGAAAGTATGTCATAGCTCTTGCCTCAGCAATCTCTACTGTTATGTTTGTGAAGGGCTAAGTGATGATTATTTCAGTTTTTTAAATATATAGAACCAAGTGCAGCTTTAAAACCTATTTTTAAAAGCTGTTAAAAATTCTTTACAATTAAATATTTGCAGTGACATATTTAAGTCTTTTACTCCAAGTTTCAAGTCAAGTCTCAAGTCTCTACCTTCAAGTCTCAAGTCAACTCTCAAGTCCTTGCAAGATAATTCAAGTCAAGTCTCAACTCTGGGAGCCAAATTTAACACACACAAAAAGGAGGTGGTGGGGTGGGCTTTAAGTTTCAATCATTAGAAAATCAAGTCCCTATACTGTCACTCCCTTTTCCACCTTGCTTCAGCAATGCTTCAGACAGACTTAAAATTTCCTTTAAGCATTTAAACTTGGGAATGTAGCATAATTAGCCTGGTGGATTCCTCATGAGTAATCAAGATTTGATTTAAAGCTCCAAATCCATAGATTCTGGCCTTTCACTTCTTTGACTTCCAAGTCTCCTTTACTTCAACCAGATTTTAAACCCTCCAGATCCATGGATTCCTGCCTTTCACTCCCTCTGTCTTCCAAGCTTTCTTTACTCTACAGCAAGTCCTTCACTAAAAAAAGACAAGTCTCAAGTCGAATCAAGTCGATCCATGATTTATTGACAAGTTGAGTTCGAGTCAAATCATTGAAGTGACTTGAGTCAGAGTCAATCAACTCCGTCTACATCACTGAATATTTGCTCTCCCTTTTCTAAGAATCAATGAAAACTATTACTTTTTGTCACTTAAAAAAGACGTATGCATACTACCAGCTAATGGCTTATAGTATAAAACAGATCGTTGTCCCATCTACATTGATGTTGCCTCAGCACCAATAACAGAGAATGAGCCAGCACTTGAACCATGTGATACTCCTCCTCTGCTCTTTAGTGAGGTCACCAACTGTAACTATAAAACTAACAAAGTCACAGTTACATCATGAAGTAGTAAAAATTGTCCCTTGTTAAGTTATCGTTGTAAAGGAATGCACAAATGCTTTCATTTCTGAGCAGCAGGGGGTGGAATAATTGTAAGTAATGTACTTTTGTAAAAAATTGTGCAAGCTGAGAAAGAAGTAACAGTAAAGTTCCTCAAAAACCCAAAGTGTCCATTGAAAACCAGTCAGAATCCAGATCCTCTGGGTTAAAGTTCAACATGCCAGAATGGTCTTCTTTAAAACAACCAAAAATGGTTCTGCAAAATAAGTAGCTAACCCATCATCACTGCTTTGACAAAAATCAAGATACATTTCTTGGCTAAGTGTATCAGCTTTACCTGAAATGTGCACCAGGGAATGCTTCAATTTCACATTGTCACATTTTTAAAAAAAATCTCAAGTTCTTCTCATCCAGGAAGGAGGAGGAAATTTGCTGATTTTGGTGAATCCTTACCACAAACAAAAACAAACAACCCTCACCTTTAGCAGCATTGTTGTTCTCCTGTGTAGCTTATATTAGTTCACAAAAACAAGTAGGAGTAAAGAGCAGGCTTTACCTTGAGCAGTGACTAGTAACATCTCAAAGTTCAAAATAATCCCTGTGGATTTGTTCAATTTAGTTTTCAGATAACATTGTTGACACTGGTTGAAGCATTTGTTATAACAAAGAACTGTTGGGTAACATGGTAAAGTTTTGGAGATTTATTCCATTCACACACTCTAAACTCTTTTGACCTTGCACTGTAATTGCTTAACAGAGTTGAATCGTTAGTTGATATCTTCCAGCTTTTGAAAATCCCCTGAAGATGGGTTTGGTTTCCTTTCCCTGGCCTCAAGGACCTTATCCTTGATGTATACTCATAGCATTATCAATAAGGCTAAACATTATTAGTATGTTGGACAACCCTCTTTCATCAAATTGTCTGACTTGCATCCTTTTGGACCTCAGTATAAGAAACAGTACTCCGAGGGACCACAGATATTGGTGTCTGTGGATTCAGATTGGGACTACTTACCAGTTTATTCCTCCTGACTGAATTCTTATTTATGGGCAGGTACCTACAAGCCTGCTGCTATTTTAAAATGTTCACAGTAGCATCATACTGAAGCTTACTAATCATGTAGCTGCTGCTGCTGCCGCCCATCTATCTATCTACCTACCCACCACCACCACTGGTGTGCCTTAATTCACTAGTTTCCCCATTTAACACTGAAGTTAATCTTATGCCTCAATTAATTAATTTTAAAACATTAGAATTAGTATGAATAGCTCTGCATCTGGCAGATTCAGCAAGGTAGGAGGGTCTAAGAAGGAGGAGGGCTGGAATTGGAGAAAATGAATCATATGACTCTGTTGCTAGGCTGAAGAAACAAGTTGAATACCCAGGAAAGCACTTGAATAGCTAGAATTGGGAAGTGATTAAAGAAGAATGGAAAGCAAGGAGAGATAAATTCCTTGATACAGAATGGAATGAGTGACTGATTTCTTTGCTTAGTCAGCCATGGCTATTACAGAATATCAGACTTTTAGACCTGAAGAGTGTTGTTCCCAGTCCCAACATCTAACGGCTCATGTGTTCTTGGGGGTAGGTGTATATGTCCCCAAAAACAAAAGGGGGGAAAGCAAAAATAGCCAGTCGAGGAAAACCTCTTTAGAAATAAGCAGATAGCTACGCACAGCTATGGAAGCATGCCTAGCAGCAGAGAACACCATTAGCAGCACATGCACTAAGCCACTCACCCACTCCAAGTTCTAATCTTCCAATATGGAGACTCTTTATTCTTTGTTACATCATATATACCAGTGGTTCTCAACCTTCCTAATGCCGTGACCCTTTAATACAGTTTCTCATGTTGTGGTGACCCCCAACCATGATCATAGCATCAGAAGCTCAACCTGAGAAGGGCTTGAAGGGAGGTCTTAGGCACCCTGTGAAGGGGTCGTGCGACCCCCAAAGGGGTCCCGACCCCCAGGTTGAGAACCACTGATATATACAATATTTACAAAGTCCAGATGGTGATCCAGCATATCTAGCTTGCTCTATCCAGCAGACACACTTCAGGCAATATGTGCATATTGTTGGCTGGGACTGTGCTTCCTTTATACAGACACCTAGCCAATCCTGGCCAACCGTTGTATTGTCTACACCTGGTGCTCATCAGCCCGACTCAGCACAAACTCAGGTTGAGTCACATTCCTTTCCCCAGATGCACTTAACAGTTAAAGCAATTAAAGCAACATGACCTTTACATATACTTCACAAAGTATTTTCTAGAGGTTTGATCCAACCTTCTCTGACAATTCCCCTCCAAAATACTTTTGATTTTGTCACCCATTGCTTTAATGTAAACCAATGTACCAAAGTAAAAACTTAACCCCTCCTGCATTGCCATACCCAGGGGTTTGATACATCTGGGGTTTTCTAACTTTCCCCCCAACATCCTTCAGCAACTGTGAGTGCTGTTGTAGCTCTACCATTACCACCAACAGTACAGTAAACCCTGTTGTGTTCCACACCACACATTTTTGCTTTCTGGACCTCTGCTGTGCTCTCTTGCTCAGCATACTTCCGCTGCACGAATCCTTTTGCCAGTACATTGGCCTAGTGTTTCACCCTGCCATCTGGCAAAGGCTTACTTTGGAATACCCATTAACAACCCACCACTACCTTGTGGCCCCTGGGTTCTTTCTACCATTTCAAAGCCTTTTGGTGTTCCATCTTGGACGCGCACTCGGCATCCATGGACCTAAGCTGGGTCCTGCTCCAGAGCTGTTGCTCAGCTTGCGAGCAACCTCACACATTCTTAAAGCTTTCTGGCTTTTTGCTAACCATCATGCATGTTCTGACCTCCTGAATGATACATCTCTCTGGAGCCTTTTTCCTTCTTTTACTCCTTCTGGGGACAGTGGTCTCATTTCTAGTCAAGCCATCATCACCAGATGCTCTAGTTGCCCCCTCCACTTCTGGCTCTCTATCTGCCTGAGCCCTTGATGGGGGGAACCTGGAGACTTCCTGGATTATGAACCCCTCGGGAGCCATTCCTTCACCTTTACTCCTGCTAGGGATGATGGTCTCAAATCTGTATAGGCCATCATTGCTGGGAGCTTCAGCCGTCCCTTCCACTTTTGACTCACTCTCTACCTGAGCCCTTGGTGGACAGGCCCTCATCATTAGGCTCTCCTGCCACCCCCTCCACTTCAGGCTCACTTTCTACCTGAGCGCTTGGTGGAGAAATAACCTCAGTTTCCACCTCAGTTGTGGAGGCATCGGGCGAGCTATCTGGTGGCACCTTCAGTGAATGGGGAATGGTGGCAGATGGTCCCACCCCTCCATTCCCGGGGCTTTCATCTTGTGCTAGCTTCAGTGGCTTTGGGAACACCTCCTTGTTGCAGTGCAACTCCTCCCAGCCACTGTTGGCCTCAAAATTTGCACTCCTTGAGAACAGGAGTTTACCATGTCCTAAGTGAAATTTATACTTGTTCCCAAGGTAGCCCACAAACCTCAGCCTCCTCCACTTGGGCTGTCCTTTGCGTCTCTGGTTACTGGGAATAAGGACATTAGTATATTGGCCAAACACCCTTAGATATTTCAGAGTAGGTGGTCTTCCATATAACATGAAATAAAGCATTTGCTTAACGCTGGCACACCACATTCGGTTGATGATGTAGTTGGCCGCAAGAACAGCCTCCGCCCACAATCCGGGAGGTGATTTGGAGTCAAGCAACATGCAATTTTTCATCTGTTGCAACACTCCGGTTCTGTGCTCCGCCAGCCCATTCTCCGCTGGCATATAAGGATTGGTGGTGTCATGTCTTATACCTCTCCTTTTGAACCAATTCTGAAATTTGGCATTGCAGAACTCACCACAGCGGTCTGTGATGAGGCACGTGACTTTATGGGGGAATTGTCTCTCCACCATATTAACCCAACCTCGGAAATACTCAAAAGCCTCATCCTTTGTTCTCAATGGGAACACGTACCCATACCTGGTGTGTCTATCCACCAACACAAAAATATACTTGGACCGTCCCTCGCTCTCAGGAAGTGGTCCAGCTAGGTCACCATGTACCACCTGGAAGGGCCTCTGGGTGGCAATTTTGCTTCCCTTGGGTACTGAAAGGATTTTACCTTGGCCTTTTTGCAGACCAAACAGTCAAGGAATTTGCCACATTTCTTGACTTTCAGGTCTGGACACACCCTTGCCAATTACTCCAGCCCACCGTAATTAGCATGACCCGTTACCCGGCAAAGATAATGGCAACAGTTGTCATGTAAGGGGACATTGGCTATAACATTAGCTGTTAGGGAACCTTTAGCAGTTGGTGACATCAAATACAGTCCGTTCTGTTTTACACCCATAGCACAGACTCTCCCATCATGGCTAATCGTGCAGATGTCCCCTTTGAACACTAGTTCATACCCCTCATCTGTCAGGCATGACACATTTAAAATGCAGTGTTCTAAATCCTCTGCACATAACACATTCACAAAGTTCTTTCCCAGACAGGGAACAAACACAGACCCCAAATAGGATACTTGCGAGTATGCTCCATCAGCCATGCAAACAGAGCACACAGGAGCCTTACTAGCGTTTCTCAGCACACTCCTGCTGTTCACCATGTGATGGGTAGCACCACTGTCGAGCAACCAGTCATTACAGACTGTCCCTTTTGCTGCAGCAACAACAGTACTGGTGCTGGCTTTCTTCCTCCGGATTCCAGGCCTCTTGTTGTCCTTGTCCCCAGGCAACGTGGCTTTACAGTCTCTCTGGAGGTGTCCTTGCTTGCTGCATCTGAAGCACCACCGGGCTACACTGCATTCTGCAGTCTCCTCCCCCTCACATGAAGGCTTGGGTAGGCTGTTCTCTGCACTCCTCTTGGCAACACGCTTTATCTCATCCTGGGCTGCAAATTCCCCCCTGTCACATTCCTCCAGAAGCTGTAACATAACTGAATCAAGGGTCAAGTCTCTTTCCCTCAGACTTTACAGGCTATAAAGGATGAAGTCCCACTCCTTACTTAGACTGCTTAGGAGGATGTAACATTTTTGAGCCTCACCACAGTCCATACCTCTATCTGCCAACTTGAGGAATAAAGACTTCATTGCGTCTAGATGGGCTTTAACATCTCCCCCTTCTTCCAGTTTGGTGTTGTAGAGCTTCTGAGTCCACAACATCCTGGAAAAGCAGGAATCACACTGATAAACATTTCTCAGCGCATTCCACACATCAGCTGCAGTCGGCTTGTCTCTCACATGGATGAGCTGGCTGGACTCCAAGCTCAGGATTATGGTTGCTCTAGCACGCTGATCCACTGCTTTTTCAGCTGCATCTTTAGGTGTGTGTTCCACCGCAGCCCATAAATTTTCCCTCACTAGCAAGCTGGATCATCAGACTCCAGGTCTGATAGTTTCCCTTGTTGAGCTTATCAAATCCAAGTGCTGATTACATTGTGCTTTGAGCCATTCTGTTTCCTCAAAACCGAAGGCAAAAACACAAAACTTGCAGCTCTTCCTGAATTTACGGCTAGGAAGACCTTGTGGGCGAAGTTACAAAAACATACGCTGGCTAGGCAAAAACAAAACAACTGCTTAATCTCTGCTGCAGGAAAAATCCTCCCACCGGAGCTTTACCAGCCAAGACTTTGACCATCTCCCAGGCTGTCTGCCACAAAAACAATAGAGTTAGCTGGTCCAAACTGCTAGAGCTGACCAGAACTTGGCTAGGCTGGGCCCATAACCGATTGCGTCCAAAAACAAAAGTGGGGAAAACCAAAAATCAAGGAAAACCTCTTTCGAAATAAGCAGAGATAGCTACACACAGCTATGGAAGTGTGCCTAGCAGCAGAGAACACCATTAGCAGCACATGCACTAAGCCACTCACCCACTCCAAGTTCTAATCTTCCAATATGGAGGCTCTTTATTCTTTGTTACAACATATATACAATATTTACAAAGTCCAGATGGTGATCCAGTATATCTAGCTTGCTCTATCCAGCAGAGCCCCCAGCAGACACACTTCAGGCAATATGTGCATATTGTTGACTGGGACTGTGCTTCCTTTATACAGACACCTAGCCAATCCTGGCCAACCCTTGTATTGTCTGCACCTGGTGCTCATCAGCCTGACTCAGCACAAACTCAGGTTGAGTCACATTCCTTTCCCCAGGTGACTTAACAGTTAAAGCAATTAAAGCGACATGACCTTTACACATACTTCACAAAGTATTTTCTAGAGGTTTGATCCAACCTTTTCTGACAGTATATTATGACTTTCTTCAGTTCTCTCCCACTGTTGATTTTATTCTGGTTTCTATATATATTGTATATCTAATACTGTATAATATACAATATAGTATATTATTACTTGACATGAGCTACCAGGAGCCCTGTTGTACTTCTTTAGCAGATTTATATTTACTCATACAGTGTGTGGTACTTAGATGACTAAGTGAACAGTGTTACTTGATCCCAACCCTCTTTTCTTCTTTTGATTTCTCCTCTTTCTCCCTGCTTCTGCTGTCCACCCACTCTCTGATTCAGTTAGTTGCCTTCGTTGAGGCATGTGATGATTTTGAAGCTATCTATCTGGAACCAAAAGATTCTCTCTGCTAAACTGATTTTCCTTCTATGTCTGCTCAGAAGTAGTTCCACTGACTTCCTCTTTGTTTTTATGGAGTGAAAAGTGTTCCTCATTTTCTTTTTTTCCCTTTCCCCTCCCCAGTTCTATTCTACTTTTTCCCCATAGCTGATTGAAGGAGAAGAGACAGGAGAATATGTTGGAACCAAGGAGAGGAAAGCAGGGGGCGGGGGGAGAAAAAGAGAGAGAGAAAGATGCCAGGGAACAGAGAACAAAGGAGACAAGTGTGTGGAGAGTGTGTTAGAACCAAGAAAAGAGAAGACAAGAGGGAAGCCAGAGCTGTTTAGCAGAGTTCAAAGAAGGTAGTGCAGGGGAAAGGCTAGAGGACAAAAGGGCCAGTAAAGAGTAGATGATTGTTCATGAAGTCAAAAGGTAAACAAGAGAGAGAAAGTAGGACAATAGACTGATAGGAAAAGGCTTGAGTGAACTGAGCAAACATGATTGTGAACTGAGCAAATATGACCTCAAGAGCCAAGTCAAGTGGCCTATAAACTCTTGGAATTCCTTGAGTGTGGCTTTTTGGTGCCCCAGGAATTCCTCCATCCTTTACTTCATATCCTTGACCTTCTGAAAAGGGAATCTTCAAAACTGATTTAGGATATTGATTTCAATACCTAGGAAAACCAACTGTTGTGCAGGGCCCTCAGTCTTTTCCAGTGCTAGAGGGACCTTTAATTCCTGCATTAATGAGGCAAATTGATCTATCAGGAAGGTGCCTATAAAGAGAAAGTCATCCAAATAATGATGATGATTGTCCTGGCAACTAACTTAAATCTACTGTTGAAAGATATTGAATCTTTCAAATGCCGCACATGATTGTAAGCACCCCATAGGTAAAGTTTGGTCCATGTAGAACATGCCCCCAAGGAAGAAGCCCACCAGCTTGAAGTCATATGGATAGACTAGCAGCAGCCAAAATGCTGACTTTATGTCTTATTTCAACAGTTCTGCCCCATCCCCACGCATGTGTACCTCACTAACTGCTGCATCGATTGAAGTGTATCTAACAGTATACAACTCTAATGGAATGGTGTCATCACCTGAATCCTCTTTTAGAGTACGACAGATGATGAATAAACCTGTATTCACCAGGGGCCTTCTTGAGAACAACACCCCATAGGGAACAGAAGGAAACAGATATGGTACAACAACCCTGAATTCTGCCACCTCTTTTCTGATCTCCCTAACCATTTGTTCCAGCTTGGCCACAGACGTTAAATTTCAGGACATAAAAGGATGGTGTTTTTCTTGAAATGGCATCCTAAATCCTTCAGTGAAGCCCTCCCTCAAATAATGGGTCACTATTTGATTGGGATACAGTAACAACCAGGGGAGATGCCTATCAGTTTTAATTGGGCTGGGTCCCTTTTTGCACTGGGGGGGTTGCCAGACCCTCCTTTATCCCCCTGTTGACCTCTGTTGCCTGCAGCTAAATCCCTACCTTTTGGCACGTCCAAAAGGAGTGTAGCTCCACTACAGATGGAATAAACATGTCCATATTTGCAGGACCTTATGTGCAAGCATACTGAACCCAGAGTTCCCAGCATAGCAGCCTCTGCTGCTGCCCTTGGGGACTTTGTTGGCACATGACAGTGCTTCCTTTATCATTCTGGATGAGATGGCTGCTGTTGCCTTAGGTGAGCATCTGGAGAGGGCATACCTTGTTTTCCAATTGATCCAAGTTTGCTTGCTACATAAGGTCTACCTCACCTGCCTATCCTATATGGGGCTTAACTTGCGAAACACCATACCAAGGTACCTAGAAAGGGTGGGCCATGGCCACGCTTCTGTATGTGGATAGCCCCCCCCACCACATTAGGTCCTGGCATGTTAGAGAAGCTAGATTCTATGTACACCCGTTTAACGGGAAAACTCCATGCTCCTCATGGCCAACTATAACCCCCCACTCCAACTGCCATTAGCACTGAAGGGATCACCACAGATCCTAAGTCTGTGAGAAGCTAGTTGCTGGCCCAGATGACACTTCCAAATCATCCTGCTGGTGGCCACTTTGGACTTTCTGTCCTGTTCCAGAGCATCTAAGTGGGCAAAAAATTATTAGCAATGCCAACTTTAAAGACTATCTTGCTTGAACCCTTCAATATTTTTTTTCTGAGCCCTGGTCTGTTTGTCCTTCTCAATGGCTTGCAGCTGAGAAAGTATGCCATTGGTGATATGAACACTCTCATCATCAGATAAGAAGGGGGTCTTGGGAGAGGGAGACTTTTTAGCCCAACAATCTAAACCATATACAATGAAATAAATGAATTTTAAAAAGCAGAGAGGAGCCTAGGGTGGGTGGATGGGTGTGAAGTTAGCCAAAGTCACTAGGCTACCCAAAGGTGGATGCTAGTGGATGCTTATCAGGCCAAGCTAGCACTGACTCATGTACACCATGGCCTCCCAGACCGTGCAGAGCCCCAGAACAAGGCAATAGAAGGTCAGTATATGGAGATGACCTATCTGGCTCAAATAGGGCTTATTAGCTGAGATCACACCAGGTCAGACCTAGACTGCATTAGACCTCATTATAATGAGGCCTACGGATCACTTGGTCTATATGAAACAGTGCCTAACAGTGCTGGAAACCCTACTGGTATCTTGGGCCTAACCAGATCATTTAGACCACACTGATGCCTAGGCCTCCAGAAGGTTGGGCCTAGTCATGTGTGCTTAGAGGCCACTTAGGTCACATGGCTTCTGAAGGACAAAAGTGGGGGGGACAACCTGAAACAATCAGGTGTAGTCTGAATGCTGACCCATCAGTTTGGAGGCTTACAAAGCAGGAAAATTATCAGACCTACAAATTGTATAGTACCTGTACAATAGTGATGGTTGTTATAGCCACCAAAGGAAGGGGGTCTACTGGCTGCAGGAACAGGTCTGCTGACAAAATGTCTTCATGTCTTCCCCATCTATGATACAGTCTCACCCAGAGAAGCCCTAGAGGGCAAAGAAGTGACCCCTGCATGTGGCCAACTGGCCTCACAACTTCTCTCAAAACAAAATATAAAGGTCTTTAAAATAATTTAACTGTTAATGATGTGAAGGAAACATTTACTTAATAATCAATAATAACCACCGTGGCTTTGACTGCCTTGCTCCAACCTGCCACCGCTGACCCATGCTTGAGCCCCAAACAACATAAAAGAAAAACTATGCTCATGCACCAGATAACAAGGTGCCACTACCTGTGCAAGTTGCTGTGCTACTAGACCCAGCAGCCAAAATCAAGCTTATGAGCTCAGATGAAGTCAAGAAGAAGTGATGTCTCCACCGTAATGTTGATGCTTTTGGTAATGCTGAATGGATACACTGATTCTGCTGGTGGCAATGCTGAAATGCAGAGGAGCAACTCACTTTGCAACTACATTGATTGAGTTTGGGAGCAAAAGAGAGGCAGAGCAAGGGGCAGCATGAGCTTTTAACAGCTCCAACTTTACCCTCACATTACACCAGGATGCACCTTTACTGTCTTCTCTTCATGAGAGATCAACAAAGGCACCTCACCCTGAAAAACTGTGTTGTGCCAAGGAGTGATCCTAATTCCTTCAGCACTTAGAAACCCTGGCCAATACAGTGCCTGGAGTAAATGCATCAACTGAGGCAATGATAGCCCCACCAAAAGCACTACTGAGTGCTCCTGTTCCTCTTTTCCATCACCAGTTCTATACTTATCAAGGCCTGTTCAGTCAATTTGCTTCTTTTATTAACATGTATGTGGTGGCGGCGGCAGTGGGGACAGCATGGTAGCCTGGCTTTCTGTATCCCTTTTCTCATAATCCTTCATGTCTTGAGGATGAACCATGGGAAACTTGTGTTCTAAACCTTGTGATTTGCTTACACAGCTTTCAACGGGGAACTTACCCTTGTAGAAATTTTCTGGGTCTGAGAAAGTGAAGAGTGACAAGAATGGAGCTGAGGAAAATTGTTCTTTTGGACTAGAGCTTCCAGAAAGCTCTTGCCAGCATGGCAGTTATAGAACAAAAAGGTTAATTCTCCTGCTCTGGACAAAACCTGCAATAGTCAGAGTGTAGAGATTGTACCCTGATCTTTCCCTCCCTCATGTGATAATTAAATTTAATTAAGACTTGAACCCCTAAACTGGGTTGCACACTGATTTGGCTGGACAATTTTGATGAGCAGCAGCAGTTACCATGAGATTTGGCTTTTTGGACTGAGAGGACTGGGTATGCTTCCCCAGACTCCCCAGCCTTAGAGATGCTGGTGGGTGGGTGGGAGTCAGTTTCACTTTTTAATTTAAATCTGAAGTTCTTTCTCTTCTGAATATGAAGAAACTTGCTCATTTTTGTAAATTCTTCAAAAACAACCTGCAATAAATTTCTCAAACTTTTATACTTGACAAAGTCAAGGCTGGTCAAAGTCAAGGATATGTTGGATCTGCCTGCCATAGAGGTTCTAAAGATGAGGAGCCACTTAGAAAAAAAGATGTGACAATTAGAAAAAAAGATGTGACAATTGACAAGCTGGAGCGCGTCCAGAGCAGGGTGACCAAAATGGTGAAGGGGCTGGAAGACATGCCCTATGAGGAGCATCTTAGAGAGTTGGGTATGATTAGTCTGCAGAAGAGAAGGTTAAGAGGGGACATGATGGCCATGTTTAAATATTTGAAAGGATGTCATATCGAAGAAGGAATGGGCTTGTTTTCCACTGCTCCAGAAACTAGGACAAGGAGCAATTGATTCAAACTTCAGGAAAAGAGATTCCACCTCAACCTCAGGAAAAACTTCCTGACAGTCAGAGCTGTTTGGCAGTGGAATATGCTGCCTCAGAGCATGGTGGAGTTTCCTTCTTTGGAGGTTTTTAAACAGCGGCTGGATGGCCATCTGTTGGGAGTACTTTGATTTGTGATTCCTGCCTAGCAGAAGGTTGGAGTGGATGCCCATTTGATCTCTTCCATCTCTATGATTCTGTGAATTCCAAGGCAGTGCCAACATTGTTGAATATAAAGGGCTATAAATCCCACTTCTAAGAATTCAGCACTCAAAGACCTGGGACTAAATGGACAATGTGCCAGCTTCAGTTTCTCCCACATTAGAATTCTGTTCTATCTTCAACTCAGTTTTCCAACCAGATATGAAAAAAAAGGTCGGCTTTTGTAAATTCTTATAGAAACCCCACTAAGGTGAAATTCCCACCCTTCCGTAGCCAATACTCACCAAAGCCACCTTTGACTGGAAACAATATTTAAGGCTGAGCATCTGGATTCAAAAGTGTCCGTGTGTTTCACCACTCAAACCAGTGGAGTCAGCCCGTCTGCTGTCTTGCACACATGTATTTATCAATGGGCAATGAAAATCCCATCCACAAGATGTAAACCCTGTGATTACTGCTGCTTTAGACACTTCTTCCCAAATTTATTAATCCAGGAAGGAGTGTTGAGGGTGGGAAAGAGTCAGAGAACACCTGTATTCCTTTTTACAGGCCTTTGCATGCTCTTCTTTTCATCATGCATTCACAATGTTTTATCTTTAATTTGCTTTTAATTATGCCTTCGTTCCTTTTCATCTTGCAAGTTCCATGCCAGAGTTTCTTGCCAGGCCCAATTTCCCATCTTGCTTATGACAGTAAATTCAGTGGGGATGAGAAAGAAAATTGCCTGACCAAGTTCAGGCATGAAGCTCTGCTGTTGTAGTAGACAAAAGCTATCATGTGTCCACACATCTATAGGGTTTTAAGTGGTCTTTCTGGGAAGCACACAAATAGATGCATGTCCTTTTCAATACTAATTACCTGTAGCTGAAACAAATTGCTTAAATTGTATTTAAATTCATTTGCAAAAATACAAAGCAACATAAGGAAGTGGTGTAAACAAAATCAGCCTCTATCTTTGTGTCATTCATGAGCAATTCAGTTTTGCACTGGGCTAGAAGGCTAGACTGTGGGGAAGAAATATGCAATTAGCTACAGAAGAGACTGAGGTTCATCTCTGCTCACAAGTAAGGGTAGGAATTTAACATTTATCTTTCTTGAGTTTCAAAGCACATGAAAGGCAAAGCAGGGTGTGTTTGTGCTTCTATGCTTTTACTTGAGAAAACCCCCTTTCTTGTTGTGTGTTTTATGTTCCATTGATTTCAGTGGATGTTTCATTGAAGTGTGATTAAGATACGCTGATGTGGTAGGTAGCGAAGGGCCTTTCCTCATTACACTGTTATAGTGCTATTATTCCACTTTCCAATGTCCTGTGGAATCCTGGGGTCTGCAGTTTAGGGAGGGGCCTTTAGAATTCTCAGCCAGAGAGCTCTTTGGCCTCAGGAAACTACAAACCCCAGAATTCCACAGGATGTTGAAAGTAGAATAATAGCACTATAATAGTATAGCACAGAAAGTCCCCAAGAGTACAATCCTAAAGAGGTTTACTCAGAAATAAGACCCTCTGACAGCAGTGGGAGTTACTCCCAGGTAAGCTCAGCTAGAATTGGAGCCTCAGAAAGCAATGCTAAGAGGAAGGAATTCAAAAGATAGAATGTTACAATGACAGAGCCTCTAACCTGTCCTGAAGCAGGGGAGATAAATGGACAGACCTTCCACCTTCCCTCTATTGGTTGTTTTCTTCATGTTAGGCTCACAATGGGACATAATTTGGTAGGATTCATTTAAACATTTCCCCGGACGCAGCTACAGTTGGAGACGGGAAGGGCTCTGGGTCTGATGGATCAATCCATGTCCTCTCCTACCCTGCTTATCACAATTTAATTGGTTCTGCCCATTTGTCACTCACTTTATTCCCACCCATCATTCCACCACTCTCGTCTGCTATCAATCAGAGAGTCATAATTTGGAGGGACCTCAAGGATCATCTAAGCTGATCCCCTGCAAGTGCAGAAATACACAGCCAAAAACACTCCTGAGAGCTGAGCATCCAACCGCTGTTTAAGGACCCCCAAAGAAGGAGTCTCCCTCACTATCCAAGACAGTCTATTCCACTGCTGAACACCTCTTACTATCAGGCAGTTCTTTTTAATATGAAGGTGGTATCATTTTCTTTAACATTTGGATCCATTGGTTCTTGTTCTAGTCTCTGGACTTTGTTCCATCATCTACATGGCATTCCCTCAAATATTTAGAGATGGATATCATGTCACCTTTCAGTCTTCTCTTCTCTAGGCTAAACATACCTAGCTCCCTAAGCCATCCCTCATAGGTTTGGCTTCCACTCCTTTCCCATCCATTCTCCTGTTACAAGTGCCTTTTGTGTCTGCCCCACCATTCAAGAGGATTTAAACATGGGTTTTAACTAAACTGTGACCCTTTCCGCCTGAGAAAATTAAGATGGGTCAATGCATCTTGTGACGGAGGTCGTCTGCACCTTGGAGCGGACTAGGTTTGGACTATTTACCTTCATTCCGCACCTAAGTCCAATTAAATGCGCCCCCAAGTGGTCGTCCAGCACACTATTTGAAGAACGGAAGAAACGGGTTTCTTTTTTCCCCAGATCATGCCAATTTGTACCTGCGCAGTTGTGTAGATGCGCGAACTGGCGATCAGTGGAGGGCGGGCTGTGGGCATGACCAGCTGCAGTGATTGGTCCCACTGAATAAACTACAGGAAGCCATGGAGATAGCATGGATGTATGAACTCCCACTAGTCCAAATCGGCGTGGAACTAGCTGCGGAAGGACATCAGGGAAAGTCCACCCTGTTTTGAGCCCAGAATTGCCAGTAAGAAACGGCACAAAGCGATTCACTAGCCTCGTGCGGAAAGGGCACAAAGCGATTCACTAGCCTCGTGCGGAAAGGGCCTGTGCTGGTGAAACAACTCCTCTGGTTATGTCTTATAAAGCCCTATATGGCTTAAATGGGGGCCACCTGACAAACTATTTCTCTGTGTGAGCCCATCAAAGTTTGCAATCCCCAGGAGAGGCCCTTGTCTCAGTCCCACCACCTTCACAGGCATAGCTGATGGGGATGTAAGAGAGGGCATTCTTGCTGACTGACCCCAGGTTCTGGAAATCCTATATTAGAGAACCTAGAATGGACCCCTTCTCATTGTTCTGTTGACAGGCAAAGGCATTTTTAAAATAAATTCTGACGGACTTTTAAAACTGAAGGTCTTTGAAGAAACGGATTTAGAAGGTGCTGTACTGATTTTAATAAACTGTTTTTTAAACTGTATGTCATCCTTTTTTAGGTGTATTTTTAAAACTGTTTTAATATTGTGCATAGTTTAATTCTATTTTGAGGTTGACTGTGGTATATTTTTAAGCTATATTGTATGTGTTTTAAATTGTTAAACCAATTTTCCCGAATTTGGGGAAAAGATATGATATAAAGATGATGGTGGTGGTGATGATGATGATTCCTCCAACACTGAGGCACTGTGTCTGCCAAACAGGAAACACAGTACAAATAGGCACTCTTTTCCTTAGCAAATTCTAAACATTGCTGCTTCTGTCCAAACACTGATTACTTCTGCTTCGCAAGCTTACAGTCTGGCCACACAGAGCAGAACAAATTGACATTACACACACACACACACACTGCGATTCTCTACAGGCTAGGATGGGAAAGAGTGATATTCTCTCAGTCACTAAACTCCATCCGTGAACAAGAGGAGGGAAGCTGTGGAATTTCAAGTTTCTTCTGTTGTACATTGATCTGCACATTTGCATGCAGAGACAAAATTTTGCAAAGGCTGACCGCTGCTCATTACTGCCCCTGCATCTATCTTAGCTGTCCACAGGCTGTCTCCTACAGGTACAAAAGCAAAAATAAATTGGTAAATTTACCCTGTAAATTAAATTATACCATCATTGTTCTTTAAAGAGAGATTTGGTTAATTCTTACATAGCTTGTGGTAACAGATTGTTCCCCCTTTGGAGAAATCTCTCTGTCTGTCTGTCTCTTATGT
This sequence comes from Ctenosaura bakeri, assembly GCA_948474755.1. Lineage (NCBI taxonomy): Eukaryota > Metazoa > Chordata > Lepidosauria > Squamata > Iguanidae > Ctenosaura > Ctenosaura bakeri. Next base: position 165,563 of record CAOLHI010002748.1, on the reverse strand, counting down.
AGGTATTTATTTATTTTTGAAGTACCTTTAATGATTTTCTCACACAAGTTGTGATTTGCTCGAGAACAGACACTAAGAGGATACGTCTCTATGGGGAGTTTTCAGAATGGCCTTCGAGTTGGATGGTTTATGTAGCTTACAAGCCCTGAGGTAAGGGAACAGGAAAACAGATTAAGAGACGCAGCAATCTTCCCCAAGATACTTACAGATAAACACAGCCTTGGGCATTTAGAGAACTGGATGTACTATGCCTTAAAAGAGGTTACTGAAAAGCATGGCTGTTTTACTTTAAAGTATGCAGCTGAAGGCACGCTGTTCTTTAATCTTGCTGCTTCTCACCAACAAACAAACATGAGAATATGTCTCTGTCTTTCGAAAGAGTTATATGTAGACTGGAAACAATCTAGGCAGTGCTTTAGAGGAGTGAAGGCTTTTCTCCATTTCTTCCCCTCCTCCTCCTACAAGGCTAAAATAGTTTTGGACTGAAGCCAAGCACATTTGCAGTATGTGAGGGTTACACAGAGAAGAGAAAAATGCCTAAGTAATGTTGCCGGGAAAATGGGATGATATAATCCATCCCTACAATTTTTTCTCTCTCAGAGGATAGGATTGCATAGAAGATAAGTGAAATAGGATGAAACTGGTGTGAGTCCTTTTCTTCTTATAGTGAGCAGTGGAAAACAAGTTATTCCCACCACTAAATGTAGAAGTTAGGTCTAATCTTCTTGGACTCTTGCACTGGGGAGACCCAGCAGCGGACCTTGGAGTGCATAGAGGGTGTGTGTGGGAGGGGATGTGTGGCCACGGTGTGTGCGGCACATGGGTACGAGCTGGGACACCTCAAAAACATTGCTGCTGGGGGCAAACCGCCTGATTGCCCCCCATCTCTATGTGACTGGGGAGAGCCATTTTCAAATTTTTCCTCAGCCATGACGCTCAGAAGATGATCTTGGACCAATCATTAACTTTCATCCTAACCTGCTTCACAGAGTTGTGGTGAGGATAAGAATGGGAGGATGCCTGTGTACGTTGCCTTGGAACTCCTTGAAAGAAACATGGGATGTAAATGAAACAAATAAATGGATAATGGAAATAATTCTGGCTCTTAAAACATATTTCTTTCTCCCTCCCTCCTTCTCTCCATCATTGCAATAGTACAGAGACAGTTTTGAATCTATGTATACCAGCAATCACAAATTTGGCTCATTAGTTGTTTAACTTGCCTTTGAAAGAGGCTTCCATTTTAGAACACTGCTCAGTAAAACATTAGTGGCAGAACCAAAAATTAGCAGAGACACAAGTCTGCTGCAGCAAACAGCATATTTTTTCAATTCAGTTACTACAGTTTTAGCTCTGTGATCACAGTGGAAGGCTTTTTTCTCAGTCCCACCACCACCACAGGCATGCCTGGTGAAGACAGGGGGAGAGAGCCTTCTCTATGGCTGCCCCCAGGCTGTTGAACTACTTTCCACAGGAAATCTGGTTGGACCCCTCCCTTCTGTCTTTCTACCAAGAGGCAAAGATTTTTTTTAAGCATATATATGGAGGCTTTTGACTTTTAATGATGTGCAAGACTTTAATGAGGTGTGTGTGTCATTTTTTCTGCGTATTTTTTTAAAAAACTGGTTTTAACTTGCATTTTTAACTAGTGTTTTTAAAATAGAAATTTCATTTGTGTTTAAAGTTTTGTACTGAAAAGTTTTTAACTGTAATGTGTTTTTAAAAGGTTGTACACCACATTGAGCCCATGTTGGGAGAAAGGTGAGATATATGCTGAATGAATGAATGAATGAATGAACACATACTGTAGTTTGTGATGTTGGTTGTGACAATGGCAGTTGCTCCCTTCTCAGTGTCCATCAGCTGGCTGCTACTCTCTGTGTGTGCTTGTGTGCATGTGTTTCAGCAGCTACAGACAGAAATTCTGTAACCAAAGGCTCTGATAAAATAGTAGAAAGAAAAGAGAGGAAAAGAATACCACTGCATTGCTGCCTCTCTTCTTCCAGTCACCTAATGTCTGTCCTACATTAGTCACTTATGAATGGGGCTGTAATGTCTGGAGGGGTAGTTCAATTATGTAGTGGTGCATAGAATCATGGAGCTGGAATGGGCTTTGTAGACCATCGAGGCTAACTCCCTGTTCAATGCAGAAATTCCAGCTAGAGCATCCTCAGCAGGTAGTTGTCTGCCTTCTTTCTGAAGATGTCCAGATAAGGAGACTGCACCACCCCTCTAGGCAATTTGTCGCATTCCTGAAATAACATTCAATTGAAATCTACCCTCCTGTAATTTAAAACCATCAAATTTGGTCCTACCCTCTGGGGCATCAGAGAACAACTGTGCATCCTCATCTCTGTGACAGCCCTTTATATACTTGAAGAGTGCAGTCATGTCATCCTCAGTCTTCTCTTCACCATGCTGACCAAGCCCAGCTCCTCCAACCTTTCCTCATCTGTTTTGTTCTCCATACCTCCTATCATCCCTCTTGCTCTTCTTTGAAACTGCTTCAGCTTTCTACATCTTTCTTAAAATGAGGTGCTCAGAACTGAAGTACTGCAAACAAGTCTGAGTAGATGAGAAAGGTTCTTCCATCTCACCCCTGTTATGTCTGCTCTTCACCCTGGGAGGAAAAGAGGGGGAATCAGGAAGCTCTAGATCTTTTTCCTCTATGAACATAAATATCTACTATCACCATTCTGACACACATTATAAGAAAGGGGCTTCTGACTTTTGCCTTATACTGATCCTTTGAATCTCCAAGCAAACTAAAGTCTGAAGCAAATTGAGGGCAGATAACTTCAGGAAAACACTTCCATTAAAACACTTCATTATTACTTTTTTAAACCCCTTCTCTCATCAACTTCCCCCCAAAATAGAAGTGCCCACACTGCTAGATTAATCAACTCCAAGAGGAAGATCAAAGAACCTAGAAAAAACATTATTATGAGCAGAGAATATCCATACAGCAAATGTATCCCTCACCAGCAATATGCTTACTTATCCTCTACCATTGTACTTAGAAAAATATACTATCTTTTCCTCCTGTTTAGCTACTTATACTGTTTACCCATGGTTCTTGATGCATCCAGCTGGTGTCTTTTGTCTTCTTCAGCCCTCTCTACCCAGTTCTAAGAAAACTGCTAAATTCTTTTTGGTGCTCTCAGAGTGGGGGAAGAGTTTAGGTGAGCAAATACTTCCACCCTCCTGTTTACCTAACAGCACTGTATAGGAAAGAGAAGGTGCCACACAAAAATATTTTAAGTTTAAGGCTTACAGGAGACCTCAGATAAATAGAGACAATGGCAACATCACACTTAGGACTCCTTTGGTTGATCTTCAGTAATATTTCAAAGCAAGGGCAGAGTCCAGCTGGATGCAACAACTGCTTCTTGATTTCATCACTTGGCCAAAGGCATGTATAAAAACTGGAGACTCAGACTTCATATATCTCAGTTTCATGCCTCAAAGAGGCCAGCTAAGCAGGCTTGGAGTCACAAAGAAAGGAAGGAGCTAAAGTGATGGCCTTAGCATTGAAAGTTATTTAGTAATTAAAATTTATCCAAAGGGTAGTATAATAATCTCACTCTAAGCAGTTTAAAACAATCTGAAATGGAAAACAGTAGAAAGTAGTTTATGGTATCAAAACATATTAACTAGCCAACAAATTGCAGCAAGTGGAAACAGTTAAAACCATGTATACATGACAATTGGGTAAAATAATTCAACCTCAAAGGCTTTAATAAAAAAAATCATGTTTTAACTTAGTGCTGGAACAATGCCAGCATTGGCATGAGTTGGACCTCTAGGGGAATGGCATTCCACAACTTTGGTACTGCCAACAAAGAAGGCCATGTCTCATATCTCCACATAATGTATTGCCCTCACTGGTGAGACACAAAAGAAGTTATCCAATCAATCACTCCAGTCCTTGGGCATATATATCTATGAGGAGGCACTCCTTTCAATATCAAGATGCCCAGCCATTTAGGTTTTAGATGTTCTCATCACCACCCTGAAATATTAACTCTCCGCTACCATCCCCCACTACCAAGAGCAATATCTCCTTAACTATTTATACTTGTGGACAAAGTCTGGCCCTTCAAAAAGTCAAACCACCACTTTGCAAAATTCAGCCAGAGGCCCAGTTCTTCAGTAGAGGCTCTGCTTTCTCTGTCGGATGCTCCCAAATAGGTTGAGCAGTTTGGATAGCTCTTGTAAAGTATGGAGTAAAACCTGCAGCAGATTCAGTGACCCACTGATATGGGGGCAACTCATTGCCACTGATGGGATTCACAATCCAGTCCTAAACTGCATATTTGTTAATAAAAGTTAAGATCTGCTTCTAGCAACATATGGACTGTTCATAGTAATTGGTGGGATGGGATGAATGTTTTACTTACACTAAAGAAGAACTGGGTTTCAGCTTCTCTGCCCATCTAGCTAATTTTGAAAGCTAAGCAGGGCCAGCCCTGGTTAGTACTTGGATGGGAGACCAGCAATGAATACCAGGTGCTATAGGCTATATCTTAGAGGAAGGAACTGGCAAAAATAGCTCTGAGTATTCCTTGCCTAAGAAAGCCCTATGAAATTCATGGGGTCACTATAAATCAACAGGTGACTTGAAGGCACATATTTACATTTAACAAGGAAGTCATTCATACTTTTTCTATCCTCAGCTTTCCCAGAGTTTTCTAACTTATTTGATACTTGGATTTCTTTGCCTCCAAACAAGGAGAACTATCTTAATGTCGCTTTGTTTGTTCCTTGACCTTTTCTCCTATCTTTATCCATGTAATGAAGACTGCAAGCTCTCTGGACAGGAGAGGTTGGCACAGAATGTGTGTTAAATAATGGTGGTGATATTAGTGACTGCACTCCACTGGTTTTCTGGTTTTCATTTGGCATTTTGTTGTGGTTCTGTATGTACTTCCTGTCATTCTCTTTTCCTTTGTCAATTTTTCCCCCTCCAACTTCTAGTTACAGTTTGTAATTTTCATTGGTAGCATCCAGCAGAACTACTCACCTTGAGGAGGTCACCTTTTCACAGGCTTTTCTATTAGTGAACTGATTTCCAATAAATTTTGCTCTCCTTTCCAATTTGGCCTCATTTCATGGCTTAGGACCTTGTGATTTGTGGGGTTTAAAAAGATTCCGCTTATTTGAGCAGCCTGATGTAAACGTCTGCATTGGTCTAATGCTGGAATGGCATTGTGTTTGATGATGCCAGTTTGGTATAGCAGCCAGAATGCCCCATCCTAAGCAACGGTTTGCTGATGCAGCAAGACAGCTGACTAGGCTGTTAATGACTGTTTATATTGCTTTCAAAGCCAGAGTTCTTAATCAATGATCCCAGGCCCACTGTGCTAAGTTAAGACCCGCTTCCCTTCACACACAGAAAGCGTGGGAGCTATTTTCCTGTGGTAAATCTGTGCCTACAACGAAGACACACATTAATAGTTGCCTTTCAAAGGCTCAAGGTAACAATTGCACTGCAGTTCAGTCACTGCATTTCTCTTACAACTCTTATACCTATCTTTGGATGGAGGGCTAGCTGTTTATTACATACGAAAATGAGGCAGTAACTGTTACAGAGCCTGGACATGGAGAAATATATCCTTGGGCACTAGGATTTTGAACAGAGAGTCAACTCAACCCTTTTCCAGCCTACAGCCTCTTACACTATTAGTGTGGCCTGAATTCTGTTGGCAGACACAATTAGAGGAGAGCCAATGAATCAATTACGGAGTAATGAGTCAACACTTAATGTAAATCCCATCGATTCAGTGGGTGAGATTCCACATAGGATTTGAGTTTTCGTCAGATACAATGAAATATAATTACTTTAGGTTCCCTACAGTATCCATGAGTGGCATACATGGTTTCATTAACCTGCAAATATGGGGGACCTACTGTCCTTCTAAATCCAAATTCATGGACATATTAGACTATTTCTTCCATAAAGATTATTGTCAAGGGGATGTTTCTTTCACCAATACTCAATAACATATGTAGAGTGTATTTGTGAGCTTGTGTGTGAGACAGAGCTTGAGATTGGAATTGTGACATGTAATGGCGGGGGGGGAGTGTTGATTGTTTGCTCCTTTTTGTAGTTTCAGTTTGTGTGCGCGCACGCACGGAGACTCCCACAGAAGCAAAGACATATTCTTTTCACTTATTCAAGGCCGCACCTTTCCCTGTGGGCCTTACATTCATAAACTATTTGCTCAGATTATGAAACAGAAGCCAGTCGTGCTCATAATGAATTTCCAAATACTGCAAAACCAACATGTAACTCATGCTCATGAAAACAGCATGTTGCCTGTCCTCATCATTCCCATCTGGTGTGCTCAGGGGATCAGCACAGTGTGAAAAAAAATCCAGTGGCTGGTTTGCCTTTGAAATGGTACCTAGCTTAATTAAACTTGGCACACTGATACCAAAGAAAACAAAACAAGAACTTCTTTCTTCCACTGTGTTGTCTGGGTATCTGACAGGAATCTTTGAAGTGCTACTTGAGAATCTTTTTGTTTAGTGAAAAGATCTTTCAGGAGACTGAAAGTTACCTCCTGAAGGCTAAATGCAAAGATCAATGGAATACACAGTTTTGTGTAGTAAAGTCTGAAAGTGAGACCTCTTCAGTGTTCTTACACATGTATGTGTTTTCTCACATACATAGATATTTAGGATATAAAATATAGCATAGAATCATAGATTTGGAAGAAAGCACAAGGGCCATCCAGCCCAACTCCCTGCCATGCAGGAACACACAATCCAAGTGCTCCTGACAGATGGCCATCCAATCTCTCTTCAAAAACCTACACAGGAGGAGATGTATTTCACTGTTGAACTACTCATACTGTCAGGAAGTTCTTCCTAATGTTTTGGTAGAATCTCTTTTCCTGTAGGTCTGAAGCCATAGTTCCATTGCTATGGAGCAACAGAAAACAAGTTTGCCCCATCTTCAATATAACATCCTTTCAAATATTTAAATATGGCTATAATGTCACCTCTTAACTTTCTCTTCTCGAGACTACACACACATAGCTTCCTAAGCTGTTCCTCATAGGGCATGGCTTCCAGACCTTTTACCATTTTGGTCACCATCCTCTGGACACATTCCAGCTTCTTGGACTGTCATGTCCAGAACTGGATACAGTACTCCAGGTGAAGTATAGAGTGGTAATATTACTTCCCTTGGCCTAGACACTATATTCCTATTGATGCAGCCTAGAATAGCATTGGCTTTTAAAATTACTGCATCACACTGTAGATTCATGTTCAGCTTGTAGTCTGCAAAGATTCCTAGATCCCTTTCATAAACACTGTGGTCAAGTCAGATGTCACCTATCCCATATTTCTGCATTTCATTTTTTTCTGCCCAAGTATAATACCTTGCATGTCTCCCTATTGAGATTCATTTGGTTAGTGTTGGCCAGCTGTCTAATCTTTTAAGGTCATTTTGAATTCTTATCCTATCCTCCAGGGTAATAGCTACCTGCCATTCCTACAGTACATCTTTTTTTTCCCAATTTGAAAAAAGAAAGAAAGAAAGAAAGAAAGAAAGAAAGAAAGAAAGAAAGAAAGAAAGAAAGAAAGAAAGAAAGATGGAGAAGTTACTGGTGGTTGTCCCTAATGCCCCAGATGGAAAATCTTTGTCATTAATGAGTGTTTCTTCTTCCAATCCCCACCTGATGTATGTTTAAGTTTGTGTACAGCCATTACCCAGAGATTTCTGATCTCTTCAAGTCTCCTGTTCTAAAATAGAGATTTGGCCTAGCAGCAGATGACCATGGTTCCAAAAATGCATGACAGGTTACTTAACAAATGTAAGTATATAACACAAATGTCACTAGAACTTAATCAGAGGAGGATGAGAATCCCGTTAGTGACATACAAGTATGTAAATATGGCTAATGCACATATGTGCTTGCTATTGGACTTGGCACAGGGAACTATTCTGCATTCCTTTGAGTACCATTCAAAACCCTCCCCCCCCAGCCACATCAAGCCCTGATGGAGGCTGCTGCTACTACTCCCTAGTGGGGAGAGAGTGGGAAAGGGAGGCAATACCAATGAAGAAGATGTATCTGCATACCCTTCAACACTTCACTGATGAAAACTGGGACTTACGTGACCAAGCAACATCAGAGTATGGTTAAGATGGCAAAAGTCACTAATGAGAAAGACACGGGATCCAGGAGAGGCTGCAATGGTCTGCTTTTGGCTAAGATTACAAAGAGGGACAAGATTCTGCCCCTTTGTCTCCACACCCCCAATCAGTTGACTGCAAAGTACTTTGTAATTCTAACTCATTTTTCAGCAACTAAAGTAAGTAAGGGAGGAAGGAGAAAAGTATGAGGAAGAGAGAGAAACTGGGTCATTTTAAAAGTAGATGAAAAAGTGGAACAGAGCATTAATTGGGCCTGTTTCTGCCAAATCATAACATTTGGAAGGTATGCAGTTGGTTTGGCCCTGGAGGAAGGCTAAAGAGGGTGAACTTTGTTTCTGAGTGCACCCTCCTTATTCCTCCTCCTTGAGACGGGACCAGCTGCATCTTCAGTGTTGGACTTGCTTCTTATCTCCCTCCCCTTTCCACTGGTATGCAGCAGCAGCAGCAGTAGACTTGAAAGCTGCTGGTCTGCAAATTGGAAATGGAACTGTGTGGGCAGACTGTTACACTTCCCCTGGTTGATGTAGGATGTCAGCCAGTATATTGTTTAAAAAGAAGTATGGTAGTGTGCAGTTCAGAAATAAACTGTAAGCTTGGACTTAACAGCAAAGTTAAAGCTGGTGGTTTAAAACCCTCACATGATGGTGTTGGGATGGTTTGGAAACAGCTTAGCAGTGGAGATAAAAAAAGATCCTTCCCCCCCCCCCAAAAAAAGAAAGCTAGATAGTATTACTTGCACAATTTCTGCCTTCTCAGTTTCTCTTTTGATTTGGAAGATTCTGAAAGAATTTTGTTTGTGCTACTCTTTCACTTTCATTCTGAAATTTCTTATGGCTCACTGTATATGTGAGATCAATTGCAATTATCATTTCCTTTTGTTTTTTTATCTAGTACTTCCCCTCATCCCAAACTAGGGACACAAACAGCTGTGCTCATGAAGGAATCTGTGCAAAAGAAATCTCAGTGCATTTTCATCCAGATCATCTTGTGCACTATATCTCAATGTGCATAAATATGATGCTGTCATATACTGAGTTATACAATTAGCCCGTATAGCTCAATATCACGTACAGTAACTGGCAGTGACTTTCCATGGTTTTAGATTGGTGCTTTTCCAGTCCTACTTGGAGATATCAGGAACTGAATCTTACTGGCTTTTTCAAAAAAACATGTAAAGAATGTATTGTATCTCACAGAAACTCAGGCCTTGTGTATATGAGTAACATGGACAAAAGCTACAGGGTTATAGCTATGGCAGTGGCAGGGAGTGGGGGGGGAGATGTTGCTCCCCAAATAAAAAAATTCTGCCGTCTGATGATTCTCCCCCCCCCACCCATTACATTTCTATCAGTGCAGTAACTTAAAATTTCAATAGAATTTTTAGGTCCCCAAAGCAAAGGGATGGGCCAAGTTACCAAGGGAATGTGAATCCAGCAAATATAAGAGTTCCAGATGTGAATGATTTTCAGTGCATCAATCTCTGCAATGCTAGACATTTGGAGACTGAAGGAAAATTTAACTGGGGAGGGCAGAAATCTTCCTTGTGGTCAATGCCCTTATTTTGGTCCCCACATAGATATACCCCTGGAGAAATGAAAAGAAGTTATCATGATGGCAAACTGTACAGACTGGCAGGTTTGGAATTAAACCTAGAAACTGTTCACATTAAATTGCAAGATGGGCATAGAAGCAAAAAAAGAAGAGACAGTCTATGGAATAATAATGAAATGCAAAGAGGGGAAATCCCAACAGCCATATCTCATTGGTAATATTAATAGGTGCCTTGCCTTAGTGGTATAAAGTGGTTACCACATATTGAATAGGCATTGGTTCATACAGCTCACATTTCTGTCTGATACCAGAAAAGTACAGACAGAAAATGTTGTTGCCTTTTTGATTTAGGAGTACAATTTATGTTCTTTTTCATGAATATTTTTTTTAAAAAAGATTATAAATCAGAACTGTTTATTGTTGTTCCAAGGGCAATTGAAATCATAGAAGAGTTGTTTAATGTGATCCTTACTAGATGCTCATTTGAATGCTTATCTATGTTAAGTGTTACAGACTCAGAACATGTGATCGTGACTCCCCCTATTGGATGATCCAGCAATCAGGCTTCAGAGTCTGCAGAATTTTCCTCTTTGCAATGAATTGTGACAGGTTCTCTGAAGTTTCTTTTTCTAAACTCAGTTCATTTTCAAAGGCTCTTTCAGATCCTTGAAAATATTTTTGCTTTCGCTGGGCCAAATTCCAGAAGCCCATGTTAAATGTTAGCCTGGAAGTCTAAAATACAGCTCTGCCCCAATCATGTATAAGCAGAGTTTGAAGGTCTGAGTTTTCTTCAAATTGAAAAAGGGTTGTCAGACACTTATTCTCCTCATATCCTCAATTGCCCCAGAGCTTGTTTCCAGTCAGGTTTCCTTCCAGTGATGGAGCTCCTGGTCTAAGGAAGCTCAACAGGGAAGATGCCTCTTTCTTTCTCCTTTTACTTTGCTTCCTTCTGTACGTACCCTTTTTGCTCTAACAGTCAAGATGCCTCTTTCTTTCTCCTCTTACAAACAAGCTGTTAATTCTAGTAAGGCTCTCAGTTGCAAATCTCATATGGTTGGTGTGGGAATAAATGTAATAATGAATGTAATGGAGTTTGTGCATTGGAAGGTGCTATAGAAATGATGCATAGAATCATAAGAGTTGGAAGATACCAACAGGGCCATCCAGTCCAACCCCCTGCCATGCAAGAATACACCATCTAAGCATTCCCAACAGGTGGCCATCCAGCCTCTGTTTAAAAACCTCCAAAGGAAGAGACTCCACCACAATCCCAGGCAGTGCATTCAACTATCCAATTACTCTTACCATCAGGAAGGTCTTCCTTATGTTTAGATGGAATCTCTTTTCCTGAAGTTTGAAGCCATTGCTCCATGTCTTACAAACTTTTCACACATTACCCATTTGTGTGGCTGGGGGGGGGTCTCGCGCAAAAGCCTCAGCAGGAACGCTGCCGCTTCCCTGCTGCTTGAGTTCTGCAGCACTTCCTGGTTGCGTGAGTGCCCCACCCTTTCCTACCGCAGTGCAACCTGGGAATTGTAGGCTAGCGCTGTGGCAGGAAGTGCGACCGGCCCAGCTCCCGATGCACTGCACAGCAGGTAAGTGCGCGCGGACCCCAGGAGCATTGCACAACTGCGCATCATTTTTGGCTTAAAGCCGAAAATAAAAAGGTGTGTGTCCACTCTGCGTCCGGCTCTTGAGCATCGCGTAAATGGGAGTGCATTGTACGGACCGCCGCTCCCATTTATGCGACGCTCAAGGGGCCCTCTTGCAAAAGAAACTGCGTGCGAAAAGGTCCTCAGCCTCTGGAGCAGCAGAAAACAGGTTTGATCCATTCTCCATATGACATCCCTTCAAATATTTAAACATTGCTATCATGTTGTCTCTTAACCTTGATGCATGATACTAATTATTGTTGTTCTGTGCTTTCAAGTCATTTCCAACTTATGGCATTCCTAAGGCAGATCTATCACAGGGTTTTCTTGGCACGATTTCTTCAAGATTTGCCTTCCTCTGAGGCTGAAAGAATATGACTTGTTTAACATCATCTAATGGGTTTCCATGGCCAAGCAGGGATTTGACCTTGATCTCCAAAGTCATAGTCCAATGCTCAAACTACTACACCATGTTGGCTCTATTAATACAGGATAGGAAATGTTATGTTGTTGTTCTTACTGTGTTTTTTTTAACAAATAAAGAAGTGACTTGAAATCTGCAGTGTATATTGCCCATAAGTCTTTGTGTATAGACTGAGGTATTGTACAGACTTTTTACTTCCAGAGGATCACATCCAGGTTAACTTAATTGCCAAAGATCAACATGCTGCACTTAAATCTGTGATGTGACGTAGGACACATACTTGAGTTGCATGAGAGAACCATTAGCTTATTCAAATTGAGTGCAACTTACCTGAGACTCTCCTATCACTTTATACTGCTGGGAAATGTCCTGTTTTGTGCACAGCTGAAGCCTTTGTCTGAAGGAGTCAAACCAAGGAAGGTAAAGCCCAACCAAGATAGGCCAAGTCAAATCCAAGCTGGCAAGTCAAACATATAAAACCAAACCAGAGCAGATAAACTTGAAGCAAAAGCCCTGTTGGATAGAAAACAGGACCATGAGTAGCGAACACTGCTGGCTTAACTTTTCTCCTACTTGGACAACTATAGGAAGATATTGTATTAGCAGAGAGAGAAAGTCAATTGAATCTTTATGCAGTGATGTAAGATGTGTCAGAATTTGGAACCGTTACTCCAAAAAGCAGTATGATTTTCCTTAGTCATGGTTTATATTCTTGATTATTATAAACACCAATCCATTACTCTTTGCTTATGAGTAACAATTTTATTTTACAAATCAAATAACTGAAAATGGCTAAAAAGCTCCTGCTAAAGTAAATATTTGAAATAATGAGCACTGAGAAACAGTTACTTCTAACATGACTGCCAGATGTTGAACCCTGCGGTGTGATTAGCTCTGCGCCTGAGAAGGGGCTTGATTCTTAGAAGTTTTAATTTTTGCAAGGCTAGGGAAATGGGGATCTGCTGAAGACTGAAAGATGGCTGGGTGTGGAATGATTGTGCTCAGAAGGTGCTAAATAAGATACTAACCAAGGCTCATTGTCATAGAAGTCCTCTGCTATCCATTGAAAGGTCTACAGCTTGACATGACAATGTGGTCAATAGATGTTCGTTTAGAGAAGATTGTCTCCCTTTACTGATTTTTTAAAATTATTTTATTCCATGAATAAGTTAAAAAAACCCAACAACAAAACAAAATACAGAAATATAAATATCATTAAGAGAAAAAAAAAGATGATGTACATATATGTATGATATCAAGGTCTAAACATAGAATTATTTACATAGTATTTCATATCTGCTTGATATATTTTACTATCTTTCTATCTAAGAATTATACTTTATTAAATTACCATCATTGTGTAACTTGTACAAATTCCTACTTTGTCTTGATTTCCTATTTACCTTTAACCATAAACCATTAACTAATAACTCTTTTTCATCATTTACAAGATATTTATCAAATGTACTTCCTGCCTTCTTTTTTGGGGGGTTTATCTCTGAGTCTGTGAAAAATATAGATACCTCCATGTACATCATAATTATTTTGTATAATTTCTTTATGTATTATATGTAAACACTTTGTCTGCATTTCCGTTGAGAGCTTTAGTCAATTTATCACATTCTTTCATTTCCATAAGCTTTAAAAGCCATTCATCAACTTCAGGTATTTGATCAGTCTTCCAGTATCTCGCATGAAGAATCCTAACGGTGGTGGTCATATATAGAACTATTTGCCATAATTTTTTCTTATTAAATTATTCTGTGTCAAGAATAATATTTAATAAGAAAAATTTCAGTGTCATTGGGATATTGATTTGTGGTATATTTGACATAATTATTTTTTCTATATTTATTATTTTAATTGAATTGTAATAAGGTTAGCGAACATATTTGCATAAGTCAAAATCACAGTTTGAACACATTCTACAATTTTGCATAATAGGATATAAAACAGAAATATCCATTGGAAAAAATAGTGGAGACAAATATTTGCTATTTATATCACAATATCACATAAAAAATCAGCAAAAAGAAACATAAAAAAAAAGGTCAGAATATAGGAAAAATACATTTAGACTTCACACACTGTCTTTGTCACAAATTGGATCAAATTTAAATCTTATTCTGAACCCTTCAAAGTTCTTTTTGGTTTTCATATCAAATTAGTTTGGGTACACTCTAGAGTTAATAATTGATCAATCAATCCATCCTTGTTTGCTAATCTTTAGTAATTATTCAAAATCTTTCCTCTATCCCATCATACCAATTATGTATTAACCCTCAGTTAATTAATTCATTTTCTAATCAATTACCAATTATAATAGTCTCGCACTTAAGAAAATTCCATTTCCACAGTTACTAGTAATTTCACCCTTTCTATTCCTTATCTCCAATGATAACTTTCCCTCATTATTGTAATATATTTTCCCCCTTTTCTTAAAGCACGTTTTACACAATTATACATGCTTAATACCTACGCATTGTTTTGTAATTCCCTCTACAAATAATTTGTGAGTGATTGCCATGTTTGGAAAAATTTATGATCAGATCTATTCTCTAACATTAGCTTGTCCATTTCTGTCACCTCTAGGAGTTTCCCCAACCACTCCCCTTTAGATGGAATTGATTCTTTTTGCCAATATCTAGCAAATACCATTCTGGCTGTTGTGACCATATACCATATTAGCCTTTCTTTGCAATTACCCCCTTCTGTTTTTAGATCAATTATTCCTAATAAGAATAGTTTAGGGTCTAAGTAGAGCTTTATCTCTAATACCTTTTGGATGACTGCTCGAACCATAAACCAGAATTTTTGTGTTCTATTACAACCCCACCATTGGTGAAAGAAAGTACCTTTTTCTTTATGACATCTCCAACATTTATCATTTGTATTTTTGGACATCTTAGCTATCCTTGCAGGGGGGAGGTACCATCTGAACATAAACTTCAGGGTGTCCTCTGATATGCTATATGATCTTGTACATCTACTAATTCTTTTCCATTCTTTTTCCCATTCTGTAAATCCAGTATTGTATCCCCTGTTGCCCATTTTACCATATATTCTTTAATTGTTTTAATTAAATAATTAATTAAATAATTAAATGTAATATTCTTTAATTCTTTAAGTGTTTCATCTTCCAGCAACATTTGGTATATTCTTGATAACAACTTGGTTTTCTTTCTTTAACTGTAATTCAAATTCCGTTGGGTTCGTGTCAATTCCTCCTTCTTTCAGATCTTTTTAAAATCTTTCTTGGATCTTCAGATATGGAAACCAGTGTGCTATCATTCCTTCCTGTTGTAATCTCTGGTGACTTTTTAATTGCAGTACCCCACCTGTTAGGTATGTTATTTCTTTATATGTGATCCAATCTATGTCACCTCTAAGACCTTTAATCGAGAGAGCTTTGGTGGGACAAAGATAAGATGGGACTTTTGGACATAGGTACCTTTTGTATTTCATCCATATCTTGTACAGGAATTGTTGGGTTGCATGATTGTTAAACACTTTTTGAACTTTAACTTTCTGATACCACAGGTAAGAGTGCCATCTGAAAAAAAGTTCTTGACCTTCTAAGGCTAATAGCTTTGGGTTGTTTAAGCATATCCATGGTTAGAGCACCTTTCTTTTCATTATCATAGTCTAAATATTCTAAGATATCCAACAAGAACCTTCTATTCTTGTCCCTTGATTTTCACTCCTCTTATCTGTGAATCTCCTCTAATTTCTCTGGCTAATACTTCTAAAACCAGTATGAATAGTAATGGGGAAACTGGACACCGTTGTCTTATCCTTTTTTTTTATTCTGAAAGGTTTTGTTTTCTCCCCATTTATGATCAAACATGCACTTTATAAATCTCTTGGATCCACCCAATAAATTTCCGCCCGCAGACCATCCTTTGCAGTGTTTCAAACATAAAATCCCAATTTACATTGTCAAACACCTTTTCAAAATCTATAAAAATCAACACTAATTTTTTTATTATGTTTTTGAAAATGTTCTACCATATTTATAACAGATCTAATATTGTTTCTTAATAATATCTTTGGCAGAAATCCATTTTGATCATTGTGAATAAGGAATTGTAGAACTTTTTTTTAATCTTTCAGCTATAATTGCAGTCAATATTTTGTAGTCAATATTTAATAATGAGCTAGGTCTGTAGCTTCCTGGGTTTTTTTAGATCTTTCCCTTCTTTAGGAATTAAGGTAATATTAGCTTCACTCCATGACTGAGGTTTGCCATTTATTATTGTTTCATTTAATGTTGCTTGCAAAGGCAGTAGTAATTCTTCTTTGAAGAGTTTGTAATATGTTGCTGAGAAACCATCTGGGTCTGAGGCTTTCATAGTTTTAAGTTTTTGTATTGCAGATGAGATTTCCATTACTGTGAAGGGTGACTTTAAGATATTTCTCTGATCCTCAGAAAGCTTTAACATATCTTGTCTGTCCAGGTAGTCTTTTATAAGTTCTCCCTTTATTGATATTATTGATGCTACTGAGGATTTCCACATAAGCCTCTGAAAAATCTTAGCATTTCCTGGAATACTATTTGAAAATCTTAGTTGATATCTATTTTCAGCCTTTAGTTTATTGGAGTAATCAGATATAGGTTTTCTAGAAGAGGTTTCTGGAGAAGAAAGATCCAGGGCTCATAGTGAACCCATTATACATTGATGGATTTTTCTTGATGCAATGAGTTGGGTGGTCAGTACACAAGTTTTCTTCCTCCGTATCTTTGGTCTGAAAATGAAATATTAACTAACATGATTCCCTGCGTTTGTTAGCACAAAAATATCCCCCATAAATCCGTATACCTTTTGTGCTCTTCAAAATCTATAACTTCTTTTTAAAGGAGAGCTGTAGTCTTTAAGGGGGTGAATTGTGACTCCAATGTATCCTGGGGCACCACAGAGGATTCCTATCCCACTCTGTATCCTGTAAACCCTACTTGTTAAAAAAAATGCCAAGATTAACTGGGCCCAACATCTAGTATATAAATGTCAAAGTTTGTCTGTGGCAGATGAAGACCTTATATGATTGGCTGTAGGTGAAGATGTCATATGATTGGCTGCCTAAGAAGATATATGGAATCCTGGGGTTTGCAGTTTAGGGAGGGGGGTTTAGAATTCTCAGTCAGAGAACTCTTGGGTCTATCTTGACTAGGCTGGTTGCTACAGAGACGAGGCCTAGCAGCAAGCAGGAGGCAGTGAATTTCCCTCAGGAACCCAACTTCTGTATGTCAATAACTCTGAATACAGATTGGATTGGGGAATATGGGAAAAGTTACAGGTACTGGACAAGATAGTTTGGGGAATTAGAGATACAGGATCTCAAATCTTTCTAATGCCTATGAAAAAAAAAAAACCCTGGGCAATGTCTGGTACCTACACTAGTTTCTTATAGAACCAGAAAAAAGTAACCTATCTGATAGTTTAGCAGTCATTATGTACTGAATATAGAACATTATGTACTGAACATTACAACATTATGAACATTATGAACATTAGAACATTATTAGAACATTATGTACTGAATATAGAATATAGGAGTCTCTAGTTCCTTGGCTAAGAGATGCAAACCAGGGCAGTGGGTTGAATAACTGGAATTCATCCCCTTTGACTAAACCATGCCAGCTATCATTTAAAGTAGGGCCCTTTTTGCATGGCATTTCTCATGTGAAAGGGCCTCCGGAGCATCGCATGATTGTGAGGACCGTTCCACATGATGTCCTCACAATTGCGTGATGCTGCCAGGGCCAGCAGCCGCTGATGGCACAACATATCATTTTCAGCTTCTTGCTGAAAATGATGTGCAATTGCGCATCATTCTGCACTTACCCTCGCGCTTCCTCCCCCAGCGCAGCCTGGGAAAGTACCCGGCTGTGCTGCAGAAGGAAGAGGCAGAGCCCTCACGCTACCTGCTGGCCAGAAGGCGACTCCTGCGGAGCAGGAGCAGCGGGGATGCGAGTGCCTCGTGAAAGAGGCTGCTCGCATGATCCCCATGCACCCACGCCAGAATCAGGTAAGCTGCGGAAAGCATCTAGGGATGATAGTTATCTGCCCTTCTGAATATAAGTCCCAGCAGGACTAGCCAGAAAAACCAAAGGTGAAGAATGCTGGGAGTTGCTGTCCGTCTGCTCCTGGAAAACTGCCTTATTCTCACCTCTGCGTTAGACAAATAGTTTTGATATAGATATAAACATGTAGAACATGATATTGCAGCCAAGTCAAAAAACAAAAAAAGCTTAGTAACAATATAGGCAGATAATTTTTCTTACAGGTTGTATGAATCACAGAGCATGGAATAAGTAGTCTTGCTACCTTCCTGGTGAATGAATACCATTGGCTTCACATAACCCTCCAGGTAACTCCAGCTGAGGACTCTTTACTCAGAACCTGAAAAAGTATTTACTGTGCTTTGCCTATGAAACCAGTCTAACTAGTTCCATACTAGTCATGCTAGTCTAACTTGCACAGGATACTGGCAGAGGTGAACTAAAAGTCAGCCTTGCTTATTTAGGGAGGAAAAGAGGAAGGTTGTCAGGAAGGCATTAAGGAAAATTAGGACCTTGTTGACTGGAGTACCAATTAGTAGAGTTTACATTTTAACCTCTAATTTTTAGTGCTCTGTGGCAGTGACATTTATCCACTTTAGTTAGTAGGATTGTTTTTTCCATCTGTCCCTGAATTATCTTCTGGAATTTTTCTCCCCTGAGGCAAATTCTAGTTAGCTGCAGAATCTACAGAAAAGTTTCTGATCTTCCTTTGGGTGTTAGCTTCTGTTTGTCTTTCAGAGCCCTTTTAGACGCACCTTTCTGTGTCTTATAAAGTTGCTATTTCATCCACAAATTGATGGTCAGCATGGTAGTTTTTCAAGAACCTCCACAGTAGGTTAATATATGCATTCCTCTAGGCTGTTTTGCTACTAACTAGACTGACTTTATATGCTTTGCAGATCGTAAACTGTATTTAGCAGATTTGAAGGAAATGCTTTGAACTTTCCATACTGATAGCCTACTTTTTCTTAAGGTAGCACAGCCATAAGAGCTGGGTTATTATCACTACTGACAAGAAAACAACACAATACACTTTACAAACGATCTTTCAGATGTTCAGCTAACGCAGCCACAAGAAGATCTATTTAGTTGTTTTGCAATGGCACTTTATCTGGATTTTGTGATCTGCTGCATATAGATGTGATGGACTGAGGATTTTGCTTACTAATATTGTCCAAGAATAAGCTGCTTACCGTAGAAGAATACTTGAACATCCAGAAATGGAAAAGAAATTCCTATTATTTTTTAAAACAAATTTATCCAGTTCATGGTTTGTCAGACTATTAGTAAAAGTTTTCTCATATCTTTCTGTTTTCTGCCACTGGGAAGAGGCCAAAAATGGTAGAATTTTTTTTCTTTTCTTTTGTCTTTTTGAAGGTAAACATCTGCAGCTGAAAACACATATATGAAAAAGTCAAAACAAACAAACAAAAATAAACAACCATGTTTTAGTCAATGCAGAAAATGGACCATTGTGTATATAAGAAATTGTGTTAACAAGTTAGGTCAGGATCCTGCAACAAGAGACATCATAGCTACAGAAGCGTATCTCTGATATTTCCTGATGCTACTCTCCATAATCTTACCTTTGAAGTCTTGCAGTGCCCTACCCCAACACAACCAATTCTGAGGCACTGGAGAATGGGGTGGTAAGTAATGACACGTCCAGCCCTCTCTCAGTCACTGGGTAGACTGCAAAGGCAGCTGCAGAGAACCCTGTGAGGTGCTGTCAGGACTCTGTTGCAGCTATCTGTCTCAGTATGCCCCATGAATGGGAGGGAGGTAGACATGTCATTACTCACTGTCCTGCTCTCTAGTACCTCTGAAATGGCTTTGTTGGACAAGCTGTGAGGCTTCAGAAGTAGGTTTGGAGAACTCTTTTGGTGTTGCAACCATGCAATGACAATAAATATGGACTGGAATAATTGCGATGTCACAGTCAGATTTATGACATCACAACAGGATGCTGGACTATGTGTATTAGAAAAAAAGTGCATACTAACATATGCACACATTTCTGTGCAGAAACTCTCTCACAGTTTCATAATGGAATATAAAAGAAAAAAGGGAAGAATATTTCAGGACCAAAACCTGAGATCAAGGATGACAGAAAAGGCAATCTTTGCATGCCTTTTCTATTAGTTGACAGTTTGCACACTGGCAGATAGACTTTTTGTTTGCATTCACTCTCTTTCTGCATCCCTATAACTTGTAGCCTTCTCTCTCTGTTTCCTCCATTAGACCATGTATTTGATTATGAAAGTTATTGGAGTAGCTTTACTCACCAATAATTTTCATAATGTTATATATAATGTTATATAATTTTCATAATGTTTGTATGTTTCACAAGGAAGATTTTATCTTTTTCTTTTCTCTGCAGGACTGTGGTTGAGTAGGTAAGTGGATTGCTTATTGTTCAGCTTCTGCCTTGCCAGTTTAATAACTCTGCTTCAGAGATCCAGTACTCTTTCTCTCATTTTCCAACAAGAAGGTGATATCATAAAGATGGGTCTTCATGAGGATGGATTTTTCTGATGTGAAACAGGCAGGGTGGGTAATGGTTGACAAGCTGGCCTACTGCTTATGGATCAGCTGATCGTGGGAATAAACACAAGGGGAATTTGGGTAAATAGGTCCCAAAACCTGGATAATAAGGCAACTAGAGCCAAGAAAAAAAATCCCAAAGCATTTTCTGATGTGTAGGCAGACCACAAAATGAGCCCAGTAGCTGCAGCAGTTGCCACCATTCTCCCTGGAGCTCAGAGTCCACCTGGTCTTACCTATAGTACATGTGTGTTTGTGTGTTTCCATCCTTGTTGGAAGGCTTGTTGCCAGTTCTCAGGAAGTTTTCCCCCCTCCAGGCTGTGATACTATTACCAAGGCTTGTCTAAAAAGGCTCAAGAACTGTGATGCTAGTGCTTCATTCCCTACCTGGCTTCAAATGTCATGTTGGACCCAAGTGGAGAAAGCTATCACCTCTCTCTCCAATCACTTGCACGCTCATGCTTGACTTTTTGGTGTATATATGTTGAGTGCTAGCTGGAAAAGGGTGGAGCTGAGTGTCCTGGAAAATAATGGAGATGGGTGCCCAAGGTTTCAAGCTACAAAAATCAAATATCCTCCTTCCTTCCTTCTCCAGGCTGCTCACCTAGAGATTTGTTGCCTCAGCTATGGTTGCCTGATATCTTCCATATCAAGGACATGGTGACTCCATTCTGAGTTCTACTTGTGACTTCATAGGATCTGTCTAAAGTACGGCATTTATGCTGATGACTGTGTCCAGTGCCATGGATGGCTGCTTTCATTCCAAAGTCTGAAACAAAACCCAAAGCAGACTGACTACATCCCAACATGGATGCCACTGCCTGGCCCACCTGGAGACCTCGAGGAGAAACATAGCAATTTTCTGAGATGTAAATCAGTATGTTGACAGCAGTGGTCCTTTCACATTACACAAGAACAGTCTGATTTCACTTTAGCTGCCTCCTATGGAACCCTAGGTCTGGAGAGGTACAGGAGCTTTCTGGATGAAAATTCTATATATTTTCCCCTAAGCTACAGTTCCCAGGACTCCATGGGATGTTGCCATGGCATAGTGGAATCACCATGCTATAATTTAGTAGTGTGAAAGGACCCCTGGCAACCCTATGGAGATACAGAGAAGCACACACACACACACGCACACATGCACATAGAAAATCAAGAGAGAGTTTTTAGTATTCCCATGCACACCAGAAGTTGTGGCAACACTGAATCCTCTGCATCCCCCTGACACCTCTCCTTTGAGGGGGAGCTGCCACCGTTGTGGTAATACAGAAATAAGTGATTTATAAGCGAAATAGAGCCTTAAAGGTCTGCAAGAACCTGGAGAGTTTATTTGCTGAGTTACTATGCAAATTTGACAATTAAATCTTAACTCATCTCCTAAGGGAGTGATGGGGAATTACGAAGGGAAAGAAATTTGACATGATTAAAAAGAGGCAAAGAAAATACCAGGATAGTAGGCAGTTGATCATTTCTGCTCTGTACAGTGAGTATTGCAACCATCAGTGGAAATTACTTTAGAGAGTTCCTGGTAGAAACCTAAAGAAAAAGAATTTTATAAAAAAAATACTACCCAGTAATATAAAAACAACCATAGTGTAAATCAGCTTTTGTGTCTGTTTGTAGAATTGGATAAATGATGGCATCTTGAAGGCATTGCCTGAACTCCCACACTCCTCGTTTTTACATGTAATCGTCTGAAAATAACAAACTATTCTAGCTTTCAGGGAGGGTAGTGTGGCTGCCTTTGGTTGGGCTAAGCCAAGCTTTCTAAAAATTACATTCTTTCTTATTTATTTGCTTATTCTACTGCCTGTACTTTTTGGGCTTCATAGGTTGAGCAAGAAGCACATATTTTGACAGCGTGTCTCCTGGGCCTCACCGCTGAAAAGGCCAAAGCTCCCAGTGCAGGAGCATTCACTGCTTTTAAACACAAGATGAACACTTCTTGCTTTCCTGAACTGCATGCAAATAAGGGGACTGTGGTACTTCCCTCTTTCCTGGCACTATGCCTCATCTTCAGCAATGTCCAAAACATAGGAGCACCCAACAACATGATTTTGACTGTTAGTCTTCAACACCAAGTCTGCACCATTGATCACCACCTATACCATAAAAACACCAGACCTTCACAATTTTAGTCTTTTGTGTTCTATTTCACAAGTCTAGGAAAACCACTCCTCCCACGTTTTCATACTTAACGAATTTTCACCGGCTTATTTCTCAAAAAATGACTTCTTCATTTTGAAAGACACCCTTCTCTTATAAATGTTATTTTGGGAGACCTGGTTTGACTTCTTTTCCACAGGTTTTTTCTCTCTCACAATGTGATACCTTTTGCTTTAAATAACAATGATACAAGTACCACTAAGGTTTGTTTAGCTCCTATTCCATCATTACAACTTGCAAAGTAGTACATTTAAAAATCTATCTGTTCTTTCTCTATTAAAATCTGAATTATTTAGAACAATATTTGGATGGTATCCAACATTGTTCTAGTGAAAGAGATTTAGTGCATGCTGCTTCATCTCCACCAGTATCCAGAGCCTTCTGAAAATGTTAAACAGAGGCAGAAAATGTTACAACATTCTGGAGCAAAATCTTTTCAGTGGGTGGGCTGTCGTTTGAGGGATCCTTGAAAACTGGGACCATTTCTGCACTACACTGTTTTAGTGCTATTATTCCACTTTGAACATCCTATGGAATCCTGGGATTTGCAGTTTAGGGAGGGGCCTTTAGAATTCTCAGCCAGCGAGCTCTTTGGCCTCAGTGAACTACAAACCCTAGAATTCCACAGGAAGTTGAAAATGGAATAATAGCACTATAAAAGTGTAGTGCGGAAATGACCTGAGTCTGGCAGTTTCTGCAAGTGACAACTCTAGCTGTGATAGATGGCTCTTGCTCACTTGGAGGTATACTCCCCTCACTCATTCCCTATATCTCAGCCCACCCCCTTCAGGAAAATCCCCAAATCCATTGTGTAGAATATTTGTGAAACTTTGGGAATGTCCAGGGGAAGGAAGAGATGAAGAACTCTACCAACATGAGCCTACTTCTGACAACATGATGTTGGAAACTATCCTTTATATAGGCCATATGTTAAAACTTTCCCATCTTTGCTTAACATCCAGTCTGATGGGGAACTTGGGAGAAATGTTTTGTGCTCTTTGGTTGATCCTTATATTGCTCTACTGTGAATTTTGTTCTTCATAGTAATAGTGATACTATCATACAGTACAACCAATTGCTTATGTGTTGACATCAACACATATCAACACAAGGGAAGCACTGCCCTCCCTGTTAACTTGGCTTGTCCTCTGTTATGCCATCATAAAGGAATAATATGCAAAGACTGCAAATTTGTAGGGTGAAAATGATGCTAAAACTGTAAAATACTGAGAATGATGATCTGCCATAGCTGCTTGAATACCAGATACAGAGGGGCTGTTACAAAATGAAAAAGCGGAGGCTGCTTGGATTTTGGACACTAAAAAAAAATCACCCATAACATCAAAAGAGGGAAACTATTTTGAAGGAGATGAATATTTTAATGAAAAAGGCCCTCCATTTTGACCTCATCTAACTGTAGATCAATACTACATCTCTGTAGTATACAGCAATACACATTTCATGTAGTTCTTTTTTTAAAAAAATATGCACATTGATTTCTGGATAATCAGTTAACACACATTACAAACAGCTGAGGTCTGAAGAACTGAAGTGGGTCCTTTAAGACTGATTCAGGCACTTCTAGAGGTCAAAAAGGTGTTCCTTCCAAAGCCAACAGAACCATACTCAGCTGAAGAGTCATTCCATCTTCGGACTTTGAGAAGACAGCAGTCCCTTTCTCATTCTTAGTATCAGCACACGTGACTGTCAAAAACTTTAACCTGTATTTTAGGCTACTTAACAACTTAGTCTCTGCATTCTGAAAGGTGCAAAGCTTTCTGGTCTGGGAACCACCTGTAAGATATACGTCATTTTCATACAAGCCTCTCTGTTCCATTACAGGACAGAGAAGGGGAAGCTAATCTTCCATTTTTAGGTCTCTCATTCCATATGAACAGTGCCTTCTATCCATCTGAAACTTTGTAGTTTGCTACTCAGTTCTAGCTGCATGTCATGAAAATGGCTCACAATGAATACAGGGAAACTAATCACATCCATTCTTGATGCTTTCCAAAGGGGAAGGCTGCTTTTACACACAAAACCCCCTCTGTTTGTCTGTCATTGGGTAGATGTAATCCCCTCTTAACAGGCTACAAAGCCTACAAATGTCTTCCAGTTCTGCCATGATAATAAAAAGTTGTTGATTGTTCCCTTCTAGAAAATTAAAGGTGGATCACACACAGGTACCTACAAATAATTGTTTTCATTTTGCCAAGCTTAGCCACCCTTTTGGGCTCCACTAAGCCTTTTGATATCATCCAATTAAGACAAAGAGATCAAATGTTATAGCCATTTCTGTATTTCCAAAGATCGTTAATGAGAGGAACAAACCTTTGGCTTTCTAAATCTCAACTCTGGATCAGAATTTACATTTAAATAGACTGGCACTGTGTTACCTTGATTTCTGGGGTCCCGGGAGGGACACCTCAATGTACTCACAATGGGGAATGGGGATTCGCAGAGCACAAGCTAGCAATACAAGAGGCAGGGCAACCTAGCGAGATCTTGAACTCAATGTCTACGGGGTCAGGCCGAGTCAATGAGCAAACAGAAGTAAATAATAATTGTTTTCCTTTATTTTGAAACACATTCACAACGTATGTATGCAAACACACTCACACAGACTTAATGAAAGAAAGGTAGGAGTTGGACAGAGGGTTTTAAGAGGGGTTTTTATATGGGAAATGCTACACCTGTCCTGAAGCCCGGGTAGTCTGAAGGAAAGTCGGTAAAAGTGGAGATTCTCAGCAGGAGGAGCTGAGGGGAAGACTCACCGAACGAAGCGACAGCAAGATGGGATGGAAGCCAGGAGCGATACAAAGAGACGCTCAAAATCAGGGGGTCTTATAGGGGAAAATGTGCCCGTAGGCTAGTCCATTCCCAGGGAAAACAATGGTTTTCGGGCTGGAGACAAAGCCTCCGAAAGGTCAGTATTTTGCATGATTGAGTTATGACAGAGTTGCCAATAGAGTAGACAGTATGCAAACGCAGAGTGCTTGACAGCTGAGTATTCGGCTTGTCAAGCTGCCTGCTCGGGGCAGGGAGTCTTTTGTAAACAGCGTACATACATAATGTGATTTTAAAGAGTACTTGCCTGGAGGTCTCCTAAAGCTGTGGTCTGGCTATTACTGGCCTGCCTGGATTGGTTTTGAATGGTTCAGCTATTTTCGGCTGTGCCTGTGTGCGTGCTTGTCCGGGGGTCTTGCAAGCACGTGGAGAGGAATGGGTAAAGAAGGCCAAATTGTTGATATCAAATGATATCTAGTATACCACAAGTCTGGACTAGAAACTACAGTAACAACTGAATTGGTTCAAGCAGAAGGAGGCTATTATCTGATGCACCTAATCAGGAGCCACACCAGATCTGACCTCATTGCACATTTATAAATCTTATAAATCTTTATAAATCTTTTATAAAAAAAAATAAATTTATAAGATTTATAAATAAGATTTATAAATCTTATAAATCTTAGATATGTTTTCTTTGCATAATCCCATCAGAATTATTTGGTAGAAATGCAAACCTTGATCTTGCATTGTGCCATATAGAGCCCAAGCCTAAGTTAAATATACAACAGCCATGCTGCGTTCTTGACAGTCCCTTCAGATTGCTACTTGATTTGCCATGACTTGATTTGCCATGAGCTTGGGGAGAAACAAAAGCAGATTGCTACTTGTAAAATGGGTGTGCATGTGGATTGCAAAGGAGTACAAACAAACAATGAGGAAGAGGGCTGCAGGGTGGGGGGAAGTGTTGAAAACAGACTCTTGAAGCAAACGTTCATATCCAAGATAAATTCCCTCTTCTTGAACAGTACCACTAACAATGGAAATGCTAATACAACTTTAACCTTGGCAGCGAGAGTTGCTACAGAATGAGTTAAAGACCATTATTTGTATAACCAAGGTAATGGAAGCACCATTAAGAACATGAAACTGAGTGCTGGGAACAGCACATAGACTTATCATAGTCAACAGAAATGCTTTTGAAGTTCTGAAAGTAGTGTTTAAAGAAATAAAAGATTGATCGTTTATACCATCAGTGCCTGTGTTTGATGGTGAGCCTGCAAAAAATGAATGTCAATGCATTTGGATTATTGGATTATTACTGACACAGCATGTGTAAGAATTCCACATGCTGGAGGTGTTACCGATTGGAATGGATACTTTTCCTTAGAGATGCTGTGTTTCAGGTTCAGGCCATCAAGAGGCTTGAAAAGGCAAAACTTCAGAACTAAACTATGAGATACATTCATTACATAGCATAAATTTCAACCTCCAGTCTTTCCTATTTATTTTCAAGTAAAGTATGCATGGGCCAATCTAGATCAGGACCACTGCATGCAGGTAAATTGAGTTTCCAGAAATTTCTCCTAAATTCCACACCTGTAAACAAATACAGGATCTAATCCTCTCTGCTCTTGTGCAGTTGTCCCTATGCGGATAAGGCCCTGTGTGCTTCCTTGTATGTAAAACAAGGAAGTGAAGCTGAGCTGTACACTATCTATTTAATGTGGCATGTTGTTTAGCTGACTATCTGAATGAATTGTCAGTCCCTCTAATGAAAATTTCCATTTGGAGATGCTTGCTGTTGCCTTGGCATGACACCAAACTAGCAGCCTGCTGCAAAATTTTACACCAATTGTATCTCTCCTAATTAAACCCTGTCTGACTTCACAAAACAATTTGTTTTCATTAAATATCCCAACACACACAGGCAATTACATTCGGTTTGCCCCATTAACATTATTTGACTCCTTGCTTTCCACAGAGCTGCTGCTGTAGTAGAAGATGGTGCCTAAAAGCCAGAACTATATAAGGACCATTCAGTTTGTGCTCATGTGTTGATTTCATTTAGAATATGGTCAAAATCTGGTCATTTCCAGATCTGGCAATAGATTTGCTAATAGCAGTAACAACAAATCCTATAGGCCAAAAGTCAATTTAATGTATTATTGTGGGTATGTATGACCATATATGGAAGTACAGTGACCCCTAACTCTTCCCCGTGATCCTCTTTTCATTCCCCTCCAGATCTTCCCCCTACTCCTTTGTCTCTGGCCCTCTGCTCGGGGGAGGGGGAGAAGAAAAGACAAGGGCTTACCGGTACTTTCCTCTCAGATGGAAAAGAGTGGAGCACTGAGTTCTGGCATTCTAGATACTTCTGGTTGCCATCTTGAGATTCCTTCCAGAGAGGTAGGAGCAAAGAGACCACCTAACAATCAGTAATCATTGCACAGCAGAATGTGCAGCTATGTGGCAGAGAGGACATGCCTCCGGCAGTGGGGGGCTTTGCTCACCCAAAAGGAAAAAAAAGTCTATTTTAAACACAAGCTTTGCAAGTCTGGGGTGAGGAGTGCAAGGGAAGGGGGAGAAGGAGGGAGAAGACAAGCGGGAGCCTCATGAATAATCAAATTCATGAAGGTCAAACTTGCAAATGTGGAGGGACGACTATGTTCCTAAAACAGGCATGCCTCAATTAACAAAGCCTCTCAGAAAGAAGCTCCTTTTTAAAAAGTTTTTTACATGCTCCCATCCCCATTTTCTTCCTTGTCCTCTAGCTTGTTGGAAGTTTTTTCGTATCCTAGGGAGGATGGTGAAGGTGGGCTGGAGAGTCACAGGCTTTCAGTGTTACTTTGCAGCAGTATGTCTGCAGTAAGCAATGAGATAAAGCTTGAGTTGGGAAAGAATGAGATTCTGTTCTAGCCAATTCTACTGCAACAGGCAAGGTAAACAGCAGCTGTCTCCAGAATCCCTTACTGAACCTCCATAAACAGCAAAATAAAAAAAGAGAAAAACAGATAAGCTTGCCTCACTGGCTATTCCCAGCATATTAAAAACTCATAGATATATAAGTTTGGCCACCAGTATGGAAATCATAAGGAAAATGGAGGGTTATGCAAGGCTTACCTGGACTGGTTGTTTCATTTCACAAGTGTATATTGGATGTGAGGGCGATCTGGCTGCGACATCTGTCACCCCATTGATCGCCAGGGTTGATTTGGCTGATCTGGCTGGCTAGGAGGGTGTCCCCTTCCTCCCTCACCGCTCCATGTGCGTCCCTCCCGAAGCTGCGCGCTCGGTGGAAGAGGACGACCATCCTAGATAGAAGGAGTATACCGTTCTTCGGTCAAGGGTATACGATAGCTGCACTCCCCTGCTAGAACCTCCAAACAAGTGTATATTGTTAATTTTTTTGATAACATGTTTGCTGAAACCCACTGTTCTTTTTTGTGGTGTAGAAACCTGTTCCTATTCTTTCTATACCATTTCTGTCTCTAATACCAGATTTTCTGTGAAAGAAGTAATGTCCAGGAACAGATCCATGTCATTAAATGAAGTATATCTGTACTCACCAAGAGCAAGAGCAAATGCTCTGATCTGTTTTCTGATGCTACCAGCATAGATACAAGAATCTTCCCTTGGTCTTCTATGAAGTAAGGGCAAGAGGATATGAAAAGGCAGAAATAGCCAGCATTGAATTGCTACTACTGTTGTAGGTCATCTTTATGTTTATTTTAAAACATCATTTTATTCCATCTTGGGATAGGGCTGAACCAACATCTGTAAGATGGAAGAGAGGCTTCCAGTCTATTGAACCATGGTTTCCATCAGTATATTCAGTATATTTAGAGATTTTGTGAGTGTAGTAGAGATGGAAATAAACTCTCTAGGACTCAATCAAAGTAGCATGTTTATATTTCCCAAGTCTTGTTGCAAGGAAGTGCACACCTTGTCTCTCTAGCATTCACACATTTGCAAGGCTTACAGGGCATTTTTGAGAAACAGAGTATATACAAAACAATGTGCATATTTTAAAACATGTTTAAGTGCTAGGTGTTTGAGAAAAAACGTAGAAATATACTTTAGTCAATTAGGAAAAGCTGCACATCTTAAATAATTTGCACAAATGTGTAGCTTCTGAAAAATCATTAAAAATATGCAAATTCTTACACAAAGAGTGTGCAAGTGAGATTCAAAGAAACTTGAAGAAATGGGGACTGAGGGACTAGAATATCCAGAGTCTTAGATATAATTTCTTACCTGTCCATAGATTCTTGCAAAATTATCACAATTATTAGGGGTAAAGAAAGAGAGAAAATAGGTGTATTGAAATAAATGATCAAATAGGCATTGTTACTCCTTTATTGAGGTTTATTGGGCTCCAGAAAAGATATTTAAATAGGGACTATGCCTTTAAAATTACTGAGCCACCATGATTTCCATTCACTGGAACAGTATTGTTTTCAAAATGGACTAAAAGGACTGTCTAACTGATATACTCAATACCATATGTCTAGAAATCCCAAAACCTACAGTTTGGTGTTATTAAAATATGCAAGTGAATTTTCAGTAATGCTTTTTAAAATTCTTTTCATAGTGGAAAGAACATTTTTTTTAAAAAAAAAGCATTATTCTGATATACGTAGAAATTGAAGATATTTAAACACATTTTAAAAATGTATCCACTTAAATGGCTTTTTAATAGGAGTCAAGTGTCTCTTGAATAAATGGGCATTTCACTTTCTTTCAATAGACATTCTATTTGTTATATTACAATAAGTTTGAAGTAGATATTTGATTTTTTTTAACTATTGCAAGGGATGCAGATATATTCCTAAATATTTGGCCCTTCTAACTGAACAGTCTTCTATAGCTGGAGTCTCCTGGGTTCTCTAATGAAAAAAAAAATGCTTGCATTTATAGCATGGATGCAATGGACGCCTAATGAAAGATGGATGTTGTGGAAGGAACTTCCAAAATTTGTGATGCACACCAAGAAGGGTTAGTTCAATGGATGCTATGTTCATATTCCATCCATGAGAAAAAATAAATAAATCCTGGTGTGAATACACCATGCACAATTTGGATTGACCTTTGTTACAGGTATACCTACTATTTTCTTGGAATACAGTGTAGCAAAGCAGCACCATATTCTGTGCCAAGGCCACTAGAGGGCACCTATGTGCTAGCCATACAGCAAGCAAAGAATCTGGCTGACAAATAAACTGCAAGTTACATCACACTCTTACATCAGGGACAGATAACTGGCACCATTTTTGATTTAAATTGTAGACACCATTTTAGATTTGTGGAAAAAGGATAGAGGACTGATGAATTTGGGGCAAGTGGATTATGTTTATTCAAGTATACAGGTCAGGAAGTTTTACCGAGAGGGGAAGGGGTTTCTTGCTCCATTATTCCCATTATTCTCCATTCTATTGTGACTGGACAAATAGAATAACCCGAAAAGTAGTTTCCACAAAACGATGAGAAGAAGTGTAGCAGCAGCCAGCAGTTGGTATGCATAACACATCACTAGGGACTAAGACCCTTTTCGCATCTTACCTTTTTCCGCAATGGGGGAGGGCGTCTCGCGCGAGAAGCTTCCTTCGCGAGGCTGCTGCTTCCCCCCTCCTTCCTTCCGCAGGGCGCTTCATGATGACGCGACCGTCGCACGAGCACCGTGCCCCTTCCTTCCGCGGGGCACTGTGGGAGCTGTAGGCTCCCTGGGGAAAGGAAGCGCTTTCCGTCCATCTCGCCGACGCACTGCACGGAGGTAAGTGTGCGAGGGCGGTGTGGGCATTGCACGAGCACAGGCTATTTTCGACTTCAAGCCGAAAATAAAAAAAATACTCCCCCGCCCCGCTCCAGTCTCGTGAGCGCTGCGCAAGTGGGAGTGTGTCGTGCGCAGCGGTGCTCCCATTTGCGCGGCGCTCAAGGGGTGCTCACGCAAAAAAAAAAACGTGCGAAAAGGGCCTAAGACAATAGAAGAGTAGCTGTGTAGTCTGCATCCACATTGATAGATGTATAGGTAGTCTGGAAGGGAACATTGGATGAAGGCTAGATATCTGCCAAACCTGGACAACTGCAGCATAAACACCAGCTAATTCATTCTTTGAGAACCAGCACGGTGTAGTGGTTTGAGCATTGGAGACCGAGGTTCAATTCCCCTCTTGGCCACAGAAACTCACCAGGTGACCTTGGGTGCATCACACACTGTCAGCCCCAGAAAGCCATGTGATAAGTCCACCTTAGGATTGTCATAAGTCAGAAAGAACTTGAAGGCACACAACAACAACAATAACAACTACATTCTTTAGCAAGCAACCAGTGTGATTGGTGACCATGATTATATTTCAGAGAAGACATGACCCTGTTGTATTGAAATCAGTGAATCATAAGCACACAATTAAAAGTTGTAGACTTCTATGGGACCTTAAGGTTCCATTCCTAGTATTCCATAGTATTCCTGGCAATATGCCTTGCTGAACAGAATATGAGCTATTTCTAAGTAAATATACATAGGATTCTGCTGCTGGGCAGCTAACCTTTACAGCAGTGTTTTAAAGCAGGCCAATTCTTCTCATGTTATCATGAAATATTTAGATATCAGTACACCACAAAACAGTGTTTCTACACATCAGAAAGCTTTGCTAAAACTCCAAGTGCAACTCTGGAGGATGATCATACACTACAGAAGCTAAAAGTATTTCATCTGTTTCATTCATTGCCCTCTGCAAGTGCCCAGTTGCTGAAGCATTTCAGGAGTTGTAGTTCAAAACCAGCAACTTTTCAAAACTCTCGTCCATAAGAGCTTGACCCATTTTCCACACCTTCTTCTGCCTCTGGTGCCCTGAGTTTAACATCATATCCATGATGTGAGGAGGATGAGAAGGAAAGGAATACATCTTCTTCCCAGTCTTTGGCTGGGCAAGTAATTCTCAAAAACCTGGCTCATAGCTGGAGTGGTGGTGGTGGTTTCAGATGTGAAAGATATGAAATCATATGAAGATATGAAATCATATATCACTACATCCCTGCAAATCTGTAGTTACTTTCTGCATAATGGAAGGAGATGGGTTTAGTTTTCCCATACCAGGCCACTGTTTTGGGTTGCCAAGGCAGCAGCATTCCATTCCTTGAAACTTCATGACAAAACTTGTGAGCAGGAAGTGACACCTATGATGTCATAGGGGTCTGGGTCCTTATTGTATTACAGAGGCTTCATAGGCAAGGGTTGAGAGGTGGACCAGAACTGCTTCTGAGTCAGATGAAAGGTTCAGAATTGAGGCAAAACCTGACTAACAATTTATTATGGCAATCCAGAGCCAGGATGAATAACAGGGGACAAAATGTGTCTAATAGATGCAGCAGTTGCCACCATTTTACTTAGAGTTCTCATCCCACGTAATCTTATCTCCAGCAGGCATGCCACTTGGGGAATTTATCCAGTTCCTATGCTGCTGCTGCTGCTGCTGGGGTTTATAGAAGGGTTACCACTAGTCCCCAAATGAGTTTTCCTTCCTAGGCCTTGGACTGCTGTCACTGAGGCTTGTACAACAAGAAGGTTCACAAGTTGCAGCAATGGCAGTTCACTTCCTGTCTTATCCTAAATGGCACATTGAGCCCAAGTGTATTTACCTACCACCTCTTTAGCCATTCCATTTCTCTCACTCCTGACAATTTGGTACACTGATGGTACACAAGTAAAACACAGATGGAAATGGGTAGAGGTGGGTGCCGTCTTTTAACAGAGAATTCTGAAAAAATTGATGTTGATACCACAATCAAATTTCCTTCCCTTAAAGTCCTGCTTATCCCCAGTTATGTCTTCCTGCCTAGGGACTTGGAAAAGCTCAGCAACTAAGATACCAGCTGATGACCTAAGACCTGGCAACCCTGACCACTGTTTGTGGTCACCTAGCCACTTAATCCAAGGATACTCAGCAAATCACTTCTATTAAAATGCTGTGCTTAACTTTCTCCTATGATCTTATATAAGAAAAAGTAAAGACATGCATTTGAGTGTATGATTGAGGCCAGGATATCTTATGGCAGTTACTTAATGTGTCATATTAGAACATATCAGAACAAAGCCCCACTCAGCTATGAAAGTCACTGGATGGTTACGGGAAGAAGTGCCCACTGCCATGACCATGTTCCCAGACCCAGACAGGACCCTTTCCCAACAGCTACAATACAGAGACATGAAAGGGACAATACTTATAGTGACCAGTATAGGTGGAAAAGGGAGAGCCTAGGAGTCTCAGAGCATTTGTATAATAAGGACTCATTAATTAGGTCAACAGCTGTGGAAGACTCTGAGCCTATATAAAGAGAGACCAGAATGGGAGGAAGCTGTTACAGCCAGCTGTTCCTATTGGTGGAAGCAGCCCAACTTACATTCAGATTCCCTGCTCAGGCTGCTAGGACCCTTGATCTTTGCCTTGTCTACTGATTTTGCCACCTGGCTGTCTCTCTGGATTTAGTGTGAATTCAGACAGCAAAATGATAACCAGTAATTTGCTAGGAAACTAGGACTTTGCTTGCTGGCTACTCATAACAGGCTCTAATTGGACTGCCAGAACAGGACACCCACCCTAACCTACCTTCCAAAGCTGACATGACAAGAAAATAAGAATTAAATGTCCAGAAGAGGTGGCTCAACTCATCTTATTTCTGAGATGACACATGACTTGAAGGTGATTTGCTCACCTTTGGATTCCACTTTATTGTCCAAAATATATTGGATCACACTACCTATTCCTATGGTTTAGGGCAGTTGTATAAAAGGGAAATCTGACAGTGCAATCAGAGCAGTTTCATTACTTCAACAGAGAAGGGATGCTAAAAGAAGTTAGTAACAAAGACCCTATTGGCAATAGGAGATCTATGTTTCTTCTATGCACTAAATATTTGTATGGCAACAGAATTAGCTGTGATACCTATCAGCTTTACACGAGTTTTCAAAACAAATGTTAGAAATGGGGTTATCTACAGTACAAAAATGGATGTTTCTGTCATGGAATTCTCCCTCTGCAGCACTGTCATAAATGGTATTGGAAATGCCCATTAGATTCAGGAAGGGTGATTTATCACAGAATCCCTGTTTCATAACTAAAATATCCACCATTGCTTCTTCAAGTCCTTTCCCACCCCGAAGTAATATTTGGGAAAACATTATTGAAATAAGACTGGGAACAGATGAATACCCTGTACGTGCTTCAGTCCATTACTTCCTGTTAGACCATTTGCCTTTAACTCTCACTTGAGCAACTGTTTGGCAAAGTTAATAGCTGTTAACTCTTCAGGGGAGGTTTATAATATCATGTCCAAGAAAATAAATAAAATGATTGAACATTCTCTTGCTTTTTTTAAAAAATACCTTTTTAGTGGTCCCAAAGTATGACTTCCAAAATATCTAAAGAACATAGGGGGAGGAGGGACACAAGCTTGTATTGTGCTGTGTGTGCGTGAATGCAATTAGAAGGGAGAATACTCTTCCCAGAGAACCACACCAAAAACTATATATGTACAACAATCTGGGAGCTAAAGCTCTCTGATCCAAAGTTGCTCTACTCAAAAGTTTCTTATCACACCCAGACTGCATTTCAATGCACGTCTGCTGCTGTAGAATCAATGGGCTTTGATATGTGGAAAGCTGCAGAACAGCTTTGAACTCTGCTGAACCCAATTATATCTGGCCATTTAAAAGTGCCACTGCTCAGTGATGGTAGAATTCTGCTCTTTGAACTAAGAAACAGAGTTCAAGGCATACTTTGAGTCCAGCAGCAAATTCATACTCTTTTGGGGTATTGCTTTCTCAACTGAACTGGAATCAGGAAAGAGAGTGTGAAAAGAGAAATTGTACACATTAACATAGAAGCATTTGGGTGACCAAAATGTGGGGAATAGGGTTTATTTTCTCCCAAACTGGATTTCTTAAGGCTGAGAGTCTAAACTTTTATCATAGTACAGTTTAAAAATCTGCTGGGTATTTAGAAGTCCTGGGTGAAAGCAAAGGGAATTGTTGGCTGCAATCCTGAATGGCTAAACATAGCAGAGTAGTTCTGCACATGGAATTACTTTACAGCTGGCCATTGACTGCCCCTAGACCTACGACTTAGCTGCTGCAGCCTCCCTGCCCATTCTGTGCCCTGTGAGAGTGGTAAGGGAGAGAGAAGGGTAGGGCTAGATTCCCGTAGCCAGACACAAAATGATTACTACCTCTGCCGAGGCCCACTGGGGTCTTCTAGACAACTCAGAGGATGATGCAATCATTTCATTCCTAGCTATGGAGACATAGCCAGATGCTTCTTGGACTATCCTTCCACTTTCACTAGGAATGGAACGGCCATGATCAGGGGTTTACAACTCTGTGGTAGGTTCAGGGGAGCTCATTGTGGAGGGAGGAAGGAAATACCATCCACCATATCAACCAATAAAAGAGATATGCATAAGGTTGACTTATGCCTGTATATACCAGTAACTGGGTGCTGCCATTCTATGTTAACCCTTTGGGGGACAAATTGGATGTAATGGGATAGCTGCAATGGCATGTCAAAAGATATCACATCCTGAGGGTAGCACCATCAACCACAGTTACTTATCTCTAACATCATGGAGTAACAAAGTTGGAATTTCATGTGGGTGGAGTGATTTTTGGTATCCTGCTTTGATTTCTTGCTCAGTTATTTTGGGGAGGCGACAAAGGGGATATGCCTTCACATTGGAATTAAATTTTTTTTTTATTTATTCATTTGTGCAGAGTTCCTGTTCAGTGCAAACACAAAGTTCTGTTGGCAAACGAGACTGTCTGAGTGAGGCAGCTGTAACATTTCATTGGTTATTCTGGCCATTCCAGTGGCTATTTTCTATCAGAAGACAACAGTCCAAACTGAAATTCTTAAGCCTAAAGACCAGATTGTTGCTATACATCTTAGAAAGCTTCTGATTGCCTAGAAGTCCTGGATCAAGGCAAAGGACACCATTGTGTGACGGAACTCCTGGATCCAAATTGAATATGATGAGGTGGCTGCAATGGCATATCAAAAGCAAATGGACTAGTAGGGGAGTGTTGTGTAAGAGGGACTGTATACCATCTTATGCAAGCATCTAAATAAAAGGATTCAACTTCCCTCTGCTGGTACATGTGCTTATGGAGGGTCCTGGAGACACACTGTCTATCTTTTCCCCACCTATTTTTCATGCCCTAACCTCCATATTGGTCTGAATGGCTTTGGACGAAATCAGTCTGCTCTGGAACTAAATTAGGCCACTGGAATCCAATCGGGACTTAGTCCTAATCAGTTCAATTCAGCCCGAATTGGGCTGATTTAGATGAATCAATGACATAGCCCTATCATTTCTTTATTTCAAATATACATCCTGTCTTTTGTCATAAAACAAATTCAAATAAATTCAGATTAGCTTTGGACATTTTAAAAACAATGCTCCAAACACAACACATTGAAACAGGAGTGTGGAGTTCTTAATGTGAGAATGAGGAATGGGTGAGACCCATCAGATGTTGCTGGAATTCATCTCACAGCAGTGCTGGTTGCTGGGAGTAGCACTCCAACAGCATCTGGAAGGCCAAATCAGTTCTTTACTCCAGCATAAAACTATTGAAGTATAACTAACAAATGACATTTGGGAACAGTTTAGAATATTATATTGAAATGTATATTGCTTTTCAGTATGGTGTTGGCTTCAGGGAAGGCTTGAAATATTCTCTAAGAAGAAATCACGGATATCTGCAGTGTCTTGTTTCTTGGACAAATTCAAACAAGCTTCAGTTGTCTGACTTTTTTGGCAAAATCATTTGGAGGCCACATGTCATCTTAAAAAGTCTTTCTCTCTCTCTCTCTCTCTCTCTCCCTCTGTCATAAAGATCAGAAGTGCCTCTATCTGGGTTTGGGATGGGGTGGATTGTCCATTCGTCCATGTGGCCTCCGTATGATTTTGTCTACGCTGCCCATTGGCTCTAGCCAAGTGACTAATCTTCAGTGTGATGTTATAATCTAAAACATCCAGAGGCTACTAGGTTGGGGGAAGGTTGTTCTACACTAAGGCTTAAGAACAATTGCCATTTTTAAAAGTTGAAAGTGATTTGAGAGAGGCACCACTTCCCATAGTGTATGTTCATATTCCCTTTGCTATTATTTTGCAACATTTGTTTCAAATAATATGGAAACTGTAAGGCCTATTTGCCAAAAGTATCAGTGGGATTAGTGTACAGTTGGAGCTGCCATGAAATCCCTTTTTTAAACTGCCTTCAAATCTGGACGAGAAATACCTTATTGCCTGCATCCAGCCCATGGCTGGGTAAGCGTGGCTGGGGAATGTTTACTTCCTCAGTTGT
Source organism: Ctenosaura bakeri (assembly GCA_948474755.1). Taxonomy (NCBI): domain Eukaryota; kingdom Metazoa; phylum Chordata; class Lepidosauria; order Squamata; family Iguanidae; genus Ctenosaura; species Ctenosaura bakeri. Next base: position 127,844 of record CAOLHI010002748.1, on the reverse strand, counting down.
ATTTCCTGCAATTGCAGTCCTGGACCATTTCACAAGCAATTTCAGGTGTGACACTTGAATCCCATATTTCTCATTCTTCTCCCTGGCCAACCATTCCTGACACTTTCTCCTACACTTAAACTGCTATAAGAATGTATTATTTAAAGCTTTTCCTACCTTTGTGCTGTGGAGATAAAAGCACAGGCTTTCCTTAGGAAGAAAACAAGAATGACATTCAAGTGCTCTAATAAAGGGAGAAAAAAATAATATAATGATTGTCTTTGGGTTGCTTATCCTTGGAGACAGTTTGCATGAGAACAAGTGAGAATGCCTTGAGATAATATTCCCAGAGCCCTCTCTGCATCTGAAGACAGTAAAAACCACTGAGGCATATTATGTCCACACCTTGCTGCATGCATTTGCTAGAGGGGTTGTGAAATGTTTCCAGAGCAACCAAGTGCCGTGTATAAAACTCTCCATCTCACTGTGGATAAAGGAGCTAAAAGTATTAGTGAGCATTTCAAAGATTTATGCTACTAGCCTGCTTTTTGCTGTTATCTGCTTGAAGAAGTCATTCATGCTTGACAGCAGACCAAAAGTTAAGGCAGCAGGGAGGAACCCCACCATTTCATAAGGCTTACATCTATTCTTTGGCTTCAGAGTTAGCCTTACCAGTGGGATAGGTTGACAACTATTCTAGGTGCTTAGGTAAAGGGGATGGCAAGTCAGAGATGGTAAACCCTATAGAAAAGAGTTCATTGTTATTATTAGCTGAGTTATGATAGTAATAGTTAAACTAGTAAACCTCTTTAAAATTAATGTTTCCTCCTCTGTGCCTAGCTGAACTCAGGGGCTTAGTGCTTATTGAATGCACTCAGTGAACTGAGCTAAGTTGAAATAAGTCAAACCTCAATGTTTTTAGTTTATTTCCTCCTGGTACTTTAAGTGCTAAATACAAAAATGGGTTGGAATCCTGTATCAGTTTATGCTTACCTAAACAACTAAGTAACCTCTCCAGGCCTGGCTCCAACCAAACCAGATGGAAACATCATTCAACTATGCTCCGGTTGTCAGCAGAATGTCCTTCCTTCTTCCCATGCCCAGTAAAGTAGGGTGGGGGGTGAGTTACAACTGTGGCAATTGTGTCAAAACTGTGACTAAATAGTGATCATGAATACAAAAAAGTTACCAAACTGTAACTGTTTCATATTCATCATCCCCACTTAATCACAATTTTGACACCATTGTACTAAGTCAAAACTCAGGATTTTATTAAAGCCTTTAGGCCTAATTGATTTTACCCAGGCTGAGCATCTGCTATGGTTGCTCTATTCTGAATTGTTTTAAATGGCTTTCAATTGTCTGGTTTTTAATTGATTATCTATTTATTACGTTCTTAATCTTTTAAAATTATTGGTTATTGTCTTAAATAGATGTTTTCTAAGCTGCCTTAAGATCTTTGGATATAGGATGTGATAAATATTTAAACTAATAACTAAAATATTTTTTCTTTTAATTTCCACTTTGAAGTCCTTCATTCTAGATAAATACAATCACAGAACGTATTTCATTTTAAGGCAACATTATCAGGTTCTATAAGCACTATCAACTAAAAATGCCACTATAAGCACTATCAATATATTTTTTAAAGGAAAGCTATAAGTCAATGGGAGATGGGTGCTGATGGTGCTTCTCACTCTAAGGGCTTTTCAATCTAGGTCTGGTTCTGTTTAATTGCCTCTGATTCAAACCTCCATGACAACAAAAACAACAAGATGAGTATCCAGCAACAACAATGTGAAGCAGAATGAGAAGATAAATATGAACAAGACTGGCCTTGTGATGAAATGGTGTGAAATCTATTTTTGGTGTGTCATCACAAATTAGAATGTTATGGATCAACAAACCTTGCACAGCTACAATAAGGGCCAGTAAAAATGTCAAAAGTATGTTGTTATGGCTATTAAATGCTGCTTTCAAGTTGTAGTGAAAACTGCTTGTCCATAATGACACTGCTTGAACATCTCTTGAATCATAGAATCATAGAAATGTAGAGTTGGAAGAGACCACAGGGGCCATCTAGTCCAACCCCCTGCCATGCAGGAACACCCTCAAAGCACTCCTAACAGATGGCCATCTAGCCTTTGCTTAAAAACCTCCAAAGAAGGAGACTCCACTACACTCCGAGGCAGCATATTCCACTGCCGGACAGCCCTGACTGTCAGGAAGTTCTTCCTGAGGTTCAGGTGGAATCTCCTTTCCTGCAGCTTGAATCCATTGCTCCTTGTCCTGGTCTCTGGAGCAGCAGAAAACAAGCCCTCTCCTTCCTCTACATGGCATCCCTTCAAATATTTAAACATGGCTATCATGTCCCCTCTTAACCTTCTCTTCTGCAGACTAAACATAACCAGCTCTTTAAGTCCATCCTCATAGGGCATGGCTTCCAGGCCTCTCACCATTTTGGTCGCCCTCCTCTGGACTTGCTCCAGCTTGACCATGTCCTTCTTGAATTGGGGTGCCCAGAACTGGACACGGTATTCAAGATGAGGTCTAACCAAAGCAGAGTAGAGTGGTACCAGTACCTCCCTCAGTCTAGACACCATACTCCTATTGATGCAGCTGAGAATTGCATTGGCCTTCTGTGATGAAACCACCTGTAATGATACGGAGAAACCCAGTTCCCCTGCTTGTGATCTGTCAGTGACAAAATTAAGAAAATATACTGCCTCCCACTTGGTGTGGCAACATCTAGAGTTGCACTGCCGACAGAATCCTATACAATGCTTCTATGGTGTTACTGTAGAGCAAGTAGTTAGAAGATTTTTGCTTAGATTCTTTTCAACTGCATCTGACATGTAGACGCATGCCTTTACAGCAGAACAGAGAATGGCTACAATAGATCTCATTTTCTGTCATCCTTTAATCTTTCTCCAAAAGCTCAAGGCAATTTCTGAGGGTTTTCCCTTTACATTCTTATAAGTACACTTTGTAGCAGGTTAGGCTGAGACTAGGGATGGGATGAATCCAGAAGTTTCCGGATCCGAATCCCTGGAAGGTTCTGCAAATTCACAAATCTCAAGAGTCTCAAATTTTTTAAATCCTTTTTTAAAAAGGGTTTAAAAGGCAAGGGAAATAAAGCACTTCAACTGAAAAGTGTTTTGGAGCAGAATTTGACATCTTTGTTTAATGAAAAACAAATTAAATAATAGTTTTCACTTTCAGGAAAATATATCCATATACTTCTTATTAAGAATTACATGTAATTTGGAAGTAGTTCCAGATCTTAGAGGATGCTTGAGATGATGCCATCTCCTGGGTTGACTATTACAAAACAAAACAAAAAAAGAGGGGCCAGGATAATGTTGGGCAAGACATACTCTCTCAGCCTTAGCGAAAGCCTGGGCAAAGACAAACCTCCCTCTGAAGAAATCTGGCCAGGACAATTGTCATAGTTTTGCCTCAGGATCTCCCCAGATTGAAAATGACATGAAGGCCCTTTCTACACAGGCAGGAAAATGTGGATTAATCCCACATTTTCCTGCCTGTGTAAACAGGGCCAGCTACTACAGTACAGAGATAAGCCAGGTCAAAACTGGATTTTCTTTGCATAGCTCCTTATGGCATCCTGGGGTTTGTAGTTTGATGATGCACCAGCACACTTTGGCAGAGAAGGCTCTGACACCTTGTAAAACTACAAACCCTGGAATTGTGTATGAAAGAGCTTTGCCAGGGAGCTATGCAAAGAAATCTTTCAGCTGTCCTTGAATCTCAAGAAAACTGTACCTTCCAGTCAAGTCTCAAGTCCTGCAACAAGGAAGGCCTTAAAAAAAAAAAAAAGAACACCAGCCTCTAGTCCAGTCTAAATTATCTACCCTGATATCCAGTCTCAAGTCTTGCAACAAGGAAGGCACTTAAAAAAACAAACACCAGTCTCTAGTCCAGTCCCAATCCCTGCCCTCCAGTATCAAGTCAAAAGAATAGAGAAGAAGACAATAATTACCTTGCAGAGGGAGGCAGCACGAGTGGGTGGGCAGGCAGCACGAACAGGTGCAGGCAAACAGCCCAAGTGGGCGAGTTCACAGACTGAGCGAGTGAGCGCACAGCCTGAGCAGGCGAGCACAGGCAGCCCGAGCAGGCGAGCACAGGCAGCCCAAGCAGGCGAGCTCACAGCCTGAGTGGGGGAGCACAGGTAGCCCGAACGGGCAAGCACACAGTATGAGGGCACACAGCATCAGTGATGACAGGCAGCTTGCGGTGCACACGCATGGCTTTATGCTGTGATTTTCGCATGCTCAGGGGCCCACCAGCCAATCAGGCTTTCAGTGGGCTCTGGAGGTGCCGATTTTGAAAAATAACAAGGTTGGTGGATTCAAAAGATTCGATTCGCCGTTTTAGCGCTAGGATTCGGATTCCCGAATCTTGAATCGTTGCCCAGGATTCGAGGATTCGAGGATTTGGTCGGCCCATCCCTAGCTGAGACATAATGATTAGATTCTTATTTTATGACTAAATGAGAGTATGAACCTGTATTTGATAGGCCCAGTCCAATACTCTCTCCACTATACTCCTATGAGGTGAAGCACAGCTTTGCCAGCAAAGTTATCTGACAGTTCTCATTCTACTATAATTACTTACTGTTATATATCAGATGCTAACTTTATCCCTTTGGTTGATATTTTACTGGGTCGTCTCCAGTTTTGCCCAACAGTTCCCTCACTGTGCTATCTCTAGTGGAAATATCTCTTGTCAAGGCAGCTGCATATATTTCACATTGCAGCATCAAGGTGACATATGGTGAAGTATCATCAATTACATATGTTCTAGGACCAGAATAGTTGCAGGATCCTACTTACTTCTCAGTGGGAAGACATCATATGATAAGGAAAGTGGTGAGAAAAACTGCAGGAAAATGTCACATCACCATATGGATCAGACTGACACAAATATGTTATTAGAGAGAAAAAAAAAACAAGTGAAAAATAAATATCACTAAAAGCCAGGGCCTGGAAAAGTTACCTTTAGAGATGACAGTTTTTAGAATTTCCCAGTGACCAGATGCTGGGAATTGTAATTCAAAAAATAAATTCTCCAGAAAATGATTCTTTAGAAACATCAAAATTATGCAAAGAAGCCCTGTTTTATGACAGATCAAAGTAGGGATGGAGCCACAAAAATATATTTACAATCAGATCTTCACATTTGTGCATTTGACCTTCCTGAATTTGGTTATTCATGAGTTTGAAGATCCACCTCCCTGCTTTTTGGCTGACACCACCGCTCCACTCCCAGATCCTCAGACCAGGAAAACTTTACCTAGTTTTAGAGTCACCAACAGCAGCCTCCCATCTTCCAGTGCCTCCCCCCACATCTCTTCTCCACTTCCTCAGCCTTTTTTCCAGTCCCAGCAACAGCAACCCCTCATTTCTCTTCCTACACACATTAGAATCTTCAAGCCTCTCCCATATTGCAAGACCAAGAATACTCAACGGGATCTTAATCTTCTCTTCCCTGAGTCCTCATGCCTCTCTCCAGTCCCAAGAAGAGCAATGCCTCATTTCTCTTTCTACACACATTGGAAACTTCACCTGTCTCCCAGACTCCCAGATCAGGAAACTCAACCATGTTAAAGAGGTTGGGCGGGGGGAGGGTGGGAGAGAGAAGGCTAAAACTAGTTGTTTTCCTGGTCTTTGAATCTGGGAGAGGCTTGAAATTTCTAATGTGTGCAGGAAGAGCAGTGAGGAGTTGCCGAAGTAGGGGGCAGCACTGGATGGTGGGAGATTGCCAGGGACAGGAAGGATGAGGGGGAGTGGGAAAAGGGTGGTGAAGAGTTCAATCTGCCACCACTGTCACTGCCAGCTTCTTCTAAAACGGGCTTGAGTTTATCTGCAAATTTTCACTTTTGCATGGGTTCTGAGCCCCTAACTCTTGTAAAAGTGAAGGGAGTACTGTATTTATTTTTAATATGCACAGGTAGCCACACATCTTGTTACTCAGCAAGAGCTTCAGAGAGATCTCTGAAATCATTCCCATAAACACATAAGCCATTTTCACCCTACACTGTAATAGATCTATTATTCCACCTTCAACATCCTATGGAATCTGGGGGTATGCAGTTTAGGGAGGGGCATTTAGAATTCTCAGCCAGAGAGCTCTTTGGCCTCAGTAAACTACAAACCCCAGAATTCCACAGGATGTTGAAAATGGAATAATAGCACTATAACTGTGTAGTGTGGAAATGGCCATAGACTGCCAGTATTTATGTGCTCTTCAAGAGAAGATCCTTCCTGGGCTGGCACACAGATCAGATGCATGCTGCTCCTGGAAATTTCATATTTTGGACACTGTAGAAATAGAATGATAATATAACCCAATGATATATGTTTGTATATGTAAATATAAATAAGATCTTAGAGATGGTCAGAGTCTGTGTGGCTCTCATATTAATGCATTTGCTTGCAATAGACTTCAGGCTTTTCTTAAATGTAGTATATTCCCTAGTTTACAATCTGGACGCAGCAGGAGACAGCTTGTTGTATGCTAACCATTTTATTTATCAAACATTTTATTACAGCAGAGGAAGGCAAGGGAATAGCCCAATATGGTTTAATGCCCACATTCTCAACTTTGTTTCTTCTGTACAAAAGTGAGTCTCTAGTCCATTGAGATGCTGCGATAGTAGGCAAAATGTGTAGCCAGAATTCTGTCTATTGTTTTGTAAGCAACCAGTCTGCTCTTGTCATGTTGTTTCTACCCAATGAATTAAGTTATTTGTAAGGACTGGCTTACGCTCTCTAGAGAAGGAATTCCCTGGTTCATTTTAAAGCCATTGTTTTGATCTTCTATTCCTAGCTAAGAAGTGACTGTTTTCTGATATAAATAAATAAATAAATGCATACATAAATAAATAAAGTGTAACAGTGCAACTGTGGAAGGAAATAGTATGTCTACCCACTCCCTTCCAAGTGGTAGCTGCAAAGGTTCATGGTTTTTCTACCTCAGCTCTTAAGCATTTAGAATGTCCAATTTTTTTGTGATTATTCAGTTTTCAAATGCGTTGGGTTTTTGTAAGGAAATCGTTATGTTGATTATAGCAACAGTGCAGTTTATTAAGGGACAAAGAGCCATGATATGAAGTGATGGGAAGTTGAGGAAAAAAATGAGGTTATGAGCTACAGGTGAAAAGAATACGGCCATTTCCATACTAGACTGTAATAGTGCTATTATTCCACTTTCAACATCCTCTGGAATCCTGGGGTTTGCAGTTTAGGAAGATCCCTCCCTAAACTGCAAACCCCAGGATTCCATAGGATGTTGAAAGTAGAATAACAGCATTATAACAGCCTAGTGCAGAAATGGCCTCAGAGGTTAACCTAGTTCAGATTTCTCAGACACCAGACTCACTCTTTTCGTAGATCTGGAACTCAGGTTCTCACAGCTACCAGAAATGGAAGATATCTCCAAAACTATGAAGCCTTTTTCATATGCAAAATATGCTGTTAAAAAAAACGACAGCCATTTGCACACTTCAATATTTGAGTAACATAAAACTTCTTATGTATTAGTTGATGTAAAAAGTGGCTGATATAAAGTAATATAAACTGTCCTGATTGAGCATAATCATTTCTCCTCTCTGCCTAAAATAATCCCTGTAAACCCCACTGCTACTCTTGATAGAGTGTTCACTAATGTTTCCAAGATGAAGGAAAACTTTCTAAACCATTAGGATCCTCTTCCTGGCAAGTCTTGCAAGGCTGTCAATGTTATGATAAGGCAAGTAATATTAGAAAATGTTCCGTACACTTGTTAGTACTGAGTTTGTTCATCTGGGTCCTCTCTTAAGATGTTTTTAAAAAATCTCTCATTCCACATAAACTGTTATTCAGAATGTATCTTGCGTTCTGCATTTGTGCTGCCAGATTCCATCTTCCAAGTATTTTCCTCCTACTTCTTTCAGGCTTCCAGGTGTAACTGGAAATCAGGCTGAGGATCAAAGGATAAGGGATATCCACAGGTTTGTTATGGTGGTGTGCACACTGGATGCATGCCCATATACCACTATGCAAGACAGCCGGTGTGAAATAAGTGGTTTGACTGCTGGACTCGGACTCTGGGAGACCAGGCTTCCAATCTGCTAGCCCTTGGAAACCTATTGGGCAAGTCAAATTCTTTTAGCCTAAGACAATGTCAAATCTCTTCTGAATAAACCTGGCCAAGAAAACCCCACGAGATGGTCACCATCATAAGTCAGAGCATCTCTGAAGGCACATATGAACAACAACAAAGTAACAGGCAACTTTGTTCCCTATCTTACCCTGTTTACTGGGGGTCCTGTGAGGAACACCTATATGTGCTCTCAATTAACTAGGTTTGGGGAAATTAGTGAGAGCACAAGTTAGCAATGCGAGAGGCAGGGCAATGCAGCAGAATTTTTTACCCAATGTTTACGGGGTCAGACCAAGCCAAGGAGCACACCAAGTTTAAGAATAATTGAGATTTTATTAAATACAGACACACAGTGTATGCAACACACTCACACAGATAACTATAGAAAATAAAGGTTGAAGTGGTATAGAGGGATTTTGAGAGGGATTGTTGAATTGGGTGATACGAAACCTGTCCTGAAGCCTGGAAGAATAGAGAGCGATGCTGGGGTTTGATGTGGCTCAGCATGTGTAGCTGAGGGGAAACTCGCCAAGCAAAGCGGCAGCAAGGCAGTCTGGAACTTGGGAGCGATCTGAGGAAGGTCTCAGAATCAGGGGTTTTTATAGGGAGAAATGTAACTGCAGGCTATTCCGTACTAGGGGAAAACAATGAGTTTCGGGCTCGAGACAAAGCTTTGGAAAGGTCAAAATTTAGCATGATTGAGTTAGGTCCGAATTGACAAAGAGGTAGCCAGTATGCAAATACTCAGTGCTTGGCAGTTGAGTATTCAGCTTGCCAAGTTGCCTGCTCGGGGCAGGGAGTCCTTTGTAAACAGCATGCATACATAATGAGAGTGTTTTCAGAGAGGTCTCCTAAAGCAGTGATCTGGCTATTTCTGGCCTACCTGTATTGTTTTGGGATATTGCAGCGTTTGATGGCCGAGTCTAGTTCTGTGCTTGTCCAAGGGCCGCACAAACATGTGGAGAGGGGTGGTGGAAGAGAGCCAAATTATTGATATCAAAATGATATCTTTATGCTATCTCCAAGGAGGCCTAACCTGTAGTAACTCCTACCCACTCCTGTGAACAACCTTGTCTATGTTCTCAGTAGCCCCATCCACATTGGGCCCCACACCTCCATTTTCTGGCCTCTCGAGGAAGATTTGAATGGAGATTTGACAAGCACCTAGTTTAATGCTGTTGTGATTTGGATTCCTGATAAAATAGGATCTCAGCACAGTGCATTCTATTAATATTCAACTGAGCACAAGCAGAATCTCTGCTTAAACTTTGATGTGTTGCATGCTAAGGTCCCAGATGAAGGGCCAGGGACTGGAATACATAGGGATACTGAGGGTAGTACCTGTGACTTGTTTCCATGCTTTTCTTTTCCATTCTTTTCCAAGCCAAGTAAGAAATCTGTGTAAAAATCAAGGTGTGCATGAGCATTTAATTTTTTATTTTTTATTTAGTTATTTATTCATTTTATTTTGGTAGCTGGAAAATGAAAGGGAGAATGATACATTTTAGGATACAGTTGTAGATAGCCAGAAAGAAACATGAAGCCACTTCTCAAGTAAAAAGTCTATGCTTTGTGGATCTAATTTCTGTTGGTCCACTGAATGGCAAGTATAGCAAATATAGACGGAAAATAAGGACCTAGTTAAGTCAGAGGCCATTTCTGCACTACACTGTTATAGCGCTATTACTGCACTTCCAACATCCCATGGAATCCTGGTGGTTTCAGTTTAGGGAGGGGCATTTAGAGTTCTCAGCCAGAGAACTTTTGACCCCAGGATTCCACAGGATATTGAAAGTGGAATAATAGCACTATAACAACGTAGTGTGGAAATGGCCAGAGTTCTAAAGACTGTACTTGAGAATCATAAAGACTATAAAGAAAAATATTTCAATAACCACTAGTGAGAAAATTCACTGGGCATTCCTAAGGCTTAGTGAGTAGAGTGGTGATTTCCAGAAAAAATAAAATAAAAAATTGGGTGCAATCCTGTGTAAAGAGACATATGTCTGGCCTGTAACTGAATCTTCTTGTGCTAGCCTTCCAAACCCACTTTTTAAGTGATGTAGCACCTCCACAAAACACATCCATTTGTTGTTGGAGTATGGAGGAGATTAGCAGAAATATGTCTAGCCATTTTTCCTGTAGCAGGCATTCACAGTGACCTCTTGGGAGCCTTGGAAGGTCACTGTAGATTACATCCTTGCAGCGCATCTTTGCAGTACATGGCTGTGTATTTCTGTGAGGGACTACATTGCCTAAAAGGTGTATTTGGGTGGGATTTTGATCATTGTGTGGTTAATAAAGAATTCCAACTTCTGCAATGACCAAACAGATGTTGGACTTTATTGTAATGCAGTAACATAATGGTAGCCAGAACAGTCCACATGTAAAAGCACCTGTATCTTTCATTAAGTCCTTTTAAGGTTGTTACAGAAAGCTTGCAGATGTTAACTATTTGGTGGTTGTGGGAGAAACAATCTTTTGACTAGGCTTCATTTGCCCTTTCATTACAGATTGACTGGGACATCAATTTTTTTTTGTCCCAAGCTGCCTTTAGTGTGATCTCAGTATACATAGCCAAACCTATTTGGCTCTGTATTGTAATGGCACCGTCAGATCCGTTACACGTTCCCTACTTAGCTGGAATCATTCAAAGGAGAAGGGAGTGAGCATGAATAAGGTGCCTTTCTCTGTCAAAAGGCAGATTGAGATAGGTCTTCTGCATACTATAATTGCTCCCTAAGTTTAAAATGAGCAAACATTTCATATAGTCCTAGATATAGCTTAGAAAAACTTCTTTTGATCTACAAATTCCAGAATCTTCCCAACTAATATGCTTACTGACTGGAGATGCTAAAGTTATAATTTAACATTTTCAGACTCTGGTGCTAGGTCTCTAAAGTTCACTTTACACAGCACATTCCCCCTGGAAATGAGGAAGAGCCATCTGCCCCCACGTTCGGTATAACCTGGTTGCCTGCAACTCCAAAGTCCCCTAAGGAGACTTCCCTTACTGGGTATGGGAAGGGGCACATAGGCTCTATCTACCCCTAAGGTGGACTTATACCTCCAATGCCAAAACTACCCAAAGTTATGACAATCAGTATTAGCAGTATGAAATAATTATCTGTCCAAAACCCCAAAAACTGATGGAGGGTGGGGTAGGGATGACGACAACTTAAGCTTAATGACTGTTGTCATGGTGGGGAAAATAGCTTATATGATCTAGGAATGGACCTGAGCGAAGGCTTCTTTTGTTCTTGAGCCCCACTCCTGCCAGCCAACCAGGTTGCCTCTGATTGGCTGGCTTTCCCACTGCATAGCAGAGACTGGGAAAAACACTTGGATTCCTGGGAAAGAGGAAAACAAACAAACAGTGGTGGGTGTATGGTGCCCATCCTTGCTCCCCCCCCACTGTCATCCACAATTTGACACTCCCAGTGGGTTGGAAAGTGAATTGTTAACAACACTATTTCTATCACTGCCTGTTATTTGGTGGGAATCTTAAAACTGCACCGGTCCAATAGAAATGATTTGCTGGAGATCTACCCAGTATGATAAAGTAAACATTGTTCTGTTTAAATTCAGCTGCTGCCTGTTACATTAGCAGTCCTCAATGGCTGACGTTCTCTTAGTGAAGAGGCAAGCACAATCCTGCGTCACTGCTGCATACATTGTTTTGGTTGCTGGTGGAGACCAGAAGAGATTGGACAAACATCCAGCTGTGTTCCCATTGCCAGATACAAACTCATAACAAAATCTGCAGAGACGTCCAGAGGAACATGACATATCTTGATAGTCCTCATCTCAATGGTCTTCATTTCACCATGGGGACATAGCCAGATGTTTCTCCAATTCTCCCTCCACTCTCCATCAGCCACAGAATGACTGCGGTGGATGCTATTGTAGCAATATGGTGAGTCCTAGGAGTGGAGACAGGAGGCTGTCATGAAGTTCCACATGCAGAACCCTTACACTATGTGCGACTGTGTAGTTTCTCAGCCTTGGAACTGTAAAGGAGAGAGCCACTTTGGGGGCAGAAACCATGATGAATGTCTCCAGATGCAATGATCATCTTAGTGTAGTGGTTTTTATGGGGAAGAAAGAAAAATGGTGGCTAATTTTATTACTTTTCTCAAATGAATGTAGCACTACCTCTGACATATAACTGAAATATATCCTCTAATTTGGAAGTAGGCAAGCAACTGTCCACACAAGCAATCCTGGGTACCATTTTCATCATCTTCCATCAATAAACTCAATAATTGCAGAGGCTGAGGAATGTGCTACTGTGATCATGAAGATTTCTGTTGGTTGTATCCATCTGAGCAAATATCAGAAGAAGCCCATTTTATCAAGGAGAAACTGTAAAGAGAAAATATTGTGTGAACCTACTTGCAAATATTACTGAATGGCAAAAATGTAGTCATAGTCAAAATACTGAACTTAATGAAACATTTTCTACAGGAATAAAAGGTCAAATCAAGGTTTTATTCAGCTTTTGTACCACATGAGGTCACTGAATTAGTATTTTTAATTTAAGAAAATATTTGAAGGAGGGCACCTGAATGACAGCTCCTAATAATATCAGTTTTGCAGTCTTGTTGGGGCATAAGAGATTAGCAAGCACCTAGTCAGAAATGTCATTCAAAGAAAAGGAATCAGATTTGACACAGAAGCTGGAATTCCTTTAAAATATCCTTCTTGGGAAGCCAACCTGATGGGAAAGCTTCAGCCACGAATCTACATCTCCTGGACCATAGCATACTGGCAGGGAATAGAATTGTTTGGCTCACTGCTTGGGAGATCTTACAGTTGATCAAGCCTGCAGAACTTAAAACTAAAGATATTTCCAATGTCTACCTGTTATTACCTTGTATTACCAAATATAAAGGTCATTTGGGAGATCCAGCAGCACATAATCTTGAGTCTTCTGGGAACACTGTATAGATCCCTGTTGAGAAAGACTGCTGATCAATCATTACAATAAGAAAATCAACATATATGGGATTTCCTTTGCCAAACAACCTAAAAAATAAATCTATGAAGAACTAGCCCACCAATACCACCAAACAGGTGACATCTCACCATGTCACCATGAGCATCACCCCCCAGCCCCCGGCTTGGATTATAGGCTGCTGTATATCCTCCAGCACTTCACAAATGAAGACGGAAACCTTAGCCAAGCAACATCAGACTGTAGTCAAGATGGTAAACTTTATTAATAAGAAAAAGATACAAGCTAGGAGAAGGAGCTGCTGTTTGCTTTTGCCTGAGCCTACTGGGAAGGGCAAGATTCAGCCCCCTACTCTTTTCTTTTCCCTGCTGAGTTGAGTGCTAGCCACTTTTGAACTCTGATCTTAGCTTGCAGCAACTAAAATAATTTGAAGACAAAGGGGGGAAATGGGAGGAGGGAACAAAAACTGGAATATTTTAAAAGCAGCTGAAAAAGTGGGATGATAGAAGATTAATTGAGACAGTCACTCCAAATCAGGACAGTTGGAGAGTATGCTGCTTGGTGTAAATAAAGATATTTAATGATGACTTAGTGCAGTGCTTCTTATGCTGTCTGATGTGTGGGAGCTGTATTCTTCCTCTCCATATGCCAGGGATTGGCATTGTATTTGTATCCGTTGATAACAATTTTTCTTTCTTTCCTGAAAACTCTCTAGTGGCCAGCAGCTGACAGCTCATGAACTGGCACTGGTCTACAGACCACTACTTTGAGTAGCACTGATATAGTAGGAATTAACTCCAAGCTCTTTTACTGAATTAATTTTCTCAACATTAGCTGGATACGCCTGCCCTTACCTCTTCTATTTTATGTAAAATCAGATGGAAACTGTACCAGTCCTCCATGTTCCTGATTTGTTCACTGCTCCACCAGGATCATTTCAGCAATTACTGGCATTCAGATTGTGCAAAGCATTCAGATGACCATATTATCATGAACTTGGGCCATTGCTCTTCACTGCATGTCTACCTTGTCATTCATTGTAAGAAGTGTCAGAGAGAAGGAATCCTTCCTTCCTTCCTTCCTTCCTTCCTTCCTTCCTTCCTTCCTTCCTTCCTTCCTTCTTCTCCCCCTCCCTCTCCTGCCCTAATGTGCACGCACACACACACACACACACACACACACACACACACGTCACTGATCCTCCTTATACTCCCTTCTCATGGATATCCAGCAGGGTACTTGCTGCATTTTAAATACCACCAAATGAAAGCATGGTCATGTCCTTGCTGACTCGTGAGGAAGGAATAACTGTGATTGACCTTTCAAGGTTCCAGGCTGTCTAGCTCCTTGCTTTACTGCACACTTAATAGTCTAGTTAATCTGTTCCTGAGTATATAATTAGAACAGCTAGGAGTGTTTTAGTAACATTTCCCATATAATTTATGTCCTGCCTTGCTAAAACTGTGTAAACATCAGATGTTATTGAGAGGCCTTTTTATATATAGGTTTGTATGTCTGGTAAACATGAGAACACGAAATGAAGACTCTCAACTGTAGGTCTGGCAAGGGGCATTCTGAGTCATTTTCCTCTTAATGAGAAAGATGAATCAGGTTCAGCCAATCTCATTTTCAAGCAATTTTACAGTCTCAGCTATTCATCATCCATTTTTCAGGTTGGGGGAAGACCAATTTTAGCTAATTTACAAATCACCAGATCCAGTTTCTTTTAAAAAGCTATGCTATACTACCACAGGTCCTGTTCTTTCCCAACCTGGCACTTTTCAGATGTGTTGACTACTACTCTGATCATCCTAGCCAGTGTGCTAGCTGGGGATGATGGGAGTGGTAGTCCAACACAACAGGAACCTTGTCAAAGTTGTGAAAAGCTGTTAGTGTTAGTGTAGCAGCCTGAGACATTGGTGAGATTAGATTTGGTGGTTGTATTATGCCTTAATCCAAAGGACAGGCATGCCACACCGTCACTGTTTATTATATTTATTTGCATTGTATAGAAATATTTGTACCTTGCCTTTTTTCATTGGGTCTCAGGGCAGCATAACATAGATAGATAGATAGATAGATAGATAGATAGATAGATAGATAGATAGGCAATATAAATATTAACCAATTGGAACAGGGTAAAACAATAGAAATAATTTAAACAGACCCAAAGTGTACTAAGCAATTTGACAAGTTAAAACAAAACAGAATCCAGTTAAATCTAGTTAAACTGAAATAATTTTAAAGCATAATACCTGGCAGATTGTGGTCACTGCAAGGGTGAGGAAAGCCAAGCATGAGTGGTGTTGATCCATTGTGTGTTGTGGAGGTAAAGGCTGCTTTCCAGGCATGCAAAATCATGCCTGAAATGTCTCTGGGGAAATGGCTTCAGGGGCAGCATATGGTTTAACATGCTAATAGGTTGGCTATTTTAATTTTTTAAAGTCTTTTTTTGGCCAGTGTCCCTGGAAACTGAAACAAGGATGAAGTCCACACTGCACAGTTATAGGTGTTTAATACCACTTTAACTATCATGGCTGTGTTCTAAAGAATGCTAGGGTTTGTAGCTGATTTGATACTGAAAATTCTCTGGTCTAATGGTAAAAGTAAGGGAGCTCTTGAGATGAGGATTCTAAATACCTCACCAGATTAAAAGTTCCAGGAGTCTTTACAGTGGAGTCATAGAATCATAGAAACATAGAGCTGGAAGAGACCATAAGGGCCATCCAGTTCAAACCCTGCCATGCAGGAATACACAATCAAAGCACTCATGAGAGCTAACAGTCCAGCCTCTGTTTAGAAGCATCCAAGGAAGATCAACCTCCTTTCAACATGTTCCAGCTTGTCAATATCCTTCTTGAACTGTGGTATCCAGAACTGGACACAGTATTCCAGATGAAGTTGACCAAAGTATTGTAGTGGTGCTTCCCTTGACCTAGACATTGTGTAGCTGGCATTGGCTTTTTTAGCTGCCATATCACACTGTTGTCTCATGTTCAGCTTGTGGTCTACTAAGGGTCCTAGCTCACTTTCACATGTACTGTTTCAAGCCAGGTGACACCCATCCTATATATGTACATTTCATTTTTTTTTCTGTCATGACAGTTAAAGTGGTATCAAACTGATATAATTGTCTAGTGTAGATATACACCTTGATATACATTCAGACTTAGTACTATTGTTTTCCTGGGTTATAATGAGTAATAATAACAACAGAAGACTATGGAAAAGTAACTTTTCTGGATGATAGTCCCCAGAATCCTCAGCTAACATGGGCACAGGGAATTCTGGAAACTGTAGTCCAAAAAGAATGTTTTCTGTTCGACATAGTTATTGAGGCAAATTGTGGCCATGTGAGGAAAGCCATATGAACCAAGAGGAACAGAGAGCAAAATGTGCTGGAGCTTAAGAGGCTGAAATCTGGTTGTGCAGACTAACTAACAGAACATTATATTGGAATGATTTGGATGGGAAATTCATTGAATTTCCTCTCTGTGAAATTTTAATTCTGCCAATCATTTACTGGTGTGTGCGAATTTAAGCAAATTTTTAGTCAGTGAGCCTATACCCTGAATCTTTTCAATACCTAGAAAAACCCAGGATGGCCAATGATCTAAGTGGAAGGGGGATGCCTTACCTCCCAATGGTGAGATGAGAAGGTATTTTGTCTTCCTCCACTGAGACAACAAGCTCCCTGCAGTGGTAGATGGTGGCTTCTGTGTCAGTAGACATGATGAAACCCACCCTAGGTACCACACCTGTTTGGGGGAATAAGGTTCAACTCCTTGGATAGCTCTTTTAAAGTTCAGACTAAAACCAGGGGCAGATTCAGCATCACACTGACATGGAAGCTACCCACTGCAACAGGCTGCCAAAAAGCAAAACCCCTGAGGCAGCATGTAGAATGGTGGACATGAGAAGAAATGATGGGTTAAAAGCCCCTGGCTCAAAGCACAATATGGCCACATCAGCCTCCCTCCTTAATGGAAAATTAAGACAGATCTACCTACTCTTTAACTTGCTGCAAGAATTATTTTCAGTTCTTTAGAAAAGAGCTACAGTATATCCATGTAATAATTATTGTTTTATTTTATTTGTATTGTATGACACATTTTGATTTGTCACCACACCTTTTGGAAAATGGCACATGGGGAGTATCATGATCTCAGCAAGTATTGGAAGCATTCACAAATCCAGTTTGTCACAACGCATTTCATAACAGAAAATCAACTTGTCTTTCACCATGAAGAAAATCATTATGTGCATAATATGTACTAACATGAACAACACAATAGTACTGAGACTTGCAAATGAGCATCTTTCAGAAAACTACAGAGTGGAACACTGGATTAATCTTTTAAACTGTATGCACTAGAACTAAACTAAGATTAAAACAAACAAGTCCCATACCCCTAAATAAATAAATAGAGAGAAGGAGGGAGGTAAAGACTATCACCTCAGAGAATGCTTCAATTTGGACTTTCTCTCGCTTGTCCTACAAGGTTCTTACTACTCTCTGTGGGGAAAATACTTAGGAATTATTATTTCTTAATAATTCTGTTGTATTTTTTAAAATGTATCTTTGGCTTACTTTTAAGTGATAAGGTAAGTATTTGTATCCTGAAGGCAGGACATTAGCTGTAGTAATAAAATAATAGAGCTAAATAAATAAGAAATGAATTAACTACATAACAGTAACAATAGCTGTATGTATGTTATTGAAATCACCTACAAATGAATACTATAAAAGAGTTTAGCAAAGCATTTCTGTATGGGAGCCATTCTCTGACAGCACTGCTGCCATTTCTTGAATCTGTTGGCCCTCTGGAACCATGCAGGAAGATGGAGAGGGGGTTTTGCTTACTTTTTTAATTGTTCGTACCAACCCATTGCAGTAAATGAGAAGAAACTTGTTACATAAACTATTGATGTACTTGAGAGCTCCTTTGAGGGTGTGTTGGTAGAACGAGGGAAAAATAAGGGCCCTCAAATGGACTTTGAAGGAGCTTTCCAAGGTGCTGAATTCTTCCCCCAAATAGGTTCAGCACCTTGGCTCACTGCTTTAATATTCTCGGGTAGATTTGTCAGCTGTCATTGTCTGTACCTTTCCTAGCCATACATTGTAGGAGTTTCCGTCTTGGTCATAAAACAAAACAAAACCAACAAATTTCAAAATGATCTTGTGGTCATGTCCGTATTGGGCCAACTAAATGTTTCAAAATGCCTTCATTAGCTTTTGAATTTTCACAGGCTACTTCATCAGTCACAGATAGTAACAAAGTATGCGCATAGGAGAGGAAATATAACAATGCAGAGGTCATGGTGTCTTAATTTTGCTATACAAAGTTTTAGGAAGTGTGTGTAGACAAAAGGTGATTCTCCCCTACATGGCTGTAAGCTGAGTGGGGACAAAGGCAACAAAACAGAAGCAATAAACCTTGGTGTCTCCTCCTTCTCCTTCTCCTCCTCCTCCAGAAGAATCTTCCTGTGAAAACTATGGTTGCTTCCATCTAGTATGTGGGCTCTAGACACTATGACTGAAGAGGACAGCTAGTTTCTCAGGAAAGTATCTGTATTCTCAGTTGTGGAGAGAAGTTTAGGCACTGGAACAGAAAAAGCATATCAGCTAAAGCTGAATCAAGTTGTCTTACCTGGTGTTGGAGGGGGCTAAACCCTCAGAAAAGAAATTCCCAGTATACAATGACAACGACTTTCTCAAGTATAGGATTCCCCTATTGCAGCTAAATTTGGTATCCTGAGACTGAAAATATTGTAGAGGTTGTCATGTTAGCCATTAAAAACAAACAAATAAGCACATGACCCGAAATCTTTTGTGACAGTAGCTTTATTGGGTCAACCAAAATCCATGCGCTAACTTTTCAGCTTCTCAGTTTTTATCATAACTTTGTAGACATTTCAGGTGGGGAGCTTTTCTTCTAATCTCCACAGCCTTGTTTCCCATACCTGCAGCACAGATATCTGTTCAATCTAGTTATGAGACCACTGTACTTAAATTAAAATAAAAATTAGAATCTTTACACCAAAATTGAATACAGTGAAGTTAAACTCTAAACATTTCAGAAGCATAGGAATTTAGGATAGGATTTAATGCTGAAAAGCTTTAATACATTTGCTAAAATTCTCATTGTTGCAAAGCATCCTTTGCCTCCTCTGTAGTCACATGGTCTTATGGTAGTTGGACATATCTTATCATGTGCATCACTTAAATAGTAAAGAAGAAGCAGGATTTATTGTCTCAGACTGTTGCCTTTATTGAAATAGTACTGGGGGAAAGGAATTGCAGGCTGAACACATTATGCATTTCTCTGTCCCTGCTTTGCAGTTTTAAATTTCTGTCTCTCACTACTGCTTCTTTACAACAAAACAGGGATTTCCTTATATGTGATTGCATGTAAAATACAATTTGGCTCAAGTACATTTATGGTCAGGCTCTCCACTATCATTACCAGTTGAATAAGAGGAAGAAATTGGCCGTACTATGCTGTTGTATTAACTCTGCCATGATATCATGAATGACATAAACCCAAGTGACCCAGATAATTCCACATGAAAGGAAAGGAAAGAATTTGCTGAAAAGCGAGGGCAGTCTCTGACTTGGAAGACCATTTCTGAAAAGAAGAGGGAATGGACGTTGCCTTTCTACGCTTTTTGATTGTAGTGTTATTGCTCTAGTTTGGCTCTGGGGAACTTTTGTCCCTCTGTATCTCGATGAACTTCCTTTATCATGATACCTCTGCTTTGATTAAATTAGTTACGGCAAGGTAGTTAGCTAATATCAACTGAAGAAATAAGGAATGCAATTAAACAATTAAAAAGAGTTAAAACCCCTGGTACAGATGGTCTGACAGCTTTGTATTATAAAATATTTTGTGTTGTATTGGAAAAACCACTCCAAAAAGTTATGAATGGTATTTTAGATACTCAGAAATTCCTGAAAGTTGGAAGAAAGTAAATATAGTGTTGTTACCAAAAGAAGATAAAGACAAAAATTATAGGCCTATTTCTTTATTAAATGAAGATTACAAATTATTTATTTTGATTTTAGCAAATAGCTTAACGTATTACCAATTAAGAGAGAAATTTAAGGAAGATAATAAAAATTATGGTTTTGAAACTACAAAAAATGAATTTGAAAAACTATTATATGCAGAAGAATCTCATTTAATCTTAAAAATATATAAATTATTGTTAAAAATGAATATAGAGGAGGAGCAAATAAAAGAGAATATGATATATTGGACCCAGTGTGTAGGACATATTATAGAATTAGACCAGTGGGAGGAAATTTGGGGGAAAGGATTGAAATTTACTAGGTGCAATTATCTCACAGAAAACCTCTATAAAATGATATATAAATGGTACTTGACCCCAAGTAAACTGGCTAAAATGTATAGAGAAAAGAATAATAAATGGTGGAAGTGTAAACACCATGGGGGTTCCTATTATCATATGTGGTGGTGATGCTGGAAAGCAAGAAACTCTGGTTGACAATTTGTAAATATATACAAAAGATTTTAAGGATTGAAATTGTATTTAGGCCAGAACTTTTTCTCCTCAATATGATAGATAGATAGGATGGATACTAGAGAAAGACAACATAAAATTTTTAAAAGATATATGGTGACAATGGCTAGACCATTATATGCAAAATTTTGGAAAAATAAAGAAACTCCAAAGGTGAGTGAATGGCTAAATAAAGTAATGGAATTAGCTGAAATGGATAAAATAACAATATTACTGAAGAAGAACTCAATAGAACCATTTTTGAGAACATGCAAACCTTTCATGGATTATGTAAGAAACAAAAAGGGGGAGCTCGATCAGTAGATTTGACTTGTAAGGAATAAGATTGATATAAGGGGTTAATTTGGGAAGTGAAATAGTGACAGTGTTTATCTTTAGAAGTATTTATATCTATATTTATGTTTATATTTATTATAGGAAGAGGTGTGGAATTAGAAATGGATTAAAACCAACTGATGAAAAAGTCGGGAAGGAACTTAAATATTACTTGTTAGTATCTTTCTTTTCTGTTTTCTTTTTCTTAATTGTATCGCTCTTAATACTTTATACATTGTTTAGATATGTGTTGATATTGTAGCTGTTGTTTTTGCAATTTTTTTTTCTTTTTCTGTCATTTTCTTTTTTTCTTTCTTTTCTTTTCTGTATGAACTAAATCAATAAAGATTATTTTAAAAAAATAAAATTAAAAATAAATTAGTTACGGCAGATGGAGACTGGAGTTCAGTATGGAGGGCATTGATTTCTGAGCCTGCTCTTGTCCTGTGTAGTTTAGCATTGTGATAACATTTAACTTACAGAGAAATAACTTCTTCTTCCTAAACAGTTTTTTTGGTACATAAAGGAACAGCAGAGTCAGAAAGCTAAGCTGGAAAAGAAGTTTATTGCACTTAAGGAACTTGCAAACTTTTGCCAGGAAGAAATCCCCCAAATAACCATTCTCATATTGAAGACGCTAGAAGTGGAAAAGAAATTCACTGGATTTGTAAAATGTGCACAAATTTCCCTGCTGAAAAAACCCCTGAATCTCGCAATCCAATACAGAAACATGAATGGACAGAATGCCAAATAAATTGGTTTGGCAGATATTCCTAATGATGACATTCTTTTACTTTAGGCATCATTAGTGCCTCTAGGAAATCAGCAGGCTTCACACCAGTCATTGGGCTCATATCAGATCTTTTTGCTTGCCTAGCAATGAACTGAGCTCACGTTCAGGACACCAGAGCTGCAATGCAATGGAAACAAACTGGTCAAGAACAAATGTGGAAACAGAGAATCTGAGCCACTGTCAAGACAGCTAGTACCATACACACTCACATTTGCTTTTTGCTGGTATGCTGTATTGTTATTTTGTTTTTGTGTCATGCTTATAGCCCCTCTATGCATCAATCTGTCCTTCAGCATGTGGACAATTACCATCCCAGGACTCCTCTATGCTTAGAGGCACACCCATTCATTACTCACAGTTTCAGAACTGTGGCATCAGAGAGGCCATTGCATTTCTCACCCTCCTCTTTTCTCCAGACGTTTTGGCACACCAGTAGAGGAAAAACACTGTTCAAATCAATATACGAATAAATTGCCACACAGTCTTTATTGTGAAGGCAAGATTTCTACAGAAAATCCTTGTAATCAGAAAAAGAGGGAAGATGAGATTAAACTGATTAAACTGAGAAAGTCAAAAAAGGACAACTTGAAAGATTAGCTCTAGGACAGCTGAAATGCATAATCCTCCATGCATGTTAAGTGGAATAGTCACTTTCTCTTATCAGCCCTTCATCTAGTGACCTTCTGTTACATTAGCTCACAGCTACCTGATCCAAGGCAAACAGTGCAAATTGAAAAGCCCAAATTCCAGTGATTACAAGAGGTATCAGTGCTACAACAATGACTCTTTGTTATCATCTGGGAGTTTCACTTGATGCTTGTTGTGAAAACAAGAGGGAAAGGAAATAATGACAAATCAGGACTATGCCAAGAAAGTAAAGAGGAACATAGGTAGAATCATGGACAAGCCTTTTTTCATTTGTTGCTGTGTCTACAACTAGACCAGAAGAAAGGGGCATGGAGGAAAAATAAAAAATATCCTAGTTTTTTTTTAGCATCTACACATAGACATACACACACTTATACATGGAAAGCAGTAGCATAAAGTTTGACAATTGCATTACATAAAAGAAAAGGAAATAAAAACAAGAACTTAAGAATGTATTTTATTTTTTTCTGGATTGATGACTTTGTATATTATATAGTTCATTTTGCAAAAATTATTTCCAGAGGGCTCCATGAAGGGGAAAAAAAGGCATTTCTATTTTTCTGGAAGTGTCTCTGAGCTAAAGTAATGAAAGTGGAAAGCTACAGATTGCAAGTGTATAGAGTTTTCTTTTCTTTGGGAGGGAGATTTACTTTTGTTTTAAGGAAAACAATCTAATTTTATAGTTCACCTTCAACTGGTGGGAAAGCAAACATGAGCAATACACTATGCAAGTATAGCTTGGATCCTTGGGTACCATATCAAGAGAAAGATGGAATATAAATAAATACATAAATGAAATATTGCCATAAATAACAGTCAATGTTCCTGATCTATTCTGATGGGCATGGGAGAATTCCTATATGCATCTATTTCTCTTAACATTTAAGCGGCAGGGATAGACAGACTGAACTTATCCACACTGTGATCATGTTTTGTCTGAGCTACTGCATTGTTTTTTGAGTGGGTGGATGGGTGGAGGTGGGTGGGTGCTGCCTTCGAAGACTATTTGATTAATTGATTTTACTTAACAAGTCTGCAGTCCTGATTAGGAAGCTTGAGCAACCAGTGGCTAAACATTTTAACACAAAACACTGCAGGCTTTCTAATGTATTTGTTCAGAACTGAACATCTCTTCCAAGTACTTTGGATAAAAAGGCAAAACTTCTGGATCTAGAGAGTCAAGACCTTAACACTGCACGGTCTCAACCTAAAGGGTAGTACTTAAGACCTTCATCCATTTGTGGATGTTTGCTTCGTTTCCACTCTTTTTTTTTAATACAACAAATACGTTTCCAGAAGTGTTTATTTTCATATTGTTCATTTTAAATATTTCCGTGAGTTTTCATTTTTAACATATGAAAAATACATAATTGCAAACTCAGGAGATAGTGGTCATTGCACAAGGATGCAAAAGCCACAATATCCAATTAGACAGATTTTGCCCCAGTTATTCCATGCATAGGATTTCTATTGCTTTCTGACTCTTTTCAACCTACTTAGATTGTTATTTGCCTCAGGGTTCTTGCAAACAGAAAGGGGAGGGAATAGTTCATGTTTACAGAGTTTTACGTGTGTGAGGAAACTGACATTTCTTCCAAAATGCTGAGTCTTAAAAATGTTATTCCCTGTGCCTTCACTGAGGTCAGGCTTTAGTAAAGCAATAAGGAAAGTTTTCATCCCCATCAGAGGTGTGAGAGTGACCCAAGCTGAGAGAAGGTGACTCTTCTGGCTACCACTCCTGATCTCAAAAAAGTCCTGACCCAGACCCTAGAATGTCAGTTTTAAAAACAAGATCTAAGGGAGCTTTTTTGCTTCCAGTGTTACACTGTGATGCACTATCTCTTCCCTCAATGCACCTCAGGTCAGCCTGGCATGATCCCATGCCCTTCTTCCTTTCAATATATTCCTTACCTGCTTCCTCCCTGAAACTGGTGCTTAACTATGTTTTGAAGAATGCCTCAGTTGATGTATGTGAACTGACCTTTCTTAAAATGTGACTCTTTCCCCAAATGAATGGTCCCAGTTTAAGTTGTTGTTATAGTTTATATAGTGACCTGTCAAATTTCAGGAGCCTTAAATATATTTTTTACTCCGTGTTAG
Organism: Ctenosaura bakeri; assembly: GCA_948474755.1. Taxonomy (NCBI): domain Eukaryota; kingdom Metazoa; phylum Chordata; class Lepidosauria; order Squamata; family Iguanidae; genus Ctenosaura; species Ctenosaura bakeri. The sequence continues at coordinate 103,344 of CAOLHI010002748.1, read as the reverse complement.
ATTGGAGCCTCACACTTAAAAAATCAAACAGTGCAAGGACCTGTCTAAAATTTTTATGGGCTTCCTTGTAATTTGCCACATTAAAGATGCTGCCATTGTTTTTATCTTTTTCCCTAGGAGAAGATGCTTCTCCCTCTCTTTCATTGGTAGCTGGTGCCCAACAGGAAAGTGAATGTGCTCTGAAGTTTAGCTTTTTGGAGCTATTCAAAATGCTGGAATTAGTTAGAGGACAGGCTTCAGCACTTTGGGTAGTTCTTCTAAAGTTCACACCGAAGCTTGGAGCAAATTTGCCACCTATTGTTCTGGAAGCCATGAGATGCCACAGCTCATTTTCATAAAACATAGAGCAGAAACAAGATGAAACAGAATTGAAAAATGTCTGCAGAGATCAAGATTAAAAACAAAGGAAGGATATCAACAGTTAGCACTTTTTAATCCCATTTCCTTCAATGTGAATTGCTTAACTTTCTTACAGAGCAAGCCTAGGAATATCTATTCAGAAATAAGACTGATTGAATTAAGGTGTGTTGTTGTTATTTGCCTTCAAGTTGACTTTGACTTATGGTGATCCTATGAATGAGAGATATCCAAAAGTCTTGGTCACAGCTGCCCTACTCAGGTCTTGTAAAATCAGGGCAGTGGCTTCCTTAACTGAACCAATTCATATGTAGTGTGGTCCTTCTCTTTTCCTACTATCTTCCATTTTGCTGAGCATTATTGTCTTTTTCAGTGAGTCATGTCATCTCAAGATATTTCCAAAATATGATAGCCTCAGTTTAGTCATCTTGGCTTCTAGGGAGAGTTCAGGCCAGTACCATATTTCAAATATGTTGATTTTCTTCCAGTCAGCTTTTGTCACTGACCAGCTTTTACAACCATACATAGAAACTGGAAATACTGTTGCAGCAGTATGTATAGGACTGCCATGTCAGAAGTATTTAACTTTAGTTGAATCATGAAAATGGAAACCTATTTTTTTTTCTTTTTAAGCCAAAGGTCATTTCCTTACAGTATCAAAAATTAATCTTGAAACAACTAACACGAAGAACTGTTACAACAATGTCCTATTAAGAGATATTTTAAACTTATCACTACACACAGAATGTCAGTTATGAAAAGTCTACCATATTGAACTAACCAGAGCTATAGGGCTGTATGATACGGTCAAATCTAACATTTGTAGCCTGGCCTTAAACATATTTATTTGGGAGTCAGTGTGTTTCAAATTGAGAGCCAGCATAGTGCAGTGGTTTGAGCATTAGACTACAACCCTGGAGACCAGGGTTCAATTTCCTGCTCAGCCATGGAAACCCATTGGGTGACCTTGGGTGCATCACACACAGTCAGCCCCAGAAAATCCCATGATAAGTTCACCTTAGGGTCACCATAAGTCTGAAATGACTTGAAGGCACACAACAGCAACAGCAGCAGCAGCAGTAACAACAACAATGCTTCCAATCCAGTCTTTTCAATGGCAAAATTTAAATACATGCCTAACTATTCCTTTGAAATGTGACTTCCAAGTATAAAGTATGGGGATCACTAGGACTCACGCTACCATTATGCAGAATGGGGTGAGTGCTTCAGCAACAGGTGTTGGGAGCAGGGTTGTTTCTCCTGAACCCCCATAAGACACAGCCTGACCAAGAATTCCTAAACTAGCTTGCTGCCACAGGTGTGGGAATGAAACTACACTGTCATACTTGTATCTTGTACATGGCATGGGGAGGGGGCACCATCCAGTGCCAGCTGATATGTCAGTGGGGTCGTGAATCTGCTTTGGGTTTTAGCCTGAACTTTAAAGAAACTATCCAAGATGCTAAATCCTATTCCTAAAATAAGTTCATCACCTTGGACAGATCCTTTAAAATTCCAATTAAAACCCACACTGGATTCACTTTCCCCTGTGATACGGAAGCCACCAGCTGCTACTGGTGCCCTCTTGTTCTTCATCTCAAGCACAAAAACATGTTAGGCTGGCCCTGTGGATCATGCCTTTTCTTTAGGTTAAGGGGGTGGGTGGTTTAGGACCCATGTGTTATAAACTGCCTGTCATTCTTTGTTTATTACTCTAGATCCATTCACTTTACACAGCAAACAACCCCAGATGACCACACCATTATGAATGAAATAAAAAAGACATTGCAGCAAGATAGATCCAGACCCAAATGAAATTGGAATAGAATGTCTTGGAGAGTGGGAGATTCTCCATCCTTGGAGGTCATTAAGAAGAGGCTGAATAGACATTTTTCAGCAGCTCTTCAGCTGTGTTGAGTTGTGCTGAATTTAGTTGAATTGGACAAGATGGCCCTTGTGGTCACTTCCAGCTCTAAGATTCTATGATTCTGTGAACTTGGCAGCTGAGTCTGGTCATTAAGGCAGAAAGTCAAAATAGCCGAAGACCCTGAAAAATATTTTATGCCCATTCTGGGTTGGTTAATTGGTCCCAATTAAGTCATGCTGAGTAGAGATGTCTTTTATCAGGTCAGCTTTTGAGTTTGTCTTAGCTTCTTTCCCACTTAAATGGCAGAGAATGGATGATTAGGTCGGGGAGAATGGCAGCCACACTGACAGACAGTGTTGCAAAGCTCATTCAAGTTTACATGATAAAATAGTGAACAGTCATGAACTTTTCTAGGAAATACAGACTTGTTCTATTAGACATTTCCTCTACTTTTGTCACAGCTGAGACTACATAGAGATGCCTTGGCCAAAGAAAAGAAGTTATATTAAGGAAAAAAGATTGGGCAATGCTTTTCACCTGATTTTAATATCATATTCTCAACCTGACTTCAGCTATAGTGCATGGATTCAAAGTGAAAAGAATTGAGCCTGAGGAAGTTAGCCAAGAATGTCATTAGGAGCAGTGGCCTGTGCTTATCTTTCCTAGGAAATATGATATTGTGCAGCTAGAATTGGAACATCTCTTCCTTCTGCCCTGATCTGAGCTGGAAATAGATGTAGTCAGAAAGCTGACATGGCTTCATGGGCAATACAAAAACTTGCTGTCTCTCAGCCATCTGCAGATTCCTGTACACTTCAGGCTCATTACAATATATGTATATTTTAATGTTGTATCCTTTGCATGCAATAAACTATTGAGTATATTGTTTTCCTATTCTTTCTGTCTTTCCATCTGTCTCCCTCCCTTCCCCGATACCTTCCCATGTGTGCTTTGCTCACTTGGGTCCCAATTTATAGCACTATCCTTTATGTTTTCCTGTCTTTGTTCATAAACTGTGGGAAACAGTGAACTAGGCCATGGCAGCCTTGGGTTGCCAAAGTAATTAGGATGTGTTCCTCTCTATACTGGAGACCTCAGAGCAGCTAAATTTTAATCTGAGGTGTGTGATTTTGAGTAGGAATAAAACAACCAGGTGAAGTGGGGAGATGAAGGTTGAGCATTCCCTTTGTTTCAGGACTACCCAAGATCACATTCTCTTGAAGTTGTTTTTCACTTACTAACAGTAGCAGCACAGCAGTAACAGGTGAATATTAAATTCATCTCTGTAATACAGTCTCTGCTACCTCTTCTGTCACTGAAACAATTTGCCAGTTTTATAGAATCTTCTAGAATGCAATCCTTAAATATCTTAAAGATTGACATCATGAGATGATTAAGTCAGGGTTAGAGGAACAGCAGTCACTGCAGGAAGGTACCCAGAATGACCTCAAAGGACAGAAGCAAACAGGTACATCAGACAAAGGCTGTCTTGAGAAGGCTGCAGAAAAACAATCACGTCTCTTTAGGAATACTATTAACAGAATATGTGTGGCAAAGAACTGTTAAGCCAAAACGCTATTTATCCTGAAACAAAATCCTGAGAGAGTATAATTAACCTTTCCCTTTGTACTAATTCAATTCAGGGTAGACAGCATAGTTTTAGTTTAGGAGTTGTACCTTGCTGTACCTTAGCCAGAATCCTGGCTTCTGGCTGCGAGAGAATTGCTTCTATAATGAGCCCAGTTTCTTCTTCTTCTTCTTCTTTCCAAGATGTTTGGGAAGGTGGATATAATACAGCCTGGGGCATCCTTTATTGAACAGCCTTGGTCTGCCAAAGGACTTGTGATTTTTCTGTTCCCTCGTTGTGATGGAGGCCTCTGAATCAGCAAGATGAAGTGGTATGTAACAAAATGAAGTAAGGTCTAGACAAGCCCTGAAGGACCACAGAAGGTTTCATTAGTGTGTTATCTTCAGTACCAAAGGACTAGAAATTTTAGAGCAGCAGTGGGCAACTGCATTCCTCACTCAGCAGGTCACATCTGTACCTTCTGCCAACTGGAAAGTGGAAAGAAATAGGACGTCATTTCTGATTTTGGCTAAAATTCTGTCATGGAGAAGATATGGAGGGTAGCAGGCAGAGACTGAAAGTATCTCCTCCTCCTCCTCCTCCTCCTCCTCCTCCTCCTCCTTTGTGGTAGATTGGATGCTTTGAGGATGATGTTTCTCCTGAATTTTTTTCAATGTGGGGAGTTCAGGGGCTTTGAGAGTCACTGAGGGACAGCATAAAATGGGAATTGGAGCCATATGCAGTCCATGAGCCACACTCTCCTCTTCCCTGCCATAAAAGCATTGTTGAACATGTCAAACAACTCTATACTTACTTGTGTACGCCCCGATTATACTGTAGAAACATTCCACGTTTTGTCCTCATCCTTCTGGAGTCTGGGCATAAATCAATCTGCTATTTTTGTTCATCTAGCTCCACTGCTTTGTTACAAAGAACAATATAGGCCTGAAATGGAATCTAGGTTGACAAGTGCTGGCTGGGTGATTCTTATCTTTAGAATATGAAAAAGTTCCATGCAAAGGGGAAACTGTTTCAGATGTCATTGTGCCTACTTCACAGCTGCAGCCTGAAGGACTTCCCAGGTGCCTCCTGACTCTGCCAAAAAAAAAAAAAAATATTCACCTGAAAAACTGAGTTGTGGAAACCAGATTTGGTCATTTCCACACTGTGGGGATGAAATGTCTCTTCTGGTTCACCAAATGGTGCCTACGATATCGCCCTGTGGCCTCCAGAGCTCCAAAAGAGCCAAAAGTCATACTGTATGGCTTTCATACAGAAAAAATGGTGGGGGGGGACACATCCCCAAGTGCTCAGTGGACCATTTTTGGTTTTTTTTTTAATTTTTTGAAACAAGACTAATGTATTTTGTCCTATTATATATTTCAATGGCCTTCTTCAGGGATGACATAAAAATGAATACAAATGGAAATGTCAAATAAAAAATCAAAAAGGACAACACATAATAATATCATAATATCTACATAAAACATCAAAATACATTTCAATTTTTGTATATTGCTTAAAGCCTGTTCATGTCAATATACTATCTAGCAGCAGAAATATCTGGAGCTGAAAATTTCATTCCATTTGCTGGACTGACAAGAAAATACAGAACCAGGCTCAAGGTGTTTGTTTTTTTAAAAAAAATTGTAGCAGATGGTCTGAAATAAAGGTGGAGCAGAGAACAGGGAGTGAGATAGTTATTAAGGGCATATTGTGCAACCAATCTAGAAAAAAATTCAGGGTTAATTTATAAAAATGGAAGGAGATCAAGTTCTTCATTTAATCCCCCAGGAACTAATAATTTTAAAATCCACTCTAGCTCTTTTCTTCTTCTGGTTTTGTTTTTAAAAATCTTCTCATTGCTATTATTATTTGTTTGTTTGTTTGTTTGTTTGTTTATTCTTTCATTCTATAACCCAAAATTTGAGGTCTGATCCAGGATGATGCCATTCCAAAATGGTTTACCAAGGGTGCCCCCTCTTTTTTTCTTATATTTGAAAGATGTTTTTGTATACGTTTTTGAGGGGTCCTGTTGCCTGTATCTTGACAATTGCATTGTATAGCATAGATGATTAAACTACTATTGCAAGTGATAAAGTGTGCCAAAGTGTGCTTCTGTTTGTCAGTGTGGTTTATGAATTCTGACATTTTGGAGGTATATCTGCAATAGACACAATGGCCACAGCAGTTGTGTCCTGTGGGTCTGACTGCACCCAAAAGTGTGTTCTTAAGAGTTTGCTTTTGTTCCCTGAAATTGCTATCTTGGCGAGCCAGTATGTTTTGAATTATGAGCCTTTTTTTAAAATGAAAACATGTGAACTATTGATGATATGACTGAAGGTAAGAGTACACTTGAGATGATTGAATTGTAGTCTATCTTGACTTTTTTTAACAGTTCGGAACATGACTTTCTGAGACGCCTTATATACACCCTGTACTATCACATCATGTGGATATCCTCTGGGCTTGTTTCAAAAAAATAAAAATGAAAATGAAAACCATCCATGGAGCACTTGGAGGCATTATGTCCCAAAGTCACTTGGAGACATTATGTCCTATGGATTTCATTCCGGTATTTGCCTTTTCTGTTTCTGGATTCCATTCCAGTATGCTTCAGGTAGCTACAACTGTTCGAGGTAGCATGCCTATACCCAATAGTTGCTAGTTTGCATGTCTTTCTAAGAATTTGGGCATAGAATGTATTCATGTCCTTTCTTGTTTGTTGGTCTTAGCCATACATTCCCTCTTTCCTGCAATAGTCTTCAATTAGTCTGAGTTTGTGCATCCACCAGGTATGTAGCTAGACAGAATGAAATTAACTCTTTGCTCCCTCTACACAAGAATTCTCCTCCCCCACCCCCACAATGAAATTTCCCTTCAGTTCCCAAATTTCTTTCTTTAAGAGAGGGAAACATTGAAAACTGTTCACACTTGGAACTCTTATATTTACTGTGTTCACATTCTCTTGGCAATTTTGCCTGCTCCTTTGCTTTGGATGCTTAAACTGTGTTTCTAAATGCTTGATTGAATAGTCAAATTACTGAAATGGTAGAAATGTGGGGACTGAAGCAAAATGTCATTTTGTGGAACAGAATTCTTATTGGGGAGGCAATACCCTCATTTATCCCCCCTATAGTTACATCCCCGCCTCTGCTTTGTAGTCTACAGTTCTCTCTCCTCCATGTTTGAAAAGCATAAGTTTACAAAGCATCTCAGCATGATGTGTTGTGAACCATTTGTATTTATAAGTAAATCTGATTAAGCCTATATTATTTCTCTGCTTGACTCTTTGTCTGGACAGGGGTATGGAATTTGTTGTTGCTCACTTTCTGCCTGAGAATACTAATTACTCTGGTTGGCACCATGTTAACTATCACGTTATTCACGAAGAGCACCCCAACCACTTTATCAAACCACTTAATAGCATATTCACCTAAGCAGATGTGGAAAGCTAAATATATATGAATCTCAGGTACAGAATTTAATAAATAGTAACCTAAATATTCTGATAAGTCAGGATAAAGTTTGTCATTTAGTGTGGGTCCCAATAAAAAATAAGATTGGGGGGGGTAAAGAGAAGATCTTCTCCATTTTTGGCATGTTCTTTTTAATTTGTGTTTAGAAAGAGAAAGAGTCAGGAGAAACAAGCATATGAAATCTGTTGAAGTTGCAATTTTGTAAAACATGAGTGATGCAATCCTAGCTCACAGCTGTACTGGCTGTAGGTGGATAAAATTAGGCACAAGCCTCTTCTGCCAGGAGAAGAATGTCCTTCTCCTGGCAGAATCCTCTTCTACCATCTGATCTCATATATCTGCCAGCACAGTAATCTGCTATCAAAACTGCTTAAGATTTACGAGCAGAATTGAGGGAAAAGAAAAAGCAAAAAAGCAAAAACATGGTGGTGTGAGGAAGGAGCTGAGTTATACCAGATCCATGCCTCATCCAGCTCATGGACATGGCAACAATACTGGTGCAAAATTAGGCCAGGAGAAGTATAGTCTTGGTAATTTCTAACATTCCAAGGTTGGAAGTGTTTGGGAATTAGCAAAGCTGTAGTTGACCTACACACTACATAATTATAGTTTTGTGGTTCCATCTTAACTACCACGGCAACATTCCTTGGAATTCTGGGATTTTCAGTTTAGGGAGGGATACCTAGAATTCCATGGAAGAGAGTTGTAGTGCCTCACAAACTACAAACCCCAGGATTTTATAGGATGTAGCCATGGTGACTGAACCATAGTGCTTTTACTGTGTAGTAAGAAAGGACACCTAGTGTCAGCTCAGCAGGCCTTTGCAGCACAGAATAAGTAGCACAGAATAAGTAGAGAAGTAGTACAGGAATATTTGGCTAAACTAGATGAATTCAAGTCTCCATGGCCAGATGAATTTGATCCAAGGATATTAAAAGAACTGGCAGAAGTAATTTCTGAACCACTTGCAATAATCTTTCAGAACTATTGGAGAACAGGAGAAGTCCCAGCAGACTGGAGGAGGGCAAATGTCGTTCCCATCTTCAAGAAGGGGAAAAAAGTGGACCCAAATAATTATCGCCCAGTCAGCCTGACATCAATTCTAGGAAAGTTCCTACAGCAGATCATTAAACAGTCAGTTTGTAATTACTTAGAAAGCAATGCCGTAATCACTAAAAGTCAACATGGATTTCTCAGGAATAAGTCATGCCAGACTAATTTTATCTATTTTTATGATAGGGTTACAAGCTTGATAGATGAAGGGAATGCTGTAGATGTAGCATATCTTGACTTCCGTAAGGCCTTTGACAAAGTTCCCCATGACATTCTTGCAAAGAAGCTAGTAATGTGGGCTGGACAGGGCTGCCGTTAGGTGGATTGGTAATTGGTTGACTGACCAAACCCAAAGGGTGCTCACCAATGTCTGCTTTTCATCCTGGAGAGAAGTGACTAGTGGGGTGCCACAGGGTTCTGTCCTGGGCCTAGTGCTATTCAACATCTTCATTGATGACTTGGATGAAGAAGTGGAGAGCATGCTGATCAAATTTGCAGAGGACACCAAATTGAGAGGGGTTGCTAATACCCTAGAGGACAGGATAAAATTTCAAAATGACCTTCACAGATTGGAGAGCGGGGCCAATGCTAACAAAATGGATTTCAACAGAGAGAAATATAAAGTCCTACACTTAGGCAGAAAAATGGAATGCACAAATATAGGATGGGGGATGCGTGGCTGGATAGCAGTACATGTGAAAGGGATATAGGAGTCTTGGTAGGTCACAAGCTGAACATGAGTCAGCAGTGTGATGAGGCAGCCAAGTAAGCCAACGTGATTCTTGGTTGTATCAATAGGAGTATGGTATCTAGGTTGAGGGAGGTAATGGTACCACTCTATTCTGCATTGGTTAGGCCTCTTTGGAATACTGTGTCCAGTTCTGGGCACCCCAATTCAAGAAGGATATTGACAAGCTGGAATGTGTCCAGAAGAGGGCGACCAAAATGGTGAAGGGTCTGGAAGCTGTGCCCTATGAATAATGGCTTAGGGAGCTGGGTATGTTTAGTCTGCAGAAGAGAAGGTTAAGGGGGGACATGATAGCCATGTTTAAATATTTGAAGGGATGTCATGTCGAGGAGTGAGCGGGTTTGTTTTCTACTGCTCCAGAGACTAGGACAAGGAGCAATGGATTCAAGCTGCAGGAAAGGAGGTTCCACCTGAACCTCAGGAAGAAGTTCCTGACGGTCAGAGCTGTCCGGCAGTGGAATGTGCTGCCTCGGAGTGTGGTGGAGCCTCTTTCTTTGGAGGTTTTTAAGCAGAGGCTGGATGGCCATCTGTTGACAATGCTTTGATGGGTGTTCTTGCATAGCACGGGATTGGACTCAATGGTCCCTGGGGTCTCTTCCAACTCTATGATTCTATGATTTTATGATCTTGGCAAGTTTGGCTTGCCTTCTTGTCTGGAAGTAAATTCCACTGAATTGAATGATGTTAGCTTGTGAGTAGACTTGTATAGAACTGTGCACCATTAATCAAGAGAAGCAGATCGGTTCAGAGAGAGAGGCCACCTCACAAAACGAAGCATTTCACTTAGAACAAGCATTCCGTCTCCTGTGATTTTAAAATGCCTCATTTTGGGAAGCCAGGAAAGTGGTCAGTTTCAAATAAATGTGAGGCAGTTAAGATGATCTAATGTACTAGCTAGTTGCTCTGTCGGGTCAAGCCAAAATACTGTGAAAATGAGAAATAAATCAGAATGAACTGATTTGGAACCAATTATCATTTCATGTCATATTGACATCAGCTGTGGCACATTACCGAAAACCCCACATGGAAGCTAAAACTGCATAGGCACAGAAGAGTGCCATGAAATTGAAAACCCTCCCTGAAATGTTCTGGCCTTTTCACCTTCAAATACAGCCAAATGGGCCATGTACTCAGTAATATCTACCAGCCAATTGGCAAAGCATGCATTGAGGAGTAAATGTATAATTACAGTATTTGCATTATAGGCTTTCTTTAGGAAGGAAAATTATTTTTCGAGCTAGGAAAGCTTACTTTTTGGGGGAATACATAATGTTTGATTTTATATTAGAAAGAAGAATGGAGTATATGGGTCAGATGAATAAAGGCGATTGGCTAAGGAAGTGGAAAAAAACTAATAGAAACAATTCAAGAAAAGAAGGGGTACAGAAGTATAAAAGATACAATTAATATGATTCTCCACATCAAAGAAATAGGTTTTAAATAAAAATTAACTTTGTTCCCTCGGGGGTGGGGCTGGGAGGGAGGGAACGGTAAAAGCTGTATTATATTTATTGGGAAAATTAATTTGTTGGTGTTGGGTGGATCACTGATCATTTTGTATTAATCATTGGAATAATTTTTTATATGTATATCAGTGTTCATATGTATATCAGTGTTAATCTGTAATCAATGTTAAGTATTCCAAAATAATAATAATAAACATGGGGGGGAAAGAAAGGTTACTTTTTGGACGATAGCTCGCAGAATGATTCACACAAACCAGTAGCCACCTTAGAGGAGGTATCTTAGGAGTTATAGTTGAAAAAACTTTTTAAAGCTCTGATTATTTTCTTAGGATGGCAGCTGCTTGCCTCAGCCCTCTCCAGTGTTGCAAAATGTGGCAAGGCCCACTAGCCAGGGAACAAGCTACATGCTATATTAAACATGCTAGCTAAAATATGACTAAACCTGCCATGTTTAATTTAATGAAAGGTAGGCACATGGAAAGGGAGCAGGACTGATTTGGATAGGAGTTAGTCCTTTCCCATCCTCACCATTTTCCTGCTGAAAAGACACACACACACACTTGAGTGAAAACCGCACCTTCAGGGGCAAATAGAAGCTTCAGGGTATTTTTGGTGGGAGAGTGGCATGGAGTAGGTAAAAAGTGTTAATCTATGCCCTGTACCACTTCCTCAGTCTGCTAACCAAATTTCCAACAGGCACGTTTTGTTAAGAAAAATAAATGACAGCTTCTAATTATTTAATCCCTTGCCATCAGGGGAAGTCAGCATCCAACCTCTGCTTAATGACCACCAAAAAAAAAAAGAGAGGAGTCCACTATCTTCAAAGGCAGTTTCTTCCACTTTCAAATAGCCCTTACCATCAGGAAGTTCTTCCTAATGTTTAGGTGCAATCTCTTTTCTTGTCATTTGAATCACGGGTTCACGTCTCCGAAGCAGCAGAGAACAAGTTTGTTCCATCTTCCACATGACATCCCTTCAGATGTTTATTAGAGATGTCACCTCTCAATTGTCTCTTCTTCAAGCTAAACTTACCTAGCTCCCTAAGCTGCTCCTCATTGGCCTTCGTTTCCAGATATGAACTCTCTTCCTTTCTGTACTCTTGTGGTTCCCCTTAAGTCTGCCTCTGGCTGTTTCCACACTACACTATTATAGTGCTATTATTCCACTTTCAATGTCCTGTGGAATTTTGGGGTTTGTAGTTTACTGAAGCCAAAGAGCTCTCTGACTGAGAATTCTAAAAGCCCTTCCTTAAACTGTAGACCCCAGGATTCCATAGCATGTTGAAAGTGGAGTAACAACACTATAACAATGTAGTGTGGAAATGTGCCTTGTTTGCCATTAGGTCAGAAGGGGGCTTTGGGCTTTTTGCCCCAGGATCCTGGACACTAAATTATGCCCCTTGCCACAGAAATTAACATTCTTCAGCATCCAAGATAATCCTGGGTTTCTACTGCAATGGCAGCCCATTATAGAACCAAACAAAAGCATGAGATGTGTGCTAGACAATTTCCACATATAGATAGCACTTTCCAGAGCAATAACCAAAATGAAAATACTTAACTATGAAGCTCTGAACACCTGACGTTTAGGTCACTAAGCAGAATGAGCAGGAGGTCTTGTACATGCAACACATCTGGGCATATACATTTTGAAATAAATGAAATAGCTTAGGCGGATTTTTTTTTAATTTTTTTTTTTTTTTTTTGAGCACAGCCTCTAGAAATGGCTGGAGGATTCTGGGAGCTTGATCAGGTGCAAGCTAACAATGATCCTTGAAATGTTGCTAATCTCATCAGTCTTAGTCAGCATAGTTAATGGTAAGTCAGACTGGAAATTGTAGTCCAGGAACGTCTATGGGGCTGCATATAGTCATGAGGACTACAGGATGAAGTGTTAAATTTGACCTTTTATCTTTGAGCTGAGTAGAGGTTCCTAGTGCCCATAAGTGTGGAAAGCGGTTTTAGGCATAAATTCATTTATTACTCCCAGTCTGAGTAGAGCCATTGAAGCAGTGGAACAGAGATGAATATTGATCTACCAAATTCCCTATGATTGATTCCATGGGTTGATTCTAGTTGGGACTAAGAATTCCCTTTAAGCCTTGAAATTACTTGAACTATTATACATTAAAAAGAAACCTACACAAATTAGAGTGGAAGCCTTTATATGATGCTTTAGACTAAGGCATAATGTATGTGGCACATGGGGCAAAAGTGAGCTGTTCCATATTTGTGTCACACACTTTCATAACATGAGAGATTGTAGTGAAAATTGTATCAGTTGTGGTATGAAGTTTTTTTTTTCTTTTTTTAAACACCAAATTGGTCTGGCTGCTAGTATATTTAGTCAGGTCATACATTGCACTATGAAAATTCATAACAGCTAAATTGCTTTGCTATGAAGCCTTATTTTAGCTGTACAAAATTCAGTTATCCATCCTGTAGAATTTAACTAAATGCAAATGAGGAGTTACATCTAGAGTCAACTGACTAGCCTCTTGAAAGGTGATACTGGTGGAGAATTATCTGTCAGACAAAGATTACATTCTGGAAATGACAAGATTCATGTATTGTATTTACCTAATTATTACAGCACGATAAATAGCATGCAAACCATAATGCATATTTAATTAGGTAAATCACACTTATTAGAAGCTAGTATTAACAGTGATTAAAGTATAGGGATTCATTATTCATTTCAACTGTTGTGGGTGTTTTACCGAACACAAGCTGCAGTTTGCAACAAAGGCTGAAGATCCTGGGTAGGGAGATATAGCAAAACATTCCACCCAGATAGAACTTCACCCTGGGCATTTCCGCACTACATTATTATAGTGCTATTATTACATTTTCAACATCCTATGGAATCCTGGGGTTCGCAGTTTAGGGAGGGGCATTTAGAATTTTCAACCAGAGAGCTTTTTGGCTTCAGTAAACTAAAAACCCCAGAATTCCACAAGATGTTGAAAGTAGAATAATAGTGCTATAACAGTGGAGTGTGGAAATGGTCACTGTCTCTCCTTCTCCCTCCATGGATTCACCTTGCTCTTGAGCCTCCCTCCATGTCAGTGGCCAGTAGAGAGCATGGGACAATAGCAAGGCATCCAACTATGTTCCTCTTGCTGGATGCAAACAATGTTATCCTCCATGTGGCCCCAGCTGGTTGATGCCTTTGTCTATAGGGAAATATCTAGATCCTTCTTCACCTCCCCCAACTCTCCATCAGCCACAAAATGGCCATGTGGAGGAAGCAGCATGAGACGTGTGGGTTCTGAGGTGGTTGGCAGCCATTGCACAAGGAGGCAGTGACTTCCTCCCTCTGCAATGACCAAAAAACCAAAAAAGACATACACCAGTGTTATACCAACCAACATGTTATAGTAAGGAATGCTCCTGTTCAGGATTTCACACTTGCCTCTTCCAGCATATACCATTCCGTTCCATTCATGCCATTTTTTTCTTCTTGCCTCAGTAGGTAGTGAATCTGCTGCTGATTTTAGTCTGAACTCTAAAGGAGCTATCCAAGGTGCTGAATTTATTTTGAGGATAGGATTCAGCATCTTGGACCATTCCTTTAAGTTCTGATTTAGACAGAGGCCCTTTTTGCATGCAGTTTCTTTTGCAGGAGAGCCCCTTGAGTGTCGCGTAAATGGAAGTGGTGGTCCATACGATGCACTCCCATTTACACAACGCTCACGAGCCTAAAGCAGGCCGTGCAAGGATTTTTTTTATTTATGGCTCTAAGCCGAAAATACTGTGTGGTCGCGCAATGCTCTCGGGGCCCTCGTGCACTTACCTGCCCTGCGGTGCGTCAGGCGAGCCGGGCCAGTCACGCTTCCTCCCCCAGCGCAGCCTACAGCTCCCAGGCTGCACTGTGGAAGGAAGGAAGGGGCGTTCACACGACGGCCGCGCGACCGGCAACCCAGCTGCGGGAGAACGGAGGAGCGATGCGAGTGCCTCGCACAAGAGGCTGCTTGCGCGAACGGCACCCCCCACCTCCGCGAGCAGATAACGTGCGGAAAGGGCCATAGAGTTGATCTATTATCCCTCTGATGTGAAAAGCACCAGCCAATACTACCTTTCTCTGTCTCCAATAGTCATCCCACATTTGGTGGTAACTGAGCATGCTCTCTATTTGCTAAAGGGTTGTAGGTATCTTCTCACTCCTTTTTGGGTTCCCTGAAAGTTCTGACTTCTCTAAAACTTGGGAATTACTGTATTTAATTTTTATTTAATTGTTTATATCTAATCTTTTTTCACAATAATAGGACTCAAGGAGGTTTACGTGTTATTACAAACAGATTAAAAACATCAATGAAAATTTTAAATATTTTTTTTAAAAAAGGCCATATTAAAAATCAACAAAAGATCAGAGCACACCATTGAAAGCCATCACAGTCAAAACCCATCAGCAGTATTTTGTTCTCCTAACACTGCTGATATTTCCCTTTTGTGTTAGCTAGTTTAGCCCATGTGAAGCTATGTTCATTTCCCGTTCACCTTCCCTTTGTTGGCTATAAAAGAAGAACTGTGTTTACCATATTATGATGGGTATCATTGTGCTATAACCTCAGTTCTGCTTGATGGAGTAATGGGGCAAACAACAAGGGAAATAGCAAATTGAGCAGTCAATGGCTAGCAGGTGTTGATAAGTATAAAACAGGTGCATTTTTGCAGAGTATCACAGGTTCAGTGTAGGGTGGAAAAAATAAAAAATATTTGAAAATAGTTGAAAACTGTGTTTCTGAACTGCTGGAAAACCCTGACAAAGAGAATACTGAACTTTGTCAGGGTTTGTCTGCACTTTGGGATTTATGCTGTGGGAAATCCACACTTCTTTTGGACTGAAAAATGGCATTTTTTCTATGCAAGCAACAGCCTTTTCTATGAAGAAAATAATATTTCTGCATAGCAAGTGTAACGTTCTATGCAAAAATTCCATGTACAAATTTTTCATAGAATTCAGTCCTGAACTGTCAATAGTTCTAAAAAAAGGGCAGTTTTCTAGGCCTTTCTCACAAAAGGAAGATGGCTAAAATTACTAATTGTTTCTTTCAAGAATAAAATTAGCAAAGAATTACACCTCTAGGCCATTTCTGCATAGGACAAGGGAATTGCCCCATGATGCTACTTACCGTACTTCTTGGCTTCCCAGTCCGGTCCATGCCGCTCTGGAGCAGTGCGTGCTCGTCAATACGCACTGCTCCGGTGTCCCAAACAGCAGCTTCCGGTCGATCGAGGGTCTCGACCAACCGCTGAAGCTCACCAGCCTAACGCCTGCCCCTGGCAGATCACAGGCTCTCATTGGGGTGAGCCTGCAAATCTGCATAAGGGAGTAGGCTCGCAGTGGCGCATTCTGTGCTTTTAAAGACCTGTTTTTAGCGGTCTTTCAAAAGCATGCTGGACGACCACTTGGGGTCGTTCTGGAGCGGGCTGAGGTGTGGATCTATGTTAAGTAGGTCCGACCCAGTCTGCTCCCAAGTGCAGACGTCCTCCCTGGAGGACGCTCTGCCCCGTTTTAAAAACACCGAGTGGAAATGGCCCTAGTTCAGCATTACAATGATAAAAGGAAAGTAATTATTCAGAGGTGAACATGGGAAAAAAGAGAGACAGAGGTAGGGATGGACTAGAGTAGTACATATTGAATGAGCAAGTTGGTAACAAGACTTTTAAATGGCACATGGTCCTCCCCCTTGGCTTCTACCAGCAAGTGATTGGTCCACAAAGAGCCTGTTAGGAGTTAAAAGTTTCTGAGGGTGTTAGCCCTTTGGAGAAATTGTATGAAAGCTAATGCTGTTATGAATTAGCCTTCTTTTAGGAGAGTTGCAGAAAATGCATGTCCCAATCTCTGTGTGGCTTTTCTGAACTGAGACTGACTTGGAAAGCAAAACAAGGCAGGCAGTTTCAGATTCCAAACTTAAAAGATTTACAATTACATATGCAAAGGAGAAACTAGATCCTAACTAACTAACAAAAGGATTAGGGAAGATACTATCTTAATACTTAACTCACCAACTTCTTGGCAGAGAGGCTAGCGTAGCAGAAAGAAAGTCCTAGAAGCAAGATTGAACAAAAAAAAGGGGGGGGGAGAGGCATAGTCTTCTATGGGTCACCTGGTCTAGATACCATAGCCAATCATTTTAAATAGCACAGAGCAACAATTGAGAGTTTAGATAAGAGGCCAGAGGCTTTTACATGCAAAAGAAAATGAACTCTTTGCTAGATAAGCCCCATTCATCCTAGAACAAAGAGGAGAAGAGAATGCTAGAATTTTCCAACAGTGGCTGATCCTGTATTTTACTTGGAAAGTTCCACTGCATTCCTATGTGAGTCAGTAATTAAAAAAAGGATCTCTCTCAAGATCTCTACTGGGATTGTCAGACAGTCAGTATGTTACAATAAAGTAAATGAACTTTTGGTTATCTACAAATGTGCAAGTGCTGCCACACCTATTAATGTTGTCTTTTGTTTTAAGTGTAGCTATGGTTCAAGGGAATTTCTAAAACACTATTTGTTTACCCAAATCTATCAGGGACTTTGGACACACATTCCTATGCTCATATAAGGTTTGACTGACAAACAGAGGGATATAAATATGGGTGATTTTATTTGTACCGAATTTGTCTGTTTATAGGTTTCTTGATTTATTATATTCTTATTATGCATGTTTAACATTTTTTTTAAAATCTAGATTGCTCCCAGAGAATTGTGGAAATGGTATTTGTATAATTCCCTATAGATTCCACATGATAGAAAAGGCCAAAATAACTATTGCATAGAAATGACCAGTTTGAGCTTTCTGATCTCTAGTGACTAATATTCTTTGCTTGCTCACTTACCTCATCTGAGGAAAGGGGGGGATTTCCTCTGTCTATTTATTCAAATTCATAAGTAAATTTCATTGGGATCCCTTAACAGTCTTTTGTGTGCACTTCCCAAACATTCGAGCTCTGCTGGCACAAATATTGGCAATAAGAGGATTTAAAACTCGGTTCTTTAAATATTTGTTCAGTGTCAATTCTGAATTATTTTGCTTTAAATAATTACAATTCAATATTTTGCTGGATTGGTATTCTCTTTCAGGGATCAAAGACAATACCATTTGAAAACTATAAATCTCTTCCTTGTTGGCTATAATTTTCTTCCAAGGAGCAAAAAATTGCAGCTTGTTCAATTTCTAGTCCAGTCTAGGAGGCAAAGAAAATTATGAATGTTATTACTCCTTGGCAGGAAATGACAACCCAAAACATGCTAATTTTCAGTTCAGTTATGATGGTAATGAGCACTATCATTATTGTATATTATATTACTTGTCTGTCGTTTCCTTCCAAAAGAAAAAAAGTCCCTCAAGGCAACTTATGATTCAAAACTGGCCATTCATATTCCATCACAAGCTTGGTAAGTAAAGAAATGTCTTAATATGGTACAGAAAAGACTAGAATGCCAGGTTGAGGTGGGTCTTTCTAGAAGAGCATTCAGTAGTGTAGGAAGATACCATTGAAAAGTGGTAGTACTTTGTTATCACCCTCCAAGCCTCTTTTGGAGGATATACTTGGAGCAAGGCCTCAATGTTGATTCCAAAGCTGGAGAGGTTCCTGGCAGGAAATAAAATTCCATCATAAATTGTAGTCCTGAAACTATCCCTTGGAAATGGGCCTGGAAACCTATCAGCAGGCAGTGTAGTTGGGCTAGAATAGGCTCGAATAGGTGATTTTTACAGGATTACTAGAGTGAAAACTGGAGAAGGCTCTAGTACCTTTAATGGCTATTACCCGGTCACAACGCAAGCAACATCTGCTGATATTCTCTCTTCTACACAGCCATGAAAAGTACAGGAGCTTCCAGTCCTTCTGGTCTCTGTGATCAGTCTGGTTGTTACATTCTGCATTACATACATTGTACAAATCATTGTCAAAAGCAGCCCCGTGTGCACCACATTGAGCAATCTAACCCTGAGATTACCAGACCATAGACCACAAAAACCTGAAATGTTCCTGTTGAGATGTGAGACATTGCTGAGGCACTATGAAACACTGGTGGGAGGTACTCCATGCCACTGAGGGCATCTAGACCTCATGCAACAGTAATATATCCAAGAGTTCCAGTTCTTGCCTCACCACCCACCTCTCTCATGTTTTCTGTTATGTACTTTCAGATCAATACTGACTAAGGGAAACCCTATGCTAGAGTTTTCTTGGCAAAATTTTTTGAGAGGTTTCCCACTACCTTCCTCTGATTATGACTTGGTCTGATTCTCAGCAGGGATCCAAACTCCGGTCTTCTAGAGTTCTAGCCCAACACTCAAACCCCTATATCACATTCAGTATCTTTTCTGAAATATAGTGCTCTTCGTCTTTGGGAAGAGTATGGAGACTGGCAAAAGAAGGCTGAGAGGGAGCTAACTTGCTACATTACCATGTGGGCAGAGAACTCAAAAGGTGTTGTTTTAGTTAATTTTCTTAAGCACATGCAATATATATATTTAAATATTTGCTCTAGAAACTGTTTTGTTTGTGTACGTATGGGAAGGGGTATTACTATGGGACATAACCTTACATCTGACCAAGAAATATGACATGACTCAGGAGACCAGACCTTATTTTAGTAAGAAAATAAACCTTCAGCAAGGCTAGACTGCCTCCTGGGTTTATAAGAACCAGTGTTGTGGAAAAAGTGTCATCACGAGTCTTTGTGAAAAAACTTCATGAAAACCATCCAGGTATGGCTGATATGGAACAGGAGGGGGAAAAATCCTTGAGTGAAAATAGGCCATATATGGATACGGATACAGAAAAATCAATTCACATCTGTCATTCTTGTCAGTTTGTACAAGTTAACACTATGTCTTCTACTAGAAAATCATGAGATGCTGCTGCTGCTGGAGCCCATAGAAGGCTTTCTTATATTGATTTAGCTGGTTTTTTTTTTTTTTAATAAGGCAAAACTTTTTGATATTTGTGGAAGCAATCAAATTGCTGGACATTATCCTTAGATCTTCAGTTAATAGTGACAGTACCTTTGATTTGGAAAGTCATGAATTACAGTCTTTCTTTACAACTTGAGGAATGGAGGACTTTTTGTAGGTTAATATAACATTGGTCTTGCGTGTTGTACCTTGCCTTTAGGTACCAAGACTGTAATAAGAAAGCGTGAAATGTGTTGTGGGAACTTTTCAGCTATCATAAAATACTTCTCAAGGGAGACAAATACATTTACACTTGAAAATAGAACTCATTTTCACTAATAGGTTGAGAACTCTTTGACCCTTTCTTTGGCTTACTAGATCTTGGAGGTGTCATCCAGTGATCTCGGTAGAGCCTCTCCCAGGAGGGGACTGTGACAGGAGCGTTCCCCTCCACACAGCTGTCTGCTGGAATGCAGGAGGTGTGATGGTCACACATCTTGCTTCCACAGCACAGCCAAGCACTGTCCCAGGCTGCACTGGGGCAGGAAATGCAGCCATTGCACTTTCTGACCCTCCACATACCAGGTAAGTGTGGGAGGGTGGCACGATTGCTAGTTATTTATGGGGAGAACCCGCCATTGATTTGTGGTGCGATTGACCTGCCTGGGGATGGGAGAATGATGTGACCCAGCTGACTTCATGAGGAACTATTGTCTCCTGTCCCCAGTGCAGGATGCTGTCCTGTGGAAAGGACCTTTATATCAATGCTTAAATTATGGGGCAAAAACGTATAAGGACTCAGTGAAATTCACAGGCCTCACCCCCTTCCCTTGACTCCTAATAATTTTAGTCAAGTTATGCTTCACACATCTGTCCTTCTAAACACTAGTTAAGCAGGTGAGCCATCCCAAAAGGCACAGTGTGAGCCTTTCTCTGCTTCCTGCATTTCACACACTTTGCATTCATTACCACAACACATGTTCTGCTTGAGTGAGTCTAAGGCAGAGGCAGCTCAGGTCTATGAGAAATGTGTCTACCTGTGTGGTGAGCAGAATGTCCAGATCTGAAAGCAAACACTGAATTGAAAACTTGCTGGTGCTAATACAAAGTTCATGCTTTCTTACATTTCCCAGAGGAAAAACAGGACATGTATAGTTGAGGAACAATGATGAGAGATCAAAAAGGTGTGACCAGGCAACAAGAAGGCAAAAGTTATTAATAAGGAAGACTATACAAAATTATTCTAAAAGAGAAACCTTGGAATTTATTAGGAAGGACCCCCAGAAATAAGAAAAAAAACCAAATTAATAAATTCTCTATGTGTGTTCATAAATGCTTTTGCCTGAGCCTGCTTAAACTCTGCCTGCTCTTCTCCTCTTTCTTCACTCAGTTAATTGAGTACAAACTACTTTTGCACATTGAACTCAGCTTGGAGCAATTGAAGTAAGCTGAGAAAAAAGGAGGAAGTGAGTGGGAGAGAGAGAAAGTGGGACATTTTAAATGCAGCTGGGAAAGAAGAATGGCAGAGGATTAATTGGGGTTTTCCCTGCCAAACTGGGGCAGTTGGAGTGTATACACAGTTTGTAGAAGTGTAACCTGCTTATTGTCTGCAGAGGTTCCGTATCAAAGCCAGCCCTACACTTAGCCAGAGGAGCCACCTCATGCAGTAGATTTTGTGGACCACCAAGAGCAAATTTTTCTCATTTATGCCTCTGTTTTGTTTTTTGACTGCCAGGCACGGGGAAATGTACATTGCAAGTTGTTCTGCATCATGTACCAAAATCACTGGGCTAGGTTTGGTTACAAGGCAATTTAACACAAGTAGGTCTGGGTGCCTCAGGCAGGCAAATGTCCTGTGAAAATCCTGTTCCAGATAACATTGTGCCTGAGGGCTACTATGGATGCCTGCAGGTGCTGAATCACAACCGATTCTTGCATGGGAACTCTGTTTGATGGTGGGCTACTTGGAATGAGGGTAGAAGAAGGAGATCCAAATTCCCACCAAAAGTGGTCTTGGTAGAAGCTCCAGCCAGTGTCTCCAGATAACCAAGCTTTGTTGCATGGTCAGAGAGTCAAAGACCTCTGTGTACATTTTTGTATGAAGACACACAAAGAATTTATGGTTGGTCAATGCTACTCTGACTTTGGCTCCAGCTACTGGTAAAAGATGGTGCATATCATGGTGCAATCCTGCTTGGTTCTTGTTTCCTTTCCAGCTTCTTCAGAAAGAAGTGATGTTGGAATAGAAAGAATAGAGTGCAGCAGATCTCCAAGCTGGATTTGGAAACCTGGAGGAAGAATATTAGGAATAATATTGCCAACAAATATTACAATATTTCAAACTATTATTATGAACAGTGCAACAATATATTGCAACTCAGTTGCTTGAAACCTCTATAAGGAAGGTCTGCATGTTTCTGCATTCTCAGGTTGGGTTCTGTGTCCATCTAGTCCATTTACTGCATTTTTCCAAGTGATAGCAGCTCCCCAAGATCACAGGCATTGGTCTGTCCCATCATCTGCCACTTGTTCTTTGCCATGTGTGAGAAAGTTATTCTTTTGAGCCGCACTTTCCAGGATCCCCCAGCCAGCATAGCTACTTTAAAGAGCTGGAGGCACAAGGATACAGATCTTCTGCAAGAAAAATAGATCCTCTCCCACTGTGTCCTGGTCCTTCTTCTACAATGCGAGGAAACAAGCCTTAAACCAGAGTTGCAGTCTCTACCATAGAACAGTAAAGGGGTAGGACCACCAAGGACCTTCCTTCCAGACTGTCCCTGTTGGCCATCTTCTTCAGCCCTTTTGTTATTCCACAGACAGCCTCCTGACTTACATTAGAACAATCAAAAGACCAACCATCAAAAAGAGTGACCTCCTTGTATGACTTTCCTGCTTAACACCCTGGGCACATCCCTCTCTTATTATACCAAATGAAACCATGTGCTTTCAGTTGGGTTTGGAACTGGAGTTTTCACTCCTCTAACAATGTATCCTTTAATTGCAGTAATGTTTTGTTGCACTCCTTTAGATTAAAATGCTATTTCTAACTGTCAGTTAATAGGTTTTAATGAAAGCAATTTATTAGACATTATGTACTCAGTTTAAATCTAACAGGGTAACTAAACATTCAAGTAACCAAGGATGGTGTGGGAGGAAATCTATATTGCTCTAATTTGCATTGTATGTTCTTCTCACTGAGTATAATTGATATTGACTGCCTAGAGCAGTACTCGCTGAATCACGAATAATCAGGAAAAAAATATAA
Organism: Ctenosaura bakeri; assembly: GCA_948474755.1. Lineage (NCBI taxonomy): Eukaryota > Metazoa > Chordata > Lepidosauria > Squamata > Iguanidae > Ctenosaura > Ctenosaura bakeri. The sequence continues at coordinate 80,638 of CAOLHI010002748.1, read as the reverse complement.
TTAAGTACAATAAGCACATTCTGGAATAAACACGGAGCACAAAGGAAGGGATTATATATAATTTAGATCTGAGCTGTGATGTAGATTCCCCCCCCCACATCTATATTGTTGTAGACTTACTTGCCTACTATTCTTAATGCCATAAATAAAATTATAATCATTGGCTCTATTACAGATTATTTCATTTTATTTTATTTAAGATATTGTATCTTGCCCTATCTCTGAGGATCTTAGAATGGTATACAAATAAAATCAATTTAAGCACATTAAAATAATGTAAAATTTAAATTAGGAAAATATTACTTAGACTAAAAGCATGCCAAACAACATGTCAAAAATCATGAACCTGTATGGATTTGGACAAAATAGTTTAGGCCCAAGTCTTTAATAAAAGTCTTTAATAAAAAAAGTCCTTAATAAAATAACTTGGATGCTCGAATGATTCAGCAGCAGTCAGGCACCTAAGGTGAGGGCATCCCACAGAAGGGGCTTCACAGCAAAGAAGGATCCCTCACACAGTGTATCCCCTCCCCACTGATGGGACACAGAGGAGGACACCTCCAGCAGACATCAGTCTTCAGGCAGATCTCTCCAGGGAGAGATGTTCCTTCAAGTATCTATGTTGCAAGCAATTTGAGGCTTTAAATGTTACGACCAGCACCTTGAATTCAGACCATTATATTGGCAACTCCTTTAGAACATATTATGTAGATTTTATGTGATGGTCTAATCTGCAGTCTAGCTGCTGGCTGTTTGCACTAACTTCAGCCGTGGAGCATCCAGCTATGTAACTAGAGCTGGACACACAATGAAAAAAGGCATAATCCAGAACCTTCGGTGGGATCTGCTGAATGTCATTCTCCACAATCTATAGAGGACCTTGGCAAGTCCTGGAGGATGCCTTTGTCATTATGTGTCTTTCTGTAGGAACATAGTGAGATGCTCATTGCCTGCCTCCACCCTCTGTAGGCCACTAAACATATGTGTTGGTGAGGGAAGGAGGAAGCTGAGTTCTTTGTGCAAGGAGAGTGGCATGACACAGGATTCTACCTGGCACAATGTTACATTCTGCCACATAATGTGGCATCTCAGACATTATCTGTCCCCACATGGGTATCAACCAGCTGATTTCTCATGGCAACCAAACATTTGAACATTCACAAATGAATATGTAAATTGAAGGCTGTGCGCCTGCAATAAGTCTGAGACCAAAGATGCTAAAAACAAAAACAGCTGGGTTTTTAATAGGTATTTTTATTTTAAAATGGGGGCTTATACAAGAGGCAATTAGTTGCATCAGAAGAACTTGTTCAAAATCTGCTTCCTAGAAAGAAAGGTAAAAACAAAATCATCTGACTTACCACATAGAGAGCCAGAATGGTGTAGTGATTTGAGTCTTAGACTATGGCCATTTCTGCACTATACTGTTATAGTGCTATTATTCCACTTTGAACCTCCTGTGGAATTCTGGGATTTGAAGTTTACTGAGGCCAAAGAGCTCTCTGGTTGAGAATTCTAAATGCCCCTCTGTAAACTGTGAATCCCAAGATTCCATAGATGTTGGAAGTGGATAACAGTGTAATGTAGAAATGGCCAAAGACTCTTGAAATTAGGGTTTGAATCCCCACTCAGCCATAGAAATCTACTGCATGAATTTGGGAAAGTCACAGTCTCTCAGCCTCAGAGGAAGGCAAAAGGAACCTCCCCTGAACAAACCTTGCCAAGAAAAGCCTGTGATAGGTTAGCCTTAGAGTTGCCATAAATTGGAAATGAGTTGCAGGCACATAATAAGAAGAAAAAAACCTACTTAATGACCACAAGCAAGCAATTATTTTAGGTGAGGTGTGCTTGAATTCCTTTCAGTTTCACTTACAATAGAATATCTAGCATAAAAAGAGCCTCCGTGGAACTTATCCTACTGAGTCGATGAAAACTTCATTACAACTTCTGTGCCTATCTATCGAATTCTGTGTTAAGGTTCTCCTGTGGCTCAACAAAAGTGTGCTAATCTCATCATCAGCCTGTGAGAAAGAATTCAAAGGCAGAGTCTGGAGACTTTGTGACTAAGAAATGTCCAGAATGCTTTCATATAATGTAACTGACAATTTAGACTGTACATGATCTCAGTCTCCAGTCCAGCATCCAACTATAGCTGTTCCCTTCCCCTTTCTTTTATCCACATTAATAGAATTTTCACCTGTTAAATAGCAGCAGTGGTCGTTAGATGAGAAAGCTGCAAGCTAAGGTGATAAAGTCAATCTTTTTCACATATTCAAGACTTAAAGTTTTAATAGTATTTGAATTAAAATGCCTTTTTTTTAAACTGTAAAGCAGAAGCTGAAGCACTACACAGTTATAACAGCTTGATACTTCATTAACTGTCCTGGCTCTCTCCTACAAAATCCTGGGATTTGTAGTTTTGTAAGGTACTTAGAATTCTCTGCTAGAGACCTTTAGTTAATTCTCCTAAACTACAGCAGAAAATACTAAGTACATCTCCCAGCTATAAATCCTAGGTTTCTGTAAGATGATGGAAGAGGTGTAAAACTGTTATAATGGTGGGTAAACCAGCAAGTCTGTTTTTCTAAAGGCTGTATTCTTAAGTGCCATTTCATTCCCATTCTCAGGCTTGTATATCACCATACATAGAGCCTTCCCCACTACACCCTGGACATTGTAGTCATATACATGTAAATGCCAAGTCAGCCCTGATCAAGCAATCCATTTTTCTTGAGAAAAACGCAAATGGATTCCATCAAGAGAGTCTCCTCATACATGGCAACCTTAGTTTTTGTTTGGTTTGAAGGATATCGCATGGAGCATCTAAGAAGGGAATCTCTGAATTAGAGGAACATGACATTATCTCTCCCATGGAGGGGCTCTGTCTAAGTTGGAACATGGAAACAGTCATCACGAGATCCACCTGTTCTGGTGGTTAAGCTAACTCTCCACCAGCTATGTTGATGGTTGATGTGTACATGTCATGCTTTCTCCTTTTCTGGGTGAACAAAAGCAGCTAGGTGCAGACAAAATTCCACAGGCAAAGTTCCACAGCCACAAACTGGATGCAGGGGAATGCCCAGGAGTCATCCAACTGCCCATGCACACCTGAGGCAGGAGAAGAAGCAGAAGCACTGACCATGGGTGGAAATTACTTCAGTGCTGGGTACACAAGGGCATCTGGATGGCTCCTGAGCATGTCCCTGTGACAGCCAAAGACATGGGGAGTGTATCTACACCTGGGAGGCTCTTGCCAGGGTAGGCTACCTTCATGATTGCAGCCAATATAATCTCTAGCCATCAGTTAATAATACTGTACACTTTGATTCAGTTGACTTTGTGCCTATCAAAACAAATCTTCAATTTTGTTTATGAGGCTGCTTCATTTTTGTTTAAGGCATTGCTTAAGGGCCAACAATTGTCATTACAGTATTGCTAAAGGGGTCATTGGCCTCTGGAATGATTAAACAATTTAAACTATGACTAGGAGCAGGTTACAGACTGAGCAGTGGGGATAACTACCCCAACCAGTTCAATTCATGAGCTGCCTGTGCCTAGGAATCTAGTAAAATTATTAGACACGGTGGCTGCTGACAATGAGAGACTTTTATGGGGGAGAAAGACCACTTGGGTGGCTAAAATCAGTTCCTTGGACCTATAGTCCCCTTCTTAGTCTCTCAGAAAATAGAAGAAATGTAATTCAGCTTAATATAGTGCATAGCTAATGCTTTGCAGTAGATTGTGCCTGCCCTAACCTTACTTCAAAATATTACTCAAAAAATCTCCAGAATTTGAAGTGCACTCTGCAGAGGTAAGTAGGCTTTGCTTTGTTTAGGAGGCCAAATTCTGGGGACTGATCTGGCTACATCAGCACAATGTTCTAAAACTCATAACTAGCAAAACCTCATTTGGATTCCACAATACTATGGTTGTGGGGTTGCACTCATATGGTTCATACAACTTGCTAAAGGCATCCAAATAATTACCAACATTTACATTTACAAAAGGCAAATGACCAATACTGTTTGTCTCACTACATTTTGGTGAAACCTGAGACCTTTCTTTCACTGGGCACAAACTTAATTAATTTTCAAAGAGGCTCTTGAATCATTATTTTAAGATTATCACGTATTGCTAACAAGATTTCCATTGTAACAGCAACATTGCCCTCTTCTGCTTTGAGGGTTGGCCAAGGCATTTTTTTATTTGAGGAGAAAGACAAGACGGTGCTTTTCTGCAATTCTCTCTATTTCACACATAGAAGCTCTTTGTACTGGCAGTTGCTTCTTGCTACATTGCTTGCAGTGGGATTGCCTTTGTCAAGTCTGAGGCAGCACACTGTATTAGAGGGCTGGGCTGGGGGGGCATACATACCTTTATCCTCAAATGGAGAGGAATAACTTGAAGATTCAGAAAAAATGGCTGGCTGGCATCCTCTGTTGGCCCCTCCACCAACATCTACAGTCACAGGTCCTTTTCACATGTTACCTGCTCGCAGAGGTGGGGGGTGCCATTCGCGCAAGCAGCCTCTTGCGTGAGGCACTCACATCGCCCTTCCATTCTACCGCAGCTGGGTTTCCGGTCACGAGACCGTCACGCTAGCGCCCTGCCTCTTCCTTCCGCAACACAGTCTGGGACCTGTAGACTGCGCTGGGGGAAGGAAGCGCGACCGCCCGGGCTCGCCGACGCACCACAAGCAGGTAAATATGCGAGGGCACCACGAGCATTGCGCGACCATGCAGTATTTTTGGCTTAGAGCCGAAAATAAGAAAATGTGTGCGTGCCCCGCTTTAGCCTCCTGAGCGTCACGTGAGTGGGAGTGTGTCATATGGAACGACGCTCCCATTCACACGATGCTCAAGGGGGGCTTGCGCAAAAAAAAAAAATGCATGCGAAAAGGACCTCAGTGATGGCTTCACTCTGCCTCTTGTCTCCTCCTGATCCTTTTATGTTAGTTTCACAGCTACTGTAGTTAGAGGAGTCATTCAGTGAAATCTGAAAGCTGCCTCGCTACTTCATTATACTGTGATTTTTAGTTGATGCTAATAAAGACATTATGCTACTATTGCTGTTTCTATCTAGGTTTCTATCTAGGTATCTGGAAGCTCTCAAAAAAGAGTAGCCACTAGGGACGTCTAAATCCTCCTGGAACTCTGGTGCTTGACAAATGCCAGGTCTCATCTAGAAATATGTCCCTGACTTTTTAAAATCTCTGTCTTGAAAGACAGTCCTGCTGTTCAGTTGCTTTTAATTTTTTTTTTTAATAAGTCCATACTATTTTTAGGGAAGAATTACATTTTATGAAACACTTGGAACTGCAACTCTGTGTCCATTTCTCTTTTCCTGTAATATCAAGTCAAACACATTACAGGATGTGACGTCATCACTTTGTAATGATTTATTTGTGCTCACAGCCCAGAAGGAATGATGTCAGGCTGGGAAAGACAAACACAGAGCACAGTGATGTTATATTGTGTCATCATTCACACACTTGCCCAGAAAATGGGAGGAAGAGGAATGATGATGTGGTGGCTCATGCAATATTTGTTTTGGTTTGTGCTGGATAATTTAAATATTATACTTAGGGCACCAATCAAACCCACAAAACATTGGTGATCACTCCTCTGCTAATGTCAGAATGCTACTTCTGTTATAGCAGGCAGGAACCACAGCTCTGTGCCAAAGTACCTGCATAAACCTCCACCTTTTGTGTTAGTGACCTAAGAAGGATCTTTGAGCTATTGCTCAGAAGTGATATAAGCAGAAATTGGAAAATTCCTCAGCCACCTTGGGCACAATTTTCCAAATTCTGAAAATTAAGACTGCTCATTAAGTATCCAAATGGCAGCAACAATGGCCAGTATTCTATATTTTCTACTTAGTAAAGTTTACTTAACTAAATAATTTAGTTTACTTAACTAAATAACCTCTCCTGGCTCAACTCCCCCCCCACGTCAAACCTGATGGAACCATCATTTGTCTATGCTCTGATTGTCAGCAGAATGGAGTTCCTCTTCCCCTTGTACCTGATGTCCAGTAAAGTAAGTTGGAGAGGGGCAGCTTTGATTGTAATTTTGCCTGAGTAGCGATCATGAATGATCCAGTGTGGTGTGGCGACTTGAGTGCTGGACTATGACGCTGGAGACCAGAGTTCAATTCCCTGCTCAGCCATGGAAACCCACTGGGTGACCTTGGGCACATCATACACTCTCGGCCTCAGAAAACTCCATGATAGCTTCACCTTAGAGTCACCATGGCCCTTTTCGCATGGCATTTTCAATGCGAAAGGGCACCTGGAGCGTTGCGTGATTGTGAGGAGTGATCTGCAAGATGCACTCACAATTGCACAATGCTCCAGGGTAGGGCAGACACCAATGGCGCACCTTTTCATTTTCGGCTAGAAGCTGAAAATGGTGCATGATCACACATTGCTCCCAGGCCCCGCACCCACTTACCTGGCGTGCGGAACCTCCAGAGCTGTGCTGGTCATGCTTCCTGCCCTAGCGCAGCCTGCGTAACTCCCAGGCTGCACTGTGGAAGGAAGAGGCGGGGCTCTCGTGCAAGCAGGCAGCTCATGTGGAGCTGAAGGACCCCGGACATGAGAGCTTCTCACCAGAGGCTGCACACACAATCCCCGCACCCCAGTGCTGGAAGAAGGTAAGGTGCAGAAAGGGCCCATAAGTTGGAAATGGCTTGAAGACGCACAATAACAACAGCAGTCATGAATATGAAGTTAAAGATGAGTAAATCTAGCTAACTGTTCCATAATCACAGTCACTACTTAGTCATAATTGTGACTTTATTGCCACAATCATAATTTCTGCCCACCTTACTTTACCAGACATCGTCTGCATGAGGAGAAGGAGGTCCATTCTACCCACAATCAGAACACAGGTGATGTTTCCATCAGGTTTAGTAGGGAGGATTGGGCCAGGAGAAGTTACTTAGTATACTTGACTAAGTCTCTGATACAGAATACTGACCAATATTATTAGTAGCAAACTAGACTTTTTCCCTATGGCTGCTGTGATGGAAGTATCCCAGAATGGATCTTACAATGTTTGTATTTCCCAGTCAGAACATTCTGCTAGTAATATAGAGAGGAACTCTGTTGAAACAGCAATCAAAGACTGTCTTCTGTGGGCAGTTTGGTTCTTGCAGAAGAGGGCAAGTGGATGCAGAACAGCAGCTCTGCCTGTTAAACTTAATTAAAAGTACTTGTGTGGGCCTGCATTTTGTAAAGTCGAACAGGCATTTGGCTGCAAAACAATCAGAGCTCCAGAAGGAATTCAACATGATGCTTGTTATCATAGTGCCAGAATTTTAATTGAAACCAAAGCCAAAAGGAGAAAAAAAATGTTGGGAAAAACTTTATGTTCAATAACTGTGGACTCATTTAGAGAGAAGTTTCTAGTCAGCTCAGATAGGACCTTTTTGTGCCCATAAAACAGCCAGAATATAAATGGAGTGATTTCTGTTGGTGGTGGAATGTTTAGATGAACAACCTTCACACCACCATTTTTTTTTACATGATGGTTTCAATTACTCAAACTCATCTAATTAGGATTCCTAATTACCCCAGAAGCTAATCAAATCGATTGTCTAGATCAGAGTAGGAATCATTCAACCTTCCAGTTCTTTTTGGAATACAAATCCCAGCAGCCCTAGCCTGCACATCCAATTTTGAGGAATGCTGGGAACTGCAGTTCAATATCATGTGAAGGGCTGCACATGTCTGGATGATTTTATAATATCTTTGCTACATCGTGTCTTTCACATTGCAGCCACAGCTTTTGTCAAGGTGGTACCCATTGATGGGACATAATAAGTTAGCTTCATAGTATTAGCAAGGTTGGCTTTAAAGAAAATCATAGTAGCTGTACTACTTAATTTTTGAATTCTAATGAAAATGAAAACTTGGAGCGTTTCAAGAAATAGTGACTATTAGGGATCTCTGAATTCTTTTGGAATCCTAATAATAATAATAATAATAATAATAATAATAATAATAATAATAATAATAAATTTATTTATATCCCACCTCTCCCAATGGATCGAGGCGGCATTACAACAGTATATAAATACATTAAAAACACTAAAATGTAACCCATCCTCCCCACCCACCAACCCTTCTAACCGCTTAAAACACATTAACTATTAAAAACAAATTAAAAACAAAATTAAAAACTACTGCTGGCTTTTGAACATTTGAGAAATACCTAATCTCATTGAGCACACTAACCCTGAATCTTTTTATTGTTGTTCTACAAGTTAGTCATGTTGTTGAGTTTCTTGATCTTCTGATAGAGAGAAAGTTTGCTATTGGACCTGCCAGAGTTGCCAGTGTAAAAACTGGAGTGGGCTTTAATGGTTGTTGAGAAGCAAGAATTTCAGTACCCTGGTTTCTTGTTACCTGGTTCCATAACGAGCAACACCTGCTGAGAATTCCTCTTCTACAAAACCATTAAAGGTATAGGAGCCCTCTCCATTTTCACTCTGGGAACCCTCAACTTTATATAAATTAAATGAGCCACTTTGTTGGCCTATAATCTCAAAGCTAGACTCTGCCAGTACATTAGGAACTGTTCTTACACTGTATTGGCAATAGGTCTGCTGCCAGGATCCCAAACTATTCCACATTGAAGATCCAGGTAGTTAAGAGTTCTTTCAAATCCCTGCAGAATTAATTATGTAAGCAGTGAGAATTAATTTGTGCTTTGATAATTAAGTTTGAGGACGGATTAGAACATGATGCCTCTTGCATGCAGTATCACTGAAAAGCTGCCTGAACTATAAATATGTGGCAAGAACTCTACAAAGCAAAAACTGTTTAAATCAAAGTGTAACTCTTCAGATGTTGCTGCTCTGCAACTCTAGCATGCCTTGCCCCTAGGTAGGGCTGATGAGAATTGCAGCCCAACTACATCTGCAGAACCATACTTTGCCAACCCCTGCTTTAAATATTGATAGATGTATAACTGTTGTAAAAATGCTGCAGCCAGTACTGTAAACAGTTGATGGTCCATTTAAATTAGTTGGTAGAGTTAATAATCTGTGTGCCTAGTTAAAGGAGCCTTTCACATGACATAATTGTAGCATTTTGATTCCACATTAGATGACAGGGTTGCATACTGTGGAATCCTCAGATGTTCACTTTCATGATGTACTTAGAATTCTCAGGTCTAGTGAGTCCTTAAAATACAAATCCCAGGATACCATAGGATGAAACTATGCCAGTTAAGGAGGAATTAGAGTGCTATAATTCGATAGTGTGAAAGGTCCCCAAGCTGAGAATATGTGCTTTTCTGTATGGTACTGATAAACCACTGATGTGAATACCTCCCACATCAGGGATGAGAAAGATGTAGTCCTCCAGTCCTCATAGCCAGCACAATCGATAATAAAGAATACATAGTCTCCGACTGTTCAGATTTGTCAGGCGCAGTCCTGATTGTCTGTCATCCTGCTTTTTCACCTCCTTTTAAAATGTCCGTGTTTCTCTTTCGTCCCCCCCGCCCTTTCTCCCTTTGTCTTCAGCTTTCTTCCAAATTGCTGAAAAGTGAGTTCAAAGAGCAAGGCCATTTCCACACTACACTGTCATAGTGCTATTATTCCACTTTCAACATTCTATGGAATCTCCAGGGTTTGCAGTTTAGGGAGGGTCATTTAGAATTCTCAGCCAGATTCCTCTTTGGCCTCAGTAAACTACAAACCCTAGAATTCCATAGGATGTTAAAAGTGGAATAACAGCACTATAACAGCATAGGGTGGAAATGGCTCAGGAGTAGGAACAGGAGGGACTCAGCAGGAAACAGAGGAGAAAAGGGGCAGAATTTTGCCCTTCCAAGTAGGCTCAGGCAAAAGCAAACTGTTGCAGCCTCTCCTAGCTTGTGTGCCCATCCTCATCAATAACTTTTCCCATCTTGACCACACTTTGATGTTGCTTGGCCATACGTGACCCAATTTTCATCTGTAAAAGGTTGGAGGGTATGGGAATAGTGGGGTGCCGGTTGATTTTCACTATTGCTGTAATGGATAAAGGACCCTGGTTTGATATCTATTATAGAACAAAATTCCCAATATTGCTCTAGTGAATAAAATTCCTGGTCAGATACTATTATATAACAAGATGGAAGTGCCAAATAGTTCCCATAGCTTTTACTATGTATAAAAAACAATGGGGTACAGAAAAATGATTTGTTGTTCCTAAGTGGTTCACAGATTCAGAACATGTTGGACAGATAGATAGAAAGTAGAGTCTTAGCTCATAATATCAGCCTTCAGGTTGTTGTTTTGTGGAGAGGTGCCTCCCCCTCCCCCAGAATTCACTCCTGGGAGCTTGGTAATTCTTTTAGAAATATTATCACCCTGCTTTTAAGATTCTACAAGAGTGGTCTGCTGTAGTGACTGGCTGACGCTTTATTGCCATTCCCAAATGGACTTACCCTCTTTGGTAAGCAAGTTTTTGTTTAATATGAGAATAAATTAGTGCAGCACTTTTTCAAAATCCACTTAGGAATGGATTTTTGTCAAGTTACATTGTCTGTTTAAAACTGGTTTCTAAATTGATTCAAATAGAAAAGAAATGTGCATAACAGACTCAGAGTGACTTCACCCATACTTAGTATTAGCCCTCAGTTGGTTGGGATTCTATTCGATTCTGTTCTTTTCTATTCAAAATACTTAGGTTAGTAAGGACATCTGTTAAATTTTTTGGTACTCTTCAAGCATAAAAACAAGTTCTCAGAATTATGAACATGAATAAGCCAGACTCAGCAAAATAGTCCCTTCATTGTTCTGTCTCAATCTGGCTAAAGTTTGAGATAGGCTGCTGATACAAGGAGTCATATCACAAGTTCCATATTTTATACCATTATTTGTTTATTTAAATTATATTCTGCTTTATAAGATAAACTCAACAGTGGCTTAAAAAAAATTAGATAACATTTTAGAACACAATAAAAATGTGCTTTTTATAACTAAAACCTGCATTTTACTAATACATTTGGTATGTATATGTGTGTGTGCATATATGTGTGTGTGTGTGTGTAAACACACATGCACACGCACGCACACACGCAGAAAGGGGAGGGGGAGAGAGAATGAGAGAGAGAGAGAGGGAGGGAGAGAGAGAGAGAGAGAGAGAGCACTAAGAAAGAATTCTAAGATATTTGTCAAAACATGTCCAACATCCAGTCATTGTGGTAATTAGGCAATCTAACCTTATAGTAGAAAGATCTTCTAAATCAGATTTCTTCCTCATAGGCTACTAGCAATGACAAAGAACAAATACAAAACTGAACACAACTGAAAGTCTCTTGCATAGTTGTGTATCAAACCAAAGATCCCCAGTTTGGTACTTTAGAAAACAGCCTCCTTCATTTCAGAACTATTTGGAACCAGTGTGCTTTGATTCAGATCCCAGCCTAAGTCAAAATTCAGAAATCCAAAGATTCGTGCTTCTCATTTACTGCCATTGGAAATACAAAAATAGCTGAAGCATTGGTTCTCCTTGTCACAACTGGATGAAATTTTGAGGCACAATATATCTTAAGAGAGGGTTATGCCTTCCAAGTCTCTGACAAACGGATGCAGAGGACTTGATACTACATGCTTTTACAGCTTGTTTTTTTTGCTTAATGCAATTGATGATAACTTTTAAAAATTTTCTTGGCACTATTTGAAGAAATTTGTAGGCACTGTTGTCACTTCTGCAGAAATCACAGCTGCCAAATTTTGGATGAATAGGTGCAGGCTCTTTTGAGCAAAAGCTGCTTTTCTATTTGGAAGATATCACCACCATCACCACCAACAAAAAGACTTATCTCCTTTGGTTGTCTGTAGGTCATTGTTCTGAAACTGACAGATACCATTGCACTTCGTGTAAGCGATTGAATCTTGCAAAATTTCAAAATAATAGCTACAGTGATTTATTTGGAAAGCTATTCCTTAAATTTAGGTCTTTATCACATGCTGGTTTGTTGCACGATTACACTGGCTTAGTTCTGTGATTATCTCCATATATCTCCTTATCACATGATGTCATCACTTTCCTGTTGTCAGATTGCGTTGCCATCGTTACTGGTCCATGAATGGCTCCAATAATGCTGCTTTACCACTATTGCATATTTGTGGGATCCTTTCCTCCAGCGGCTATTCTGATATTGTGGCAGTCACTTGGTGACAGTGTTGTTCTCCCCTTTTCTCCTCCCTATGCTCAAACAGAGTTAGCTCATTGTATTTCCACTGTCTGGACAAAGAGAACATCATAGCGCAGGTGGACAACATTGTTTTTATTCTGTTCTCCAGTATGCTTTTTAACTTTTTAATTTTTAAAAAAACTTTTGGTGGAACTGCACACTTGTGCTGCCCTGGTGGTTGGCAGCACACTGGAATTGCACCATTGCCACAAAACAGAACGCCAACTGTGATTCCAGAAGAGCAAAATGCCAAAATGGCAGCATGACAGGAAACACAATGCCAACATGATGGGAACGAGAGATAGGGAGGAATTGTGCAAAGAATAGATAGATAGATAGATAGATAGATAGATAGATAGACAGACAGACAGACAGACAGACAGACAGCACATGTAGCAGGTAGTCAGATGAGGGAATGGAGACAGGTCAGCAGGGTGATGCGGAAGACCAATAAACATTGCATGTTTCCATTTCCTTAACTAATGCAATTACTGTGAGAGAACAAGCTGGTGTGCTAAAACTTTTAGTGTGGAGGGAGAATGAGTGGCTTCCCTTTCACCCTGTGTTCTTTGGAGGGCAGTCTGAATGAAAATGGTACACATGACACAAGTATTATTAGATAAGTCATAGAATCACAGAGTTGGAAGAGACCCCAGGGGCCATCGAGTCCAACCCCCTGCTATGCAGGAACAGTCATCAAAGGATTCCCAACAGATGGCCATCCAGTCTCTGCTTAAAAACCTCCAAAGAAGGAGACCCCACCACATTCCAAGGCAGCACATTCCACTGCTGGACAGCTCTGACTGTCAGAAAGTTCTTCCTGAGGTTCAAATGGAATCTCCTTTCCTACAGCTTGAATCCATTGCTCCTTGTCCTAGTCTCTGGAGTGGCAGAGAACAAGCCCGCTCTCTCCTCAACATGACATCCCTTCAGATATTTAAACATGGCTATCATGTCCCCTCTTAACCTTCTCTTCTGCAGACTAAACATACCCAGCTCCCTAAGCCGTTCTTCATAGAGCATGGCTTCCAGACCCTTCACCATTTTGGTCGCCCTCCTCTGGACATGCCCTCCTCTGGACAAGTCAGGTATGAAGCATCAAAAGCTTATGCGCAGGGACTAGCAAATCACAAGGCATTTAAAACATGTTAAGGCTTTTAAAATAGTTTTGGAAGAATGGCCATCTCATTCTCCAGTCCTAACTCCAGACAACAGACCATCTCAGTCCTTAAAATGTATCTGATGAAATAAAGTGTAGTCCACACAAGCTTATGTTAGAAATGTCTTTTTTCCAGTTAACCTCAATGGAGCTACTGGATTCCTTTATGTTTTTTCCTCCAAATCCTAACTTAAATGCTTTTTCAGTCTCTCTTTACCAAATTATTATCCTGTCTCTCTGCCCAGTACCTTGCTTTCTCAGTCTGTCTCTCTGTCTTGCTGACCAACAAAGAAGAAGAGAATCAGAATCATGAGTTTTATTACAGTCACAAGCCCTGGCTCAGAGTTCAGCAACTGGATACCCCTTGGTAAAACATGCTCTCAAATTAGATAGATCTGAGGTAGATCTCTCAGTCATTCAACCCGTCTGCCTGCCTGCCTGCCTGCCTGCCTGCCTCCTTCCTTCCTTCCTTCCTTCCTTCCTTCCTTCCTTCCTTCCTTCCTTCCCTCCCTCCCTCCCTCCACTCCATTCTGATATTTTTCTAGAAATTACACCAAAAAGATTTCTCTGCCTGTCTTTCTGAACTCTTCATCCCACACAAATTTTAATTCATGGTCCTGTTGCAGCTTTGCAGAGAAGCCTGCTTTGCCTTAGGAAACACTGGAACTGGTCTCAAAGAGCCCAGTTTAAATCTAGACAGGATCATGTGCCTGCTCCGGTATGATCCTGCTTTATTAAGATCTGAAGTGGCATCACTCTATGCTTTGCCTCTGTCATAGGCCTACAGGACTAGATCTTTTCAGGGGACATGTAGGTTCTAGGATCATCTCCATTAGCAATAGTGGATTCTATTTTGTATTGTTTTCTACATGGGATAGCTTTGTTCTACTTGACAAGTAACCTTAGGCCTGATTTCCTATTACTTTTGCCCTGCGCGTGCCAGCAAAATACTGTCATATGTGGCATCTGAACCATGAGCAATGCTGTATTTGTGAAGTTTCCTCCATATGTGTCTGGGTGAATTTATTATTTAATCATTTCAGTGAAATAGATGAATTTGGAATCCACATATGATCCACCTGAGATGTATAGCTCCTCTGTTGGCCAAAATACCACGTAATCTGGAACAAATGGTAAATGTGACCCAAAACTAACATGAGTATTAGATAGAAATATGTTTCTAACAGCAGCTATGGAAACCACTGTTTTTTCAGCCACAACTGAAGTAGAATCAAAGACTAAAGTAGATACATAGATAGGTTACACACACAATTACAGAACCATCTATTAAAAAAAAAATAAAAGCAGAAGAAGAGGAAGAGGAGGAGGAGCAGGAGGCCGTGGAGAAGGAAAGACAGATGCCAGTTATTTACCTTAGTTGGATTAGAATCAGTCTCCAACTCTAATTAATTGGTGCTGATTCCCATTTGTCTTCTTTATTTGATGTTCAAACTGACTTTCCAATTCTTTTTGTCTTTGTCTAATTAGAATAATAAAATGCTGTATCTTTACTAAATTTTCCAATACCCTTTATGTTAACAAAACATGCATTGTTTCATCTCTGTCTAATTAATATCACGTTTAATAGCTGGTTCACTTTAGGTTAGGTTCCAGTGTACTTAAGGGTTTAAAAAAAATAATCTGAGATCCCTCTTAAATTAATTGTATAATTAATCTTGTCAAATTAGGTAACGTTTCATAAAGGGCCTTATTAAAGAAACCTGAATATTTTAAATTGCTGTGCTATTAGGCAGTAATAAAAAAGTTTCCTTTCTGTATTGTTCAGCTCTGGAACACAAAAAAGGTAATTGCAATATAAAAACTGCCTTCTATGGCATATTAATAATTAGTTGTGCATTTATTTCTATACTAGCTGTTTCCTTATTACATCGTTCATAAGATGGATGAGCTTTTTTTAAGGACTAAAGGCAAACAAAATACATAGGAAGAAGCAATTATGTCGGTGACTGGACAGTATGAAATGCTGAATAGTTATTTGACTGGAATGTCAAATAAAGACACTTCTGAGATATTTAAGTCTTAAAGACGCACACAAGGAAAAAAACAATCTGTCCTTTCTCATCAGGCATCTTCCTCACACACAGGAAAAAGCATGTGGATATCTTCAGTATAAGTGAAGGACTGTGGTTTTTCAAAAAGCTCCAGAGAGTTACAAAACACATTGGCTTTCTTACAGAGGAGACTGGAAGGGTTTCCTCCAGAGACCCTCTGAGGGTGGCCATGAAGATGACATGCAGGAGTTAGGAATCAGTAGTGGCATTGTGATGGAAGAGAGCCAGCCAGGCAGGCTGAGAAAAGGGGAATGGATAATGAAAAGGGCCATCAATTTTTTATGTGTATGGAAATTATATTCAAGGTCATCATAAAGTCCAAATATTAAGCCCATATTGATATGCAAGAGATCTTTTCTTATACTGATCTATCTATCTATCTATCTATCTATCTATCTATCTATCTATCTATCTATCTAATCATTTCCATGCTATACCAAGCGATTAGTATTGATTTATGTTATAGAACTACAGGTACAAATATTGGGATAGACAGATGATAGACAGATAGACATAGATATAAGAATATAATATATTCTAGTGTAACAATTTTTATTTCAACAAAAAAAATCAGGTAATTGTATCATATACATCAAAGGAAGTAAATACATAACCTTCTATATAGTTAAGCTACTTATATAAGCAGCTCTGTTTATACCCACAGTATGCTTATGCTATACTGTCCATAATTTAAAATGAGCATCTTCCATATTAGACAATTGTGATATGTCAAAACAGCAAAGTGAGCAAAACTAGGAAATGAATTATGGATAATGAGAACAAGAAGGTTGTCTGTTTATATTGTATATACATACACAAATATTACATGGAATTAAAGAAGATAGGCAAATCTGTCACTTGGATCCATAGTCAAACCCAAACTTTTCACAGCATGTTCAGCAGGATGGAAATGAGGACTGTGATGTGCTTAATAGAGTTCAGCCCCCCTAAACAGATCTTTGTTGCTAAATGGGTCACTTGGGTATCCACAGTGCAGTCAGTGGCAGCTGGTGGCAGTGGCAGCTTCCATGTCAGTGGGCTAGTGAATCTGCTACTCCACTTCCAATACCTACTTTAACATCCAGCCTAAAACCTGGAGTAGATTGACCACCCTCCTGTTATGGAAGCCACCAGCCGACACTGGTATAACCATTATTTTTAACTTTTTAAAAAAATCTCTGTTGTGTGTTGCCTTGAATCCCCTATTGTGAGAAAACTGGGATACTAGATGGACGGACGGACAGACAGACAGACAGACAGACAAGATGATAGATAGATAGATAGATAGATAGATAGATAGATAGATAGATAGATAGATAGATAGATAGATTAGATAGATAGATAGATAGATAGATAGATAGATAGATAGATAGATAGTCATGCAATTAAAGAAAGTATAGTAAAATTTGCTTGGGTTGATTGCCCACTGATTCTGCAATCAATCCATGGTTTTGGACAACATTCAGAACCTCATTCCCAGGCTAAATATCTACTTTATTTTTCATACTAAAGCTCTGAATGTAAACCGAGAGGGAAGAGCCCATTTTACTCAATAATTTACACCAAGGCTCTCTATGCATTAACTGTCTTAGAGCAGAGAATACCAATGTGTAATACAGTATACTTGTCTGCTACATTTTCCTTTGTAATTTGATAAACCCTGAACTTGATGGAGCTGCATTCTTGTTGATTTTTAGGGGAACTGTCATTCTGATTAGCTTGTGTTTCTTTGTTTTATAATGATATTTGTAGTACCCCTGTGAAACTCATCTTCCCCCTGCCTTCTCCCCATAATCTATAATACTAGATGTTCTGCATTATATTACTTTTCATTGAGATTTGATTTCACTTGTGTCAGCCATACTGTTCAACCTGTCACTGGCCTCCTGCTGGTGCAACTGACACTCTTAGACTGCTCTGTTGTTGCTCAGTGGAAAAGAAAGAGGGAGAGGGTGAGGGAGAGGTGAAAGGAGGGGTCCCGGGAATTTATTTCTGCCACAGCGTTTATTAAAATCAATCTTATTCACCTGCAGGGTTTCTCTTTATTATTTTAAACCCCCTCTGTCATTCCATATTATCATCAGTTGTTAATAAAACTAGCCACTCACAGTGAGGGAGAAATGATTTTTTATCAGGTGTGTATTAGCAGAGCCTGCTGAGCGCAACTAGCTCTTTTTACAGTTTGCTATTTGTCTCTGGTGGTGATCCTCCCTGTCATTAGTATTTCCCACCTTCTGTGCAGGCATAAATGGATTTTATACTGAGCAGATAGACCAAACCAGAACAGGACTACTTATCACTGAGAATAATAGATTACTGAAAGCTTCAACTCAACTCATGGGGCTAGGGTACGGACATTTTGGTGCCTGAAGGAAAGGGCAAGATGGTGCCTTCTCATTTCAACACAGAGAAGGTGATTGAGTTGAGGGGATGGTATCTTCCATTAGACTGGAAACAGAAAGTTAGTTTGGGGGGATCATGACAATCCACAAAACTTGCATTTCTTTGTCTTCCAATAGAGGGAAATACTAGAAAAGTTCAGAAGCAACAAGCCAGGGGCTGGTATCATTGCCACCCGGCATCTCCTCTCTGATGTAGGTGCTTCCCTCTCTCTAATGTGAGGGCCGGCTTGGGGATGGTGATGATTATGATTATCCAGCCATCAGCATCCCACTCCCTGAGATTTCAGAACCCAGAGATGGGGATATGTGTGCTTGTGATATTACAGGCAGGTCCATGTGGTATCATATTTTAACAAAGACAGAACAGGCATGGTGGCGAACTAGAATTGCTTCTGATTGTGGCAACAGATGTGAAGTAATGGGCCCATAGTTTGGTTAAAAGCCAGCTAAACATCCAACATTTCTAGAAGAAAAAAAATATTGGTTGAATTCTATTGCTAGTTCACAGTAAAGTAGATCCACTGAATCAATGAAACTTCCCAATGTGTTGACTCATCATACAGCAATTGATTCAGAGGGTATAGTCAATTTTGGGTTAACCAACAAAATTCAAGCCATGGTTTTCAATGGCTAGTATGCAGCAAAATGTACCCACTAGCTGTAGCAGTTGCTACCATTCCCACTGGGGCTCACACGCAACTCTCAAAACCCTCAATAGACATGGCACTTCAGAAGGTTTCCCAGTACCTACACTGCTGCAGCTGTGGCTCTCAGACTTTGGGCGGATGACAATTACCTGAGCTATTACCCCAAAAAGGGTCATGAATTGTAATTCAGGCATTCAATTCTGTCTTGTTCCAAACGGCACTACAGGGCCAAATACATGCATCCGTGGTGTCTCTCCCCATTCTGTTCCCCTTAGTCCTGACATTTTTGGTGAAATATCATGGCACAAGCGCAACATAGTTGGTAGTAGGTGGAGATGGGTGAGCAGGTTTCAATCCTGCTCATATACAAAAGTGTACTTCCTGCAGTGTCACTAACCCTGTGATTTATCTCCTTGTCTGGAGGTGCAGAAAAACACACGATTGGCTAAATTTCAGCCAGTATTCTGAGACCTGCAACCCTATTAGATGGCCAAATGACTCTAGTTTGAACTCTCTTGGAGCTGAGTTATCTGTGATCTATTTTATGCATTGAGAAGTGTCTAAAGGCACCAGATGCCATCTGAGCTTAGTAGCTAAGCAGGGTCAGTTCTGCTTAGAACTTGGATGGAAGATGCCAAGGACCATAAGGAACTGTAGGCTATATTTCAGAAGAGGAAACTAGCAAATCACCTCTGAATATTCCTTGCCTAAGAAAATCCTATGAAATTCATGGGGTCATCTTAAGTTGACAGGTTATTTAAAGGCATATACACACAAGTACTTTTAACAGTGGGCAACAGCTCATTCTTCTTTCTAACAAACATTTCCAGACACTGATATCACACCTACATGGCACACTTTCCATTTTTATATATCCTTAACAAATCTTAAGTGTACTTCCAAAATCAAAACATGTGGAGCAACTCTATTATTCTATTCGTAAGGAGAATTTTACCACATAATCAGAAATAGATGTGTCAAAGACCATGTGCTAAAATATCTGTATGTATAGAGTCATCTACATTGAGATTCTGTGGGTATTCTAGGGGATTAAATATAAATATGGGCCAGGCTTCCACAGGTATGTAATTCCCTGCCCTTGTTTTTATACAACAATACTGTATAAAAACATAGGAAAATAATATAGTGAAGGAACAGATTCTGCCTCTTAGTTCTTCAGAGTTAAGAATTTCATTACAACTTTTTAGGCCTAACCAAAGGACAATAAAAATGGCAGCAAGCACAACTTTCTCAAAAACATAAATGTTCAAAAACATAACATATCATTTATCAAAAACATAACAGTGTTTTATACATTTTATTGGAGTGTTAGGGTTAAAAAGAGTTCCCTAGAATGAAAATTTGCACTCTTAAGGTAGGTGTCACAATATGTCCTGAGTATAATGTTACGTGAGATAAAAATTTCTGTCCCATTTCTTTCTTCCTCACTTCCCTCCTTTACACTCACTCCAAGTCTGTTGGGCTCCAGGGTTTATTGGGAGAGTAATTTTATTCCCTGTGGAGTGCAACTCAATTTTAAGACTGCTTTTCTTTCTCCTTTTCTCTCCCACATTCTTAAAGTCTGACAAGAGGCTTTCTCTAGAGAGCCATCTTCACCAGCCTCTTTGTATCTGCTGTCACTTGTTGGCATTTTCCTCTATGTTAAGGAGTCAGGAATGTAGCCACTGCTGCCAACATCTTATAGATCTACTTACCAAACAAACAAACAAACAAACAAACAAATAAATAAATATTTATTTATTTATTTATTTATTTATTTATTTATTTATTTAATGAATGCACTAGGCTAATGATGATGGACAAAGGTAATTTTCCAAATTTTCCATGCTGAAGACTAATCTTCATTTCTGACTTTGGATTCCTATCAGATTCACTGAAGAGAAAATAAATGACCTCTTGGATGAATACTGATGTTCTCCTTTGGCTGGAATATGATGCCATTTCTATAGCACATGTTCAGAAGAAAGGAAATGATGGGTGTCAAAATGATGCTAATTTTGGAGACTTGTAAGTGTCTTGGATGGTATATGTCACTCAGTTATTATAGCAGGTTGAAGCAAACTTTCTGGATTCCTTATGTTCTTCTTGGATAAGAAGATTTGGCAGCCTTTTGTCAGCTAATCAACATTTCTCTCATACTTGTGTGTTGTTGTCTTATTAAAAAGTGAAACATAGTTTAACAAATTGGTGACTTGGTCATTCATAATTATTTGAGCCAACTGAGTTTCTGCCTTCATTACCATGAGATGTACTATTTCATATCTTTAGATACTAGTGTACCTTGTTCATTGCAAAAAACAATGGGAACAGTCCAGACATTATTAAACAACGTCATTTTAATGGGCGAGCCAGGTCTATTTCCATTGAAATCAGTGTGCTTTTAAAATGCTTCATTCTGGCTAGGTTTTTTTTCTCACTGATTAATTTTGGCATGTTTTTAAGATAACAATCAAATGCAATTCTGCACTAATCCCTCTTAAAAAAAAATCCTGCTTTCTTTGATCATGTCAGCCTTTTTTCTTTTGGGTGCATACTGTGCTCTTCAACTATTCAAGTTTAAAACCACTTGAATGCCAGGTTAAATTGTTGTTGGCCCATACAAAGACTATTTTAAATAACTTTTGTTGCAGCAAATCTCATTTCAAAATTAAACGTACGTTGCTATGCAGTGCTTTTTCTATGGTGCTCCATTTAGCTCCAGATCATTTATATTTTGTCAATCAGTCCAACAGTGTTATTTATTTATCTATCTATCACATAATAACCGTGCTGAAGAGAATAATTTATCTGGCATAGCATGGTAATTTGTACTATAATTTCACCCCCGCTGCTGCAGACTTGCATTCCGTTACAGTGATGCTTGAGAAAATTATGATTCTGAGGTCATTTTTTTTCTGGCTCTGTTTTCTGCCTTTCATAATTTTATTTTGTCTTCTCTCCAGGGGAGAGTTCATCCAAAAATATGAAAATTGCAAGGGGATGGGGAATGGTTGCTCAAGTCTACAGTTTTAAGTCAATGCCTTAGACTCCTTAAAATTATTATGTTTATGCCTTAAACATGGAGCAATAAAATAAAAGTGTGGCTTTTAAAAAACACGTACACTAGAGCATGAAACTCAAACACCAGTGTTTCATCTTGGTGCAAAATCCTAGGACCTGAACTTGCTTTTCTTCCCCTGGTTTGATATGGTAGATTCATAGAGATTCTGGGTAAAGAAGAAGACAAAACTGATTTGGGTCAGATGTTATTTTTTATTTGCAGTGTGTTCATAGGGAATAGAGGGAGTATGATGACCGGAAACGTACATGGAACAGGACAGGAACAGGAAAGGAGATTCCACTTGAACCTCAGGAAGAACTTCCTGACAGTCAGAGCTGTCCAGCAGTGGAATATGCTGCCTCAGAGTGTGGTGGAGTCTCCTTCTTTGGAGGTTTTTAAGCAGAGGCTGGATGGCCATCTGTCGGGAGTGCTTTGATGGGTGTTCCTGCATAGCAGGGGGTTGGACTTGATGGCCCCTGAGGTCTTTTCCAACTCTATGATTCTATGTGCAAGATGCGTATTCTCAGGCCCTTTTCACAGGACATTGTCATCCTGCAATGGGAATGGGAGGACAGGACCGTGATGACAGTTACATATGACATCATCATGGTCCTGTCCTTCTCCCGTCTCCTGGTAGCACAATCATGAAATAAATCATTGACAGGTTTTCCCCATCAATGACCCATGATTGAGCCGCCATCCTGCACTTTACCCAGTGTGTGGAGGGTCCAGAAGCGCAATGGCTGCACTTCCTGCTCCAGTGCACCCTGGGAAAGTATTTGGCTGCACTTTCTCAGGGTGCAGTGGGGCAGGAAGTGTAGAGCAGCAGAACAGCTGCTAGGATAAAGAGCCTTGGGATGCAAGAACACGGAATGAATCTGGACCAGATATTATTTTCTACCTTGCAGTGTGTTCATAGGGAATAGGAAGAATGGAAACACACATGTGCAAGCTGGAGATTCTGGGTATTAGAAAACAGCAGAATTCAACTGGACCAGTCATTACTTTCTACCTATAGAACATCTACAGGAAGTACAGGAACTAGAAGCACACATGTGAAAGAATTCATTTCCTTTTAACAAGTAGATGGATACAGGGTAGTTATTTTACTACACATTCTACCAGTTATTTCATGAGACGCATTGCAGTTGATATGATCCTTCTTCCCAGTTGACAAGATGTTACAGATAAACAATTTCCTTAACAAGAGAGAGGGAAGAGTTACTCCAGGACATTTTTCCAATGAATGAACATAGATGGTGGAAGCAGCAACAGACTAGTTCTCGAAATCTTTAGAATATCCCTCTGTTTCCAGAGCCAAAGTTTATCCATGGGCAGGATTGAAAGTGGTCAGAAGAAGGAAGCCAGTAAAAATTGCTGGGGCCTCGTGGTCTGAAACGGTACCTAGGGCATAACTGTGTTATGTATGTTTTTGTCCTTCTGGGCAGTGTTACTAGTTGTCTATTGTTTTTAATATCCTTTGTAAAACCAGTGAATTTCACAGAAAGTACAGGCTTTTCCAAATTACTTCAAAGAAATGAGAGCTCTCAGAAGAGAGTGTTGTTTTTGTTGTATACCTTCAAGTTGCTTCTGACTCGTGACTCAAGGCAAACCTATCATGGCATTTTCTGGAACTGAGTGTGTGGAGTTTCCATGGCTGAATGCGGAATTTGTAGTTTGAAAAATGGGGAGAAGTACTTACTTACTGTCCAGATGAACAATCCAGACATTTCTTGTTGCTGTTGTTGTTGTTGTTGTTGTTGTTGTTGTTGTTGTTGTTGTTGTGTGTCTTCAAGTCATTTCTGACTTATGATGATCCTAAGGTGATGTAAAGTCGAAGGCTTTCATGACTGGAATCCATAGGTTGTTGTGGGTTTTCCGGGTTTTGAGGCCGTGTTCTGTTAGTATTTTCTCCTGGCATTTTGCCTGCATCTGTGGCTGGCATCTTCAGAGGATATCCTGGTGATGCCAGCCATGGATGCAGGTGAAACATCAGGAGAAAATACTAATAGAACATGGCCTCAAAACCCAGAAAACTTCGACAACCGATCCTAAGGTGAACTTATCATGGGGTTTTCTGGGGGTGAGAGAATGTGATTCCATGGCTGACTGGGGAATCAAATCCTAGTCTCCAGGGTCATAGTCCAGCCCTCAGACCACCACAACATGCTGGCTCTCTCTCAAAACAGAGAGCCTCACCTATTAGTGCTTGGTATCTCTTTGTGTCACCTTCAGATCCAAACTGATTTTACAGTTCCTGTAAAAGGCTTCAGGACCCTCAAGTAATCATCATTCAGCTCTCAACAAACTAAGCAACTTGGCCAATCAACATGAAGATCTCTTCAATGTCTTTCTACTGATCTTTACTCTTCTTCTTCTTCTTTTTTTAAAGGAACAGTGTTCTGAAAAACTTAATAAAAATAAGGAATGTTTTCTCCCTACCCAAAACCTGTCCTCAGGCAGCAAAGAGGAGGAATGGCCAATGAACACAATATGACAACTGTAGAACCACAGAATGTCTTCGGATTTTTTTCTAGCAATGTATTCTGGATTTATTTATTTTTTAATTCTCTGAGTGCCAATCAAATGTTGCTGCTGGTTTGGGGAATTGACATTGAAAGCTCTATGAAAACACCAAAGTTGTCTCTTTAAAAAAAACCATCAACAAACAGCAACATTTACTCCATATGTTTATCTCCAAAATTGAAACCTATACTTTTGTTAGTTATTGTTCAAAAAAAGACTGTAAGCAACCCAAGAACTATTAATTACCTATATAGAACAAAAAATAATAAGATAATATAATTTTTAACAAAATATATATTCCATGTTCAGTGCATGCACTGTTCTGAATAATGACTTGTGAAATTTACCTATGAACAGAACATTTCCAAGTAAAAATTTTTTGATGGCCTATGCTTACTTGGGGATCCAATATTTTTTTTTCACCAGAACCCAAACTTGCTCCTTTGCTCTGCTTATGAATAACAAATGCTTTGGAACTGGCAATCTGCATTAAGGCTCTGGATGACACACCTCTAAAAATTAAAAAGCTTTTGAAATGAATTAGTTGCATTCTTAACAGTGCAATTAAAATTAAATTTAAAAAACAGTACAAATGTGTTTTAGAGAAAAAGACTAGTAAATTGCATTGCATACACATATACACACATTCAGCAGCTGTGGCATTTCTCTCAGACCAAGAATCCCTGACCATTTCCACACTATAATGCTATAGTGCTATTATTCTACTTTCAACATCCTATGGAATCCTAGGGTTTGTAGTTTAGAGAGGAGCATTTAGAATTCTCAGCCAGAGAGCTCTTTGGCCTGAAGTAAACTACAAACCCCAGAATTCCACCAGATGTTGAACGTGGAATAATGGCACTATAACAGTGTAGTGCAGAAATGCCTCTTTTCCCCAGTTTTCTTTTATTTTCTTGTGATAATTTGTTTACACCCTGGATGCAAATCTTTATCACAAAACAATATATTGAGGTTCCAAAGAGGAACATAGGCTTGAGCGGATAATAAAAATAGAGAAAAGGAAGAAAAGGGATATAATAAGAAGCAAATGTACATTTCTTACAAGCTAATTTAACCACCATCTTCACCCATTTGTGCTGTATTTCCCATCCATGGTATTCCCTCTTCGTCCTAGCAACCCAAACATCCTATTTCTATACATAAGGACAGTGAATATGCTTGCCCTACAGTCCAATCTAATCTACCTAGCCCCTGCCCCTAAAATAAACTTTAAAAAAAAATTATGATCCTGTTTAAGTTTCCTGCCTCTAGTCTACTCTCTGATTTCTCACCTCCACTAAGCTTCATTTAATGAGTCTTGTGGCCTTGTAATTACTCTTCTCAATTCAGAATCCACAGTCTAAATTAATCTCTGACTACATTATTTAACAGTAATCATTTATACATGGACTAACTAAATGAAGAAATTTTTAAAAAGTAAAGTTGAGTCTTTGTCTATATAACCAGCCCTTGAACTCATCAACTGTTGCTACTGTAAACTTGTAAAAAAGGGAGTAGTACTTACTTACTGTCATGATGAACAATCCAGACATTATTGTTCTTGTTGTTCGCCTTCAAGTCATTTCTGACTTATGATGACCCTAAGGTGAACCTATCATGGAGTTTTCTGGGGTTGAGAGTATGTGATTTCATGGCTGAATGATGAATCACACCCTGATCTCCAGAGTCAGAGTCCAATGCTCACATCACGACACCATGCTGGCTTTCAATCCAGACATTTACCAAGCATTAAATCATTACAAGAAAAACCAATGAATCTGCAAGGGCATGACAGGTAGCAACTTTCAGAGTGACCATTAGAAGCTGAATAGGAAAGCGGTAGGGAAACCCCAAAAGAAGCATACAAATGAACAGCCCATTGAAGTTCAGAACAATCTCAGGCTTACTGGAGATGTTAAAAATAAAAAGGGCCTTCCCCACCCCACCCCATGTTCAGAGCAAAAAGAAGAAGGAAATGGTAGGGCCACTTCATAGAGAAGATGGTGAAATGATAACAAAGACAAAGAGAAAGTGGAATTGCTCAATACTTCCATTGTCACAGCCTTTTCCCGTAAGGAAAACAGTGCTGAACCAGGTGTGTTTTAATAAATAATATTATGTTTCAATATGTAGTGCTCAGTATCATAATTTTGACTTTCATATTTCTCACAATAGCAAGCAAAATGTAACAATATTGAACAATGGACCATACAATTAAGAACCATGATTTGGCAATATCTGAACATTGATCTGAATGTGATTCAGAGCAGAGCTTTTAGAACTTATTGTGGGGGAAGGTATTACAGCTACCAGCTTTCCCCTGGTGAACAAAGTCACTAGTTGCCGCAGTCTGGTCACTACATTACCAATAAAGACTGTCCCTTTTCAGTCTAACAGCCATTCTTGTTCAGCACCTCCAACACAAGCATTCTTCATCTATCTATGAGTTCTACATATGTCACTGAGAAACCAACGAAAGAAGGAATCATTGTTCTGAATTTGAAAGATCAACTCCTCTTTGCATTTTTCAACATATTTGAAGAACTTATGGAGTAATGGACTTGATACTTTCTCCTGAATTTATTTTAAAAAATTGATTATTTGTTATGCAAAGATAATCACATAGTTTATGGCTATTTTTATTTGAACTATTCTTGCTTTTCTCATTTTTTTTCTTTTCTCAAATAAAAAAAAATGGAAAAATTATTTTTAAGCAAAAAAGTAGGAAAGAGAAAAGAACCAAAGGAAGAGGAAATACATAGGATACAACCTTAAGTTAGGCATATACATTAAGACAAGGTAAGCATCCATACATTCTATTAGTGAAACATGATATATGTAAGTGGAGTGGACATGACATATACATGTGTAATTGGGTCTTATACATGTGTATGCCAACATAGTGTAAGCACTGGACTAGAACTCTGAGAGACCAGTTTGAATCCCCATTCAGCCACTGAAACCCACTGGGTGACCTTGGGCAAGGCACACTATCTCAGCGTCAGAGGAAGGTAATCGCAACCCCCCCCCCACTAAGAAAACCCTATGATAAGGTTGGAGCTAACTTAAAGACACCTGATAAAAATTGTCATGTGTGTGGTTAAATGTACAACTACAGACCAATTGCACCATTAGCTATAACCCCCTTTTAGTTCTTTTGTGATCCAGGAGTACCCTAGGCTGCAGATTTTTCTGGTCTGTTTATGTAGAAACTGAATATTAATGGGAAGCTTAACTCCTCTGTTATAACCCAAGTAAGACATTTATTGGACCGTGTGCCAATGACTGTGGCTTTACAACCTTAACTAGCTATTGTGACTTTGTGCCTGTGTGCCCTTGGCTACCTATTGTATGTGTGCTGTGTCTATGTGTACTTAGCTTTAAGTCTTCATCCTGAAATCAAACAAAAAGAGGGGTCAAAAATCCTATCGTTTAAAAAATAAATGCAATGAAGTGAAAGAAAAACAGCCTTTTACGTCATTTCTTATTCAGATGGTCCCTGAACATTCATGAGCAGCTGTTCATTGAGGGATGGGGACGGGTCATGGGAGAAGTAATAGAAATGAGGGGTTCCAACTTATATAAGTATTGGTCAATAAGGCAAAGGCCCTTTCCTCAGGACAATCGTGTCCTGGCACAGGGATGCGAGAGGAGCTGAACTGCGATGATGCTTCTGCACGACATTGTCATGGTCCCACCTGTCTTGTGTCACCAGTCAGCATGATCGTGGGCTATATAATTGACGGAGAAACACCATCAATGACCCCTGATAGCATGAGCCTTCTGTTTCAGCCAGTCATGCAGAAGGGTTGGAAGTGCAATCTACTCATTTCCTCCCCTACTGCAGCATGCAGAGAAGGCTGGCTGCAGTCTGCAAGGACAGAGCATGTCCCTCATGCTCCCTTCTGCAGGCAGCCAGTTGCATGCAGAGAGAACCATTGGGAACACAATTCCATCCTGGCAGAGGTGCTGCCAGGATTGTGACAGGATGATATGTAAGAAGGTAGTCATGTAGAAAAGGCCAAAGCTGCCATTAGATGTAACCCAGAGACTGAGTGTGTGTGTGTGTGTGCGCGTGTGCACGCTGTGCATATATGTTTGCATGCACTCCATAAGTACTGTCTGTTCAGAGGGAGCATGTCTCACTAGAATATGCTGTCCTTCCTTTC
Source organism: Ctenosaura bakeri (assembly GCA_948474755.1). Taxonomy (NCBI): domain Eukaryota; kingdom Metazoa; phylum Chordata; class Lepidosauria; order Squamata; family Iguanidae; genus Ctenosaura; species Ctenosaura bakeri. The sequence goes on along the minus strand of CAOLHI010002748.1, from coordinate 52,402 downwards.
CCTTCTCCAGATCATAATGTAAAATATACAATCAAATGTAAAATCTCTTATCACACTATTGTTGTGGTTCTATTCAGGCATTATTTTAAAAAGGAAATGTCAGAAAATGAACTCCTTTTCACCTGCAATTACTAGAATAAATAGAATTACTGTAAACTAACTCCAGCATATTGCTTGCTTAAGTCCTTCCACAGTAATCAAGAACTGAGCTGTGAATCATTTGCGGCTGGTTGCTGGAATGGCTTAAACATTATCTCAAAACTCATGCAAACCTAGAGTTCTTATTATGTCAAAAGAAATTTAATTAAAAATAACATTAACTTGATTAAGGCAAAGAAGAGCAAGAAAGTCTAACTACATTCCCCACTAGCATGAAGATTTTAGCATCTATTGTAGGTTTAATTGGGTTCATTCCTTTTCCACCATTATCTTGAAATAGAACCAGAATCATTTTAGATTAGTAACATATTTGAGAAGTGATGACGACGACGCCTCTTCCTTCTGCAGCACAGCCAGGTACTGTCCCAGGACTCTGCACAGCAGGTAAGTGTGGACGGATGACAGGAGGGCTATGTGATCACCAGTTATTGATGAGGAAAACCCATCAATGATTTGGGACACAATTGCATTGCCTGGGGATTGGAGAAGGATGGGACTGAGATGATGTCATGCATAAGCATCTTCCCAGCCCCATCCTTCTTCCATCCCCAATGTGAGATGACAATGTCCTGTGGAAAGGGCCATAGTCTGCTAGACCAACCTCCCCAGACTGTGTCTGTTATTACAATTCCCAGTTTCCAGGCAGCGTAGACAGTAGAATAAGAGTTGCATAGACTGTCATTCAGTTCTATAACACAAATAAAAGCAGTACAATAAAAAAACCCTTATCTCACTAGCATCCTGTATGAGACTTCATATTGCTAGGCAGAGAGGAAACTGGAAGTGGAATATACACTAAACATCTGCATTAAATATTTTTGCCTCCATAGGGTTATTGAGTATTTGATAGTTTTATGCTGTCTGAAAGAGTACTTCTTCCTTTAGGATGTCCTTCTGCTCTGTATTCAGCATCTAAGGCTTTGGTCTAAATTCCATAACCGTTGGAGTAGTGCTTGAGGAAGACACAGAAGCAGATCTTTTCAGCCCCCACTCCCTGCAAAAGAGCACCAGCTATTTCCTGGTCTCTTAAGTTTTAAAAGGGCTACAATGTGTTTTTTTATTCAGCTGTGCCTTTAATCTCTTTGAATGGCCTGCTGTGACAGCATATTTTTCAACTGACCCTCTCATGCTACTGTTAGAAAATTTTAATGTACTGTATTTATTTTCATTGCTTCTATTATAGTTTGAACAAGGAAGCCATTTTTGGGGAACTTTGGTTTTCTGAAGGGCTAAGATATAAATTTTCTTAATAAACAAATAAATGAAGTATGGAGAGTAGAAACACATGTGATAAGAGATTACAGTAACGTACATGAAGGGATACTTACAGGATACAATACTGGATCTAGGAAAGCTTCTGCCTTTCTCACTATCAGTCTGATCATTCCTTACATTTCATTTTCTAACTTGTCTCTTCCTTGGGTCTTGGGGGTGCAACAGCACCAGACAACCAGTTGCATAGGGATGTTGGGGGGGTGAGTCACCCCAGGTGACAATGTTTTGGGGCGTCCCGGCTTGTAACCATGCTGCTGTGCGCCTTGGCCATGCCCCCACACACTCTGGCCATGCCCCCACGCACCGCAGCCATGCTCCCGTGCACAGTGGCCACACTCCTCACACCGTAGCTCCCACTCCCTCCAAGCTCTGCCGCTGCAGACAACTGACATAATAGACGACCATCATACAGTTATATCCATTTAAATAGTGTTTTTAGATATGCTGATATGAATATAAATTGCCCTCCCTTTTTTGGTTTAATTCTAACCTGGGTTGGGCAAGCTGTGGGAATCCAGGAGCAAATTTTCCTACATAAGCCAAAGTCCCGCAATGAAGTGGACAGAAGTCCATTTCTGGTTTAATAAAACCCCAGGGGTAGAGGGCAGAGGAAAGCACATGGAGGGGATTACCCTTTGATCCAAAGGAAGTTTTTTTTTTTCTGAAGGAAATGATTTTAGTGTGGGAATGGGTGAAGGGTCACAATGTCATCTGCAGGCTAATTGCCTCCCATTCCTGCCCTAGCTACTTGACACTAGCTTTCCAAAGTTCTGGAAATGCTTCTGAAAAAATGACCAGATTTTAATTAATTGCTTGGGAAATTTGATTTCATGGTTACAGAGTAGCCTGGAAGATACCTCTCCAATTTTGATTTATAATCCAAACTTGATGCCAGGAGTGCTCAAGAATTTCTTTCAGTCTGCACTTTGAAGAGAAGTGACCTATTCTACACCTCCCAGACTAATGTGGGCTTCAATTATCAATTGGATTTCACACTTCTTCAAATTTGACAATATAATTTGTGGCTCAAAAAAAATATATGACAAAATGTGTTATGACATCTCTTAAGAAATGTGTACATGGGGAAAATGCATTCCAAAATATATGTTTAAATATATATTTAAATATAAGTTTGTGGAATTTTTTTTTTTGAAAAAAAGATAACATATAAATGCAGACACTCAGTGAAATATGAAGACTTTTGAAACTGGCAACAATTAGAATTTCATTCATTTGTAGATTAATCATCCCTCATTGGTGTATGAATGATACAATCAATGAGGCCATGTCAGTCGATGTTAGGCATCAATGAGAATATTAGGCTTTGAGTAGTGCTAGTGGGCACAACTTTTGGGGGCAAAACCAGCTCATAGAGCAGCAGTCCCTGTCTAAGAAGCAGTCTAAGCAGCAGCTATAAGAAATGTGCAGATGGAGACTGCAGCCTTTTCCACAGCGTACCTTCCTGTGGCATCCAGGAGGGATCCTGGCAGTGATTCTATTGGGAAGGGAGCATGACAGAAATGCTCCCCTCTGCACCGGCTGGCTCCCTGATGGCCATGCTGCTTCCTTCTGCAGGAAGCGCAGCCATCAAGTTTCTGGGGCTTCCACAGCACAGTAAGTGTGGGATGGTGGTATGATTGTGAGACATTGTCAGGGAAAATCTGTCAGTGATTTAACCTGCAGTACCACTGCCTGGGGATGGGAGAAGAACAGGACAGCAATGACATCATGCAGAAGCATGATCATGCTCCCATCCTTCTCCTGTCCCCATGGCAGGATGAGAGAGTGCTATGGGCCTGCCTATGCCTGGAGATGACCTCTGTAGGAAGACACATCCTATGACTTCCCAACTTCCCTCTTTTACTTTGTCCATCATAGGAACACAGGTCTGTCACTGTATAGCAGAGATCTGGACAAGATGGTTTTGATTTGAAAAGTGTAATTACTAGGCCACAAGACATTTAGTGAAGCTTAGAAGAAGTGAAGAATCAGAGAATATACTGGACCTAGAAACTTACAGTAGGATCTTACTGTAACAAAATCCAAAATCCACAAGCAGTGACACCATTTTCGGGCCAATACAATATGCAATCTTTTGAAGCTTTACTGGCTTCACAGGCAGACATTAAAAATCATACAGGAGGAAAATGGTGATGATGATAGAGTTGCAGGCCTACATTCAATCTCTGATGTTGTCAGTCAAGTTGGTATTGAGGGATTCCAAGGCAGGCAGAGACCATTCCTCTTATTGCCCTTGTAAGGGCTAGGGACGAAGAGCAATAAAATATAGGTAAAACTTCAACTCCACTACGAACAGAAAAGTAACTTCTTTTGAGATCCAGCAGTCCCTGTCTTATACAAAGCTAAGCAAATCTATGCAAAGCTTTCTTAGGCCATTTCTGCACTACACTGTTATAGTGCTATTATTCCACTTTCAACATCCTATGGAATCCTGAGGTTTGCAGTTTAGAATTCTCAGCTAGAGAGCTCTTTGGCCTCAGTAAACTATAAACCCCAGAATTCCACAGGATGTTGAAAGTGGAATTATAGCAACATAACAGTGCTGTGAAAAAATGGCCTTAGACAGAGACCATGGAATTTCTCAAGGAGCTTCTGTCCTGGTACTTCTGGAAAAAAACCTTGAGTGAAGTATAGGTAAAAAAATTGTAGTCCTAAATTGTAGACTAATGAAAGAGCTTTACTTTTGTTGATGGTAGTAAACTTCAAAGAGTTAGTTAGGTTTTGGATTTTGTTGTACTTTGCTGCATGGCCCTGAATATTATTTTCCATTGGGTCTTAATGTTTTGTTTTGTTTTGAGGGGAAAGGGGCTATGTAAATAAGATGGGATCAGAGCAGACATTCCTGTGTTTTTATGAATAGAAACAGGATGCTTGGGTTGCTAGGAAGAAGGAAGAATATCTTATATGCAAAGTACAGTGTAAAAATGATGAAAACTTTTTGGGGGGGAGGTGGGCTAGAAGTGGGAGCCAGGATCTTTTGAGTTTGGGGCTTAACCTTTCAAAAGGGCCTCCTACTACTGCTAATACAGCCACTACTACTACTTCCACTAATAGATGAGTACTACTAATAGTAGTAGCAGGAGCTGCTGCTATCGAATGTCTTACTATTAGCTGACTAACTAGAATATTCTTCTCATTCTATGTTGGCAGTTTCCACTCTCCAATTTCTGTTGGAGTTCTGACATTTTTTCAATGTAGTGCAGAACTGGGAAGCTTACTCTAAGCAATTTGTTCCTTTTGTTTGTTAAGATGTTAACCCTGTCCCCCAATTTCTTGTTTCTTGCTACAGTGTCTAAAAAGCAACTTGTTGAGTCACTTGGTATGTTATCTTACTGTTATTTAGGTACTAAATATTTCATCAATTCACTGAGGCGTTACAGGACAATAATGCTAAGAATTTTGTTTGGGAGAAAAAGCAGGCAGAAAAGAGAAGGAGAGTTTTGTTTCGTTTTGGTATGTGCTGGAATTAAAAGGAAACTCAACCTCATGGTGAGAATAAAATGGGGCAGCTAATGCTGGAATTTGCCAGAAAACTTGGACAGCAAAAATGTTGCTCAGGTATTTTAAAAAGAAAAGAAAAAGAAATAAAAATGACCAAATACTGCTAGGCCCAGTGTGATGTAGTGGTGTGAGCCCTGGGCTACAGCTTGGAGACAGGGTATGAGTCCCTGCTTGGTCATGAAGACCCCACTGGGTAATCTTGGGCACATCACATATTCTTAGCCCCAGGAAACCCAATGATAGGTTTGCCTCAGAAAAAAAACTGAAGGCACACAGCAGCAACAACAAATACTGTAACCTCCTGACACATTTGCCTCATCTGGAAGGGCCCACAGTTCCCACCTTTTGCATTACTTTTGAAATGTACTTCATAACACCTTGATTACAAAAGAAGACTCACTTATTACACCTAACTATTTTGCATACTGAGCATTACTTTCCATCTCTCGTGTGTTGTGAATGTTCAGTTCACCAACACTATCCATCTTTCACCTGTCTGCAGTATTCACTGTGTCTGATATTTGGTTAATAGGGGATCCATGTGATGAGTGCACTGGATTGTGCCTCAAAATCAGAGTAAATGGCACTAAAACCACTTCTTTCACATCCCTTTGCATCCCTGTGGAAAGTTCCACCCCACAAATGCTAGATTAATGAAAATGATATTACAACTTTTTGTATATATCAAAAAGGCTTAAGAGCTCTTGATGTTCCTAGTGATCTAGTCCATATTTTTTCTCCAGAATTGTTTCAGCATTTATTTCTATACAAATGGAGCAATTGATTACATAGCACATACCTATGTGATTGGCACTTCTGGAAATCTGGGGAAATATCTTTGAGCTTGCAAAAGATCACCCACCAAAGAAACAGAAGAATCACCTGTATGACCTGAAATGGCATATTCAGAGTGTGTGCCAGCATATACTGTACTGCAGTAATCCTGAGGCACATGAGGAAGGTGCTCAGTTTCCAAAATCTTTACATTTCTGTTTCTACCCCGTTTGACATCAAAAAACCTCTACTACTCTGTTTCAGTAGATATGAAAATACAAAAAAAAAATGTCTTGAACATTTTTGTTAATATCAGTGGAAGAAATCCAAGCTGGGTAGGTTGTGTTCATCTTCCAAAGTAATTTCAGGTGACACAGAATGTGTAAGAGAGGTCCCCAAAGTAGAGGCATTTGTAAATTAAACAGATAATGCCTCATGTAGGAAGACCTAGGGACAGTGTGAAGTTATCTCCCACTAGAGAAACCCAGTTAAATCCATATTTATAAACACCTTTATCCCTGTAAGTGGAATTATTAAATCACTGTCCCCAAGGCTGCTCTGGCTATGGTAGATAAACACAAGTCTACACATTGTTATGTCTGAGGATTTTGAAACAGAGTTAAAGAGAGGGCAAGAGTTCAGTGCAGGATATGACTGAGCGGACAGATGGAAGGCAATGTGATCAGAAGACTGTACGCTGCTTCACATGGAAGGAAGTACTCTGCTCATTAGCACTGGAGAGACTGCCTTGCCAACAGCAAAGTAACTGCCCCATGGGAGTAAAACAGAAGGGGAGGTAAAAGCTCTGCTAAAGAAGTGTTCCTGTAATTGACTAAAAGGAAAGGATGATTCAAGGGTTATACAGAATTCAGGATGATATAAGATGCTGAAAGCAATCACAGTAATGGCCGTACGTGAATATCTGAAGAATGCACTAACTTCAAGATACTTTTTTAAAAACACAATTACCCACTTATATACTATGGCAGAACTTCTCATGACCTACATTCTAAACATGTTACCTTCTACTCCCATCCCTGCCCTCAATCAGGCATAGCTTCACAGAACTCATCATGTGCAGGCATACGTGTATATATGTGTATGTGCCTTCAAGCTGCCTATCAACTTATGATGACTCCATGAATTTCCTGGGGTTTTCTTAGGCAAGAAAACTCAGAGGTGGTTTTACCAGTTGCTTCTTCTGAAATGTAGGCCACTTCTGCCCTTCACTGTTACAGTGCTATTATTCCACTTTGGAATAACTTTGCAGTTTAGGGAGGGGCATCTAGAGTTCTCAGTCAGAGAGCTCTTTGACCTCAGTAAACTACAAACCCCAAAATTCCACAGGATGTTGAAAATAGAATAATAGCACTATAGCAGTATAGTGTGGAAATGACTATAGCTTATAGCACCTGCTATGCATTGGCAGTATCCCATCCAAGTACTAACCAGGACTGATCCTCCTTAGCTTCCAATATCAGATGGGATCTGGTGGCTTTAGGCTATTTAGGACCTACAGCCATATGTAAGGCTTTGTAAATCAAGGACTATACACTCCCCTCCTGTCTCTCAGTCTTTTAGCAGGAAAAACTTTTATCTTATCCTATTATCTTATCCTATTTATCTTATCCCCTTATCCTATTCATTTATCATGGTTGCTGGCACCAGTGCTCCTCCTCCTCAGGCAAAAATTCTTCTGAAATGATAAGGCTTCCTATAGCAGACATTCTTGCTATTTGAGGAATTCATAAAGGTTACTTGCCATAATGGTCTAGTGGGCAAGAGACTGAATTAGCTGCCATCTCTAAACCTGGATGGTATAATTTTGGACCACTTCTGAATGAGAAGTGGAGATTTAACCTCCCTTAACATCCCTCCCAACCAGGGCTCCTCAGTGCAGGGATTTAAACACACACACACACACACTTCCATTGGCATCAATGTAAACTTTTTTTTTAAGACTCTACATGTTGATGGAGGTAATTGGTTGTGGCGGGGGGGGGGAGGGCTGATCTAGCAGCAATTTGGTATTATTTTAACTGCCCTGGCTCCATACCATGGAATCCTAGAATATGTGGTTTCATGAGATATTTAGAATTATCTGCCAGAGAGCTTTAGTGCAACCAAATTACAAATCCCAGCATTCCATAGGATGTAGCCATGGCAGTTAAAATGGCATCAAAGTACTATAAATGTGTAGTGTGAAAGAGATGCCTTTGTGAATAAAATTTAAATGTGTTGTATAGTTTAATTCTAAGTGGAACTGATGCTACCCTGTTTTCTGGGGGTCCAGGGAGGGACACCTAAATGCACTCTCAATTATATAAGTTGGGGAAATTAGCAAGAGCACAAGCTAGCAATAGGAGAGGCAGGGCAATGGAGCAAGATCTTTCACCCAATGTCTACGGGGTCAGGCCAAGTCAAGGAGCAAACAGAATTGAAATAATGTTGTTTTATTAAAAATACAATCAAACAGTGTATGCAACACACTCACGCAGAGAACTAAAGAAATAAAGGTTGGAGTGGGATAGAGGGATTTTTAGAGGAGATATTGGTTTGGGTAATACTACACCTGTCCTGAAGCCAGGGTAGTCTGCAGCAGAAGTTCGGAGGTATGGAGTCTCAGTACGTGGGACTGAGGGGAAACTCGCCAAGCAAAGCGGCAGCAAGGCGGGATGGAAGTCGGAAGTGATCCAAAGAAGCTCTCAAAGCCAGGGGTTTATATAGGGGAAAATGTGGCCGTAGGATAGTCCGTACTTGGGGAAAACAGTGAGTTTCGGGCTGGAGACAAAGCCTCCAAAAGGTCAGAATTTATCATGATTGAGTTAAGCCTGACTTGACAAAGGAGTAGACAGTATACAAACGCAGAGTGCTTGACAGATGAGGATTCTTCTAATCAAGCTGCCTGCTTGGGGCAGGGAGTTCTTTGTAAGTAACGTGCATACATAATACAGTACTTGCCTTTGAGGTGTCCTGAAGCGGCAGGACGGCTATTTCTGGCCAGCCTGTATTATTTGGAATATTACAGCGATTAGCGGCCGTGCCTATCTGCGAGCATGTCTGGGGGACCTCGCAGACACGTGGAGAGGGATGGTAGAAGAAAGCCAAATTATTGATATCAAAGTGATATCTAATATCCCACAAATCCAGGTTAGCAACTGCAGTAACACTGAGCAGTATCTGATAATAAGTTATGGATCTGTGCTGGCAAATACTAAAAGTATTGCTAGTCTCTCCTCTGCCCCCAGCCCAAAAAGAAGTACTTTAATGTCTGTAGTACTCTGAACCAAATAAATAAATGAAAAACACATTTTTCTTCTACTAAATATAGCTTGCATTGATCCAAAGAGTAGACAAAAAAGAAAGCTGAAAAACAAGCTTAACAGAGACATTTGATGTTTGCACCAGCAGCTATGTCATAAAGAACAGCATTCATTTTGATTTGTTCAATTTTTTTCATCAAACAAGATGTCTTAACTTTAGCTTTAAGTATTTCAATAACCATGAAGAATTTGATACAATAGAAAACTGCCTCCTGGCTAGAGATGAAGACATGACACTCTTTAATAATAAATAGTTCAAACTGTAATGACTAAGACTAGCCTTTCTACTGATGTGTCACCTTCTTGAGTTCAGCTGGGTCGCCAACACAGAATATTATATCTGCTTGATTGAGTGCAGTGGCCTCAAATAGTGCACAAAAGTTCATGCTTTCTCTATGCCACTGGCTGTTAATTTTGGAGTCATGTTATTGTTCTATTAGAAGACAGGCCAAAAAATACTTCCCTTAAAGTAAAACCCTTCTTGGCTGAAAGTTTTGTGAATTATAATATAAAATAATCCTTAAAATCTTTTTTTAAAAAATGTACCCTAAGGAGACTGAAAACAGTCCAAACAGCCTGGAAAGGGAAGAGACACTAATACAAGAATGCAAGATCATACATATTGTGTCTCAGGTCTAATTCAGTTCTGTGGAGCTTTACACCAGAGGACTTTCTGACACAATTTGAATTTAGAATATTTCCAGACAGAAGTATTTGTGAGTGTTAAACGGATGCCTCACAGACCTCCTACGTCCATTGGTTGATGCACTTGCTAATTACCTTTTTAGTCTTGAATTACATTCAACCAGACCAGTTACAGACCAATACACCCAACAATTCTCCATGCAAAGAGGCTGGTTTTCTTTTTTTTTTAAACTCATTACATAAGAAAAACAACCCAATCCAAACATACCAAACTCCAAACTGCAAAACAACAACAAAAAATACAGCTACACAGACATCTACACATATCTAAAACAAATATTAACAAAACATTACTAAAATTGGTTCCCACAATGTTACTAAAATTGGTTCTCGTCTTTCTTGTAAACAGTTGTATTAGTTAAACATTTACATCGAACTATTAAGTCACACATTTTATCCCACAATTATTAAAAGTTGCTTATCACTTATCATTTTAATTATTTACTTACTTAATTTCTGAAGTTCATAATTAATTGTTAACTCACTTTATAGCAATGATCAATCATTGAAAATAATAATTTTTATAAAAATAACATCTTAAAACAACAAATTGAATACATCTTCTAAATCCACTTTTACACTTCTCATTTAATAATATTAATTTTAAATATCAAAACCTATTGTTATCGCTCACCTTCATTGTTTTTTTGAGAAATCAATCAACTACTTCCATTCAGACAAAAATTCATTCTGGCCATTTCCATATGACACTGTTATAGTGCTCTTATTCCACTTTCAACATCGTGTGCAATTCTGGGGTTTGTAGTTTACTGAGGTCAAAGAGTTCTCTGGCTGAGAATTCTAAATGCCCCTCCCTAAAATACAGACCCTAGGATTCCACAGGATGTTGAAAATGGAATAATAGCACTATAAAAGTACCATGCGGAAATGTCCTCTGTGTTCTGCCTTTTAGCCTGTGTGTAAGTTTATCCATTTTGACAGTTCCCATCAGGCAAAGAGGTTGTTATTGACACAGTCACATGGAGGAAGTAGCACATGAATTGGTGTAACTATGTCAGTGGGTATGGCTTCCAAGGGCCATGCTCAATGAGTAGGATCTTGTTAAATCTCTTTGCTTTGAAACCTTCAGAACTCTTCAAAGCCCATCAAAGTCTGGGAAATGTTACTGTTTTTCCTTGTGAATAGTCATAGATCCTAACGACCTGCATATGTAGCATTAAACCACTTTAGAGTGGGACCTTGACAAATTCGTTGAACTCAATGGATTAGCAATTCAGCAAATTTAGAAACATCAGTATAACTGTATACACTATGAAGCTGACTACTTGTTAATCTTTCCTTCACATTTTGATCTTCATGTAATTATTTCTGATTATAGTCACAAGTTAACCATAAATACATTAAATAGTTTCATCTTTTCTAAAGTGTAGTATCTCAATTTCCTTTTCTGTATTTCTTAGAATAGTAGAGCTGTGGATCAGATAGTGTCCAATTACATTCCCTGCAGGGGGAAAAAACCCAAGAGATCAGCAGTCTTTTATGCTTTTGCCTAAAGGTATCAAATACAAAAACAAATTAGGTGTCTAAAATAAAATTAAGGATAATAAAATTGATTTTTATGCCAGACTTGTTTGTACTCAATGACACAGACTGACTGGGCAGGTAATTGTTATAATCGGTTTTAGAATGAGAATTTGGGAAGCAAATTAATTTTATTTGTTCTTGGACAGTTAAAAAGGATATTGAAAGTTAAAACACTGGAACATTGGAAGAGCTTAGACAAACACTGACATCTTAGCTGGCAACAATGATGGTTTCTTTGCACAGAAGTGATTTAACAAAAGAGAATAATAACCAAGAGGTCAGTGTGGTTTTGTAATTTAAAGAGTTTTAAAAACAAACATTCAGTGGAATTTTGTTTTACATGTTTCCATTATAAATGAAATAGAAATGTAGGATTATTGTTGAACAACATATGTAATACTTTACTAAAAGGGCAGGTTGCTATAAATCTCCACGGGTTTGTAGAAACAGCGGCAACACACAACTGTGAATACCACAAAGATGTTGATGATTATCTCTTCTGTTACAAATTCTAATGCTTTGTTAGAGTAAATGTGAATTGTCTCACAAGGTCAAGCATGTCATTTTGAATTGTCCCACAACAAATGGTAATTTTATGGCATCTATTTTTAAAAACATTGTTTCATTTGTGCCACTTTTCACTGGCCATCTTTCCATTTTAGGATTTTCCTTCTTTATCTTGTCAGATCACAGGGGTACTTTCCACAGCCTACCTTGTCCTGGATATCTGAATATACCAAACACAAGGAAAACACAAGCCAAGCCAGGTCAAGCTCCAGTCCTAAGGTTCAGGAGGCAGAGATCTGTCTGGAGGGTTTCAGGGAGCAGGAGACATGAAGGTCATGAGGGCTTGCTAATATTTTGCTGCAAGCAAGGAGCAGCCACGCCGGCAGACTTAAATAGCCACTGTGAGCACGTGCTGCTTGTTATTGTTTCCTCAACCTAGTCCATGCAGCCTCCCTCTGAGCAGCCTGTTTCAGCCTTCTGTGTGATTGAGGGCTGATGGGCACAGCTGGCTGCCACTCCTCTCCATCACTGCTGGTTCCCTCTCCATCTTGAGCTGGCTGGGGCAACTCTGTCTCTATTGACCTTCCAGTGTGGGGGATGTTTGCAAGTTGACTTGCTCACTTACTTGCCCAGTCCTTGGCACAGTCAGTTGCTCCTCAATCTCAGAGGCATCATCTATCACACCAGCTGCCTCTGTGAATGGGGGAATTGTGATGGCGCTGCCTCTTTCTTCTGCAGTGCAACTGAGTACTGTTCCAGGCTGCACTGGGGCAGGAAGCACAGCCACTGGACTTCAAGGACCTCCACACCTAAGTTAAGTGCGGGTGCATGGCAGGATGGGGGTGTGGTTACCGGTCGTTGATGGGTAAAACCCATCAATGATTTACTGTGCAATCACACTGCCTGGGGATGGGAGAAGGATGGGACCTGGGTGATGTCATGCAGAACCATTGTCTGGGTCCTCTATTTCTCCTGTCCCCAGTGCAGGACAACGATGTCCTGCAGAAACGTCCTTATTGCTATCACCATTCTCAATATGGCAAGTACACATTCTCCTCCAATTCAGGTTCTTACTTGTTCACACCATAAAATTTGTGTATCTGTGGAACATAGTAGCAGAACTTGGCCATCTGTATTTCTTGACCTGCACATATAAGTTTCAATATGAACCAAAGCCTAGATACAACAAGGCCTGGGCAAAAAGGAACCTACTTATGGGAAGAATCAAATGAATTGCATAAATAAGAAAATTGTTCCTTTTTTAAAAATTCTTATTTGTCAGTAAGACGAAAAACAGACATTGGGTAGTGGCTATGAGCTGCAATCATTGTAAATACTTTCCCATCTGCCCAGAGTACTTCATTCCAGTGACTACAAGCTATCCCAATACCTGCCCCAACTGTGATAGAAGAGAGTTTAGCATATGCTTTCTGCTCTCACTATGGAACAGAAGTGGGGAACTCCAGTCTTACAAAAGCTGTTGGGCTTCTACTGCCCTCAGTTTCTGTGCACTGTTCCATCATCGTTGCCCATCTACTTGGATGAGCCATCCCTGCTATTGGGAAAGGAATACGTAGATGAATGTAGGACAATGAAACGGAGGCCCTTTCCGTTCAACCTTCCCAATCCACCATAGGGAAGGGAGGACAGGACCGCAATGAAGCTTATGCGTGACACTGTTGTGGTCTCATCCTTCTCCCATCCCCAGGCAGCGCAATTGCGCCACAAATCATTGATGGGTTTTCCCCATTAATGACTGGCAATCGTGCCACCATCGTGGACTTACCTTGTCCGTGGAGGCCCTGAGAGCACAATGACTGTGTTTCCTGCCCCAATGCAGCCTGAGAAACTACCCTGCTCTGCTGCGGCAGGAAGAGTCAGGGCCACTGCTCTTCCTGGATCCTGGAGACAGCCACTGCAGAGGGAAGCACTCCCGTTGCACTCCCTTCCTGACAGTGCTGACACTGAGACCCACACTGGATGTCTCTGTGACTTGGTAAGGTGCGGCAAAAGCTAGAGTGTTGGGTTGAACTAACTGGCAGGTAGAGAATATCCTGATCAAGTGTTTGCACAGAGCAAAAACTATCAGTGGGAATATGGACAGCATGTAAACCTGTTGCTTAGTGCCTTGGAACTCTTTCACAGTATGCTGTTGTAGCACTGTGATTCCATCTGAACTGCCATTGTTGTATCCTATGGAATCCTGGGGATTTTATTTTGATAGAGGGAAACCACAGGAGCTCTTTGGGTGAGAAAGCTAAATATCCCTCCTTAAACTGCAAAGCCTAGAATTTCATGGGATCGAACCATGGCAGTTAAAGTGGAATCATAGTACTATAACTGTATTGTGTGAAAGGTGAAATGGAAGCAAGTTAGGTCTTCATGCCCTGATAGAGCTCCAATGAGCTATGATAGGTCATGAGATAGAACTGTTATTTCTTTTTTTTTAATCAAATGATCACTTGTTATTGATATTATGTTAAATAGATAATATGCTTTCAGATTTAAATGCATGAAGGTGTTCTGGATCACATTGGAACTATCTATTTCATTCCAAACACTGGGGCTGATTTATACTGGTATCTATTGGAAAGATGATTATTCTCTCTATAAAGCAGGGATGGGAGAAGTGTGGCTCCCAGGGCTGTTGTTATGGCCCCAAGGTCTCTTATTTTTTGTCCCAGATACCCTTTCACTGCTTTTTGCCTCCATTTTAGGCCCAGGAGAGGCATTTCTTTAAAAACAGGAAGTGAACAGCAAGTGACTTACTGTACAGAAAACAGGCTTTATGCATAATCAGAAACAAAACCAAAACCAAACACCTCACTTATTATTATTTTTTAAATTCCTCCATAACATTTCAGGACATTCAAATACCTGGAGAAAATTATGCAAAGTTCTGACTGAGCTACCGTTCTTCCTAATAGGGTTTCCTGAATGTTAGAAAATCTGTTTTTCAACCTGGGATCAAATAATTATGAATATTCTTTCCATCCCTATTGCACAGCACTTTCTAATTGCTAGAATGAGGAATCTTTGATCTGGAAACACATTTAGGGTATGAAGAATGAAAGAAACAACTTCAGCTGTTATAAAAGAAGCAATTCTGTCTATCATGCCACCACCACACAAGGCCAAAGCTATAACATCAGTTTTCATACCCTAAAATATGTTGTTTTTAGTGTCTTTTCTTCTAAAAAAAATAAAATAAAAAGATGCAGATACAAAACATACATGAATAATCTTCTAGCAGCCAAATATCTCACTTCAGGGCATGCAATGTAAAGTAAACAGAAAAGAAGATAAACAGACTGGTCTAAAATACTACAGACAGTCAAGCTGATTGAGACTATTATACATTCTCTGTCAGGTAAGGAACACAACAAGAGGCAGTTGATGCCTTTGTAAAATAAAGCAAGCAATTCCAGCCACAAAAATGAAAGTACAGTCTCCTAACATTATTAATATATTGTACTGAAAGGTCACTCAGTGATAAGGTGAGTTATAACCTATGACTTGGATCCTAATTTCGTGTGATTCTAGTCATAGGCTAATGCCGCTGGTGAAAAGTGGGGGGGAAGAGGAGGAGGAGGAGGAAAGTTTATTGCCCCTTTGTCCCCACAGTTCTCTTCATCCTGCAAAAAAAACTTCTTTAGGAAACTGGGGAATCTAATTTGGGGAGGTACAAACTAATTTGATGAAGTGCAAACTTTTCTCAAGAAGCAAATTGATGTCAAACTCCAGGAATAGGGCTGCCAAGACTTAGGGTGCCAGCTGAAGTCCAATGGAATTCCTGTGCTTCTAAAGATCACTAGGCAGAGAGATAAATCTCAGGGTGAGCAATATTGGAGTAAGGGAAATCCTGATTTTTGCATGCAGTGTCACAGTGTGAGCCCTCACTTCCTCCTGTTCCAAGCAGCCTCGGGACATGGATACATACATGCGTATCTAGACCCCATTCTTCAAGGGTTCCCACAGTGGCTTACAGTTAGTTTCCTGTCCTCAGGCTTACTGACATACAAGAAAAAAGGGGATGTTGGAATAGGAATTAAGCTCAGCAGCTCCTGGCTGTGCTCCTTCTCCCTGACAGGCCACAGAAGTGACTCGTGGAATGTGGATGGAGGTAGGGCTCTCACTAGCTGCTGGGGCCCAGGCATGTTGCAGCTGTGCTTGGCTGCTCTTCTCTCCCTCTCAGAAGCCAGAGCAATGACAGCTGGAACAAAGAGAGGGCTTCCACCAGCCACTGGGGCCCAGGCATAATGGAGCTGTACCTTGCTGCTCTTCTAACAATAAAATGTCTGTATGCACATTGTGCTTTTGCAGTATAAGTACAAGCTAGGGGCCAGAGTGGGAGAATGAGGGGGACATAGTATATGCACTTGGATCCCATCTCAGGGAAAACAGGGAGTAGGATATTAGCACTGTAGCTTGTGAGTTTTTTTATGACTGCTGGCAGCAGTGGTACAAGACATAGAAGGAAAAACTCCCTGAATCATAGAATCATAGAGTTGGAAGAGACCACAGTGGGCATCCAGTCCAACCCCCTGCCATGCACTCCCAACAGATGGCCATCCAGCCTCTGCTTAAAAACTTCCAAAGAAGGAGACTCTACCACACAATGAGGCATCACATTCCACTGCCAGATAGCTCTAACTGTCAGGAAGTTCTTCCTGAGGTTCAGGTGGAATCTCCTTTCCTGCAGCTTCAATCCATTGCTCCTTGTCCTAGTCTCTGGAGCAGCAGAAAACAAGCTTGCACCCTCTTCAACATGACATCCCTTCAAATATTTAAACATGGCTATCATGTCCCCTCTTAACCTTCTCTTCTGCAGAAGGTAGGTTGTGAGCTTTCCACAAACCCCAGCAGCAGTGTTGGGCTGGAAAAACTCCACACATGCTGTAGGTAAGGCTACAGTAGAAGGGAAATGATTGCTGCAGCTCCCAGGTACACCGGATGAATGCTCAGCAATGACCTCTGTGGAACTCCAGGCTGCTATATTACTGTGCTTTACCCAAACTCTGTACTCATTTTACTCAGATGGACCTTATGCCCATGTTGCCCTTGTGACACAGAGGCAATTGCAGTGTGCTTCCCAAACCTGCCTGCCTCATCTCTGTGACATCAGAAGGACCCAATTCTGTGATATCATAAGCCCCATACCCCAGTATTTGGTTTTGGTCCTAAAATCTCAGAGAATGGGATGCTGCTGACTTGACACCTCAATCAGATTTTTGTTTTTAAATAAGAAGCATATTAACTGATTTGTTTATATGCAAAGCAGGTTCTTTAAAGGTGCAAATAAAGGGCCGTTTCACACCTTACCTTTTCCTGGTGCCAGAGTGGGAGGCTTGCGCAGGAAGACTTTGGAGGAACGCTCCCGCATCCCTCCTGCTTGGGCTCCGTAGCTGCTTCCTGGTCACTTGAGAGCCCTGCCTCTTCCATTTGCAGTGCAGCCTGGGACCTCCCAGGCTGCACTGAGGAGAGGACGCGCGGACGGCTCCACGCACAAGGTAAGTGTGCTCGGGGCCCTGGAGCAATGCGCGATCATGCAGCATTTTCAGCTTTGAGCCAAAAATGAAAAAAATGTGTGCATGGTCCACGTCAGGCTCTTGAGCATTGCTTAAATGTGAGTGTGTCGTGTGGACCGCTCCTCACATTTACGCGACGCTCAAGGGGCCCTTTCACTTCAGAAATGCTGTGCAAAACTTATGGTATACTTCAACATAAAACAGTTGGTTCTTAACATATAAGCTGAGATGACACAATGTAACACTTTATAAACAAGAACAAAATAACTAAGAAAAACATTGTATCTAATCAAGTTGTAAATCGGATTTGGTTTTTTATTCAAAAGTGAGAAAAGTTAACACTACTGAGGTCTATATGACTGAAATATTTCTGGTTCAAATGAGCTGATTCAGTTCAAGTGTTTGTTAACACCTGCGCCTTGTCAATCAGATAGAGAAGCTGATACTTGCCAGGTTTTTAAATGAAAGTGTAAATAACAAGGAACTAATAACTCACTGCACAAAACTAACAGGTATAATATTTCAGCAGCTGCTATCTACCTACTGTTGAATTAGCTCAGTACATCCATGTCTTCTGGTTGGCTATTACCGAGTAGCATTATTTGTTTGTGTTAACAGGAGATTCCTTGGGGATTGAAATAAATGAAGCAAAAGAAACAGCTTAGAAATTTATCACTAATTTGACAGCTGGAGACAGTTTCCTAGTCACACCATTCTTGGGCTCTCATCTTTCTGTTCCAATATTAAGTCACTCTTTTTCACTACAGCTAGCAATTTAGGATGACCCAAACAGTTGCATAGATGGGAGCTTCCAGGATTGAAAAAGCTTTGCCAGTTTTGTAGTGGAAAGAAAGGCCCTTTCCACGCAACGCACCCAACCCACCATGGGGAAGGGAGAAGGACAGGGCTGAGACGATGCTTATGCATGATGTCATCATGGATCTGTTCTTCTCACATCCCCAGGTAGCATGATTGCGCTGCAAATCATTGATGGGTTTTCCCCATCAATGACCCACGTTTGTGCCGCCCTGCCATTGAGTGCCTGCATTTACCTTGCTTGCTGAGGTCCTGGAAGCGCAATGGCTGCGCTTCCTGCCCCAGAACAGCATGAGACAGTACCCAGTGGCGCTGTGGAAGGAAGAGCATGGCCATCACACTTCCTGGATCACGCAGGCAGCCAGTGTGGAAGGGAGCACTCTACCTTGCTCCCCTCCCAGGACAGACACTGCTGCCATTGTCACTGGATACCGTTGGGACAGAGGTAAGCTGCAGAAAGGGCCAAAGTTTTCAGGCAAGCTTGTACACCAGAGTAGGAAAAGTTTGGCATTCTAGGTATGGATGACCTACTGCTGCAGCTTCCCTTACCTTTGGCCAGCTGGGTATCTGGGCTGATGGGAAATTGAGTTTAGCAACAGGTGGAGAGTTCTGGGTTCCTCAGCCCTGTTGTACAGCTTGCAGCTCATCAAACCACTCTCAGCATGTCCATCTGATATTGTGGCCTGCAAGGGCCTTAATAAGCAGTCTGTATTCTATTTCCTTCTGGTGATTCCTTCATTCAACATATTTATAGCCCTTCACCTGTCTTGATTTCATCCCTCTGGAATCCTGGGATCTGTGGTTAAGAGAAAGGTATTCAAAACTGTCACTTAGAAAACTCTAGTGCCTCTAGATACTTCTCTCTAAAGAGGTCTAAACAATTCCCTGCTCACATGCTCAAGAAAGTATAATGAGTAATGCCTGAATGAGGCTTTAGGGCCTTTCCGCACTACGGGTGGGCCTTTAGAATTCTCAGCCAGAGAGGTGTTTGGCCTCAGTAAACTGCAAATGACAGAATTCCACAGGGTGTTGAAAGTAGATTAATAGTGCTATAATAGTGTGGTGGGAAAGGCCCATAGTCTTTCATTGTAGTATACATCTTAGGCCCTTTCTGCACGTTACCTGGTCCCGACGTGGGTGCGCGGGGATCACGCAAGCAGCCTCTTGCAAGAGGTACTTGCATCCCCTCTGCTTCTTCTCTGCAGCAGCTCCCTGCTGGCTGGAAGGAAATGTGAGGGCTCCACCTCTTCCTTCCACAGTACAGCCCGGTACTTTCCTAGGCTGCGTTGGGGGAAGAAGCGTGAGGGCCGCATCTCCAGAGGCTCCGCATGCAAGGTAAGTGTGTGTGGGGCCCGGGAGCAACACGTTATTGCGCATCATTTTTGGCAAGAAGCCAAAAATGATATATTCCGCGATTGCCACCTACTAGCCCCGGCAGCGTCGCGTGATTGTGAGGACATCATGTGAAACGGTCCTCGTAATTGCACGATGCTCCAGAGGCCCATTCACATGTGAAATGGCATGTGAAAAAGGCCTTAGAAAGACATTTGATGACCATTACTTGTATTTTGTTTTCAGCTTCTCTCAGTTTCTATGCCAGAAGGCTGCCTTTCTCATTACTCTTTTCAGATTTGTGTGACTGGTAAATAGCAATGCTTTCTGGTTGTTCTGGATTTCCAACAAATTCAAATGGTGTTGCATTACTGCCAATATTATGTATGTTTTCTTTGATCTAGTTCTGTCCCTGTTTTGACCTGTGTTGTGGATTTTAGCTGAGAGTTCTGAGTACAAGTGATCCTGCACTTTCTTCATTCATAAAACAACTGATAAAAATCACCTTGTAACCGTAATGTTCCAAAGTACTTGGTGGAGGGGGTAAGGTTTCAGGAGAGAAATTATCAAAAAATATTAGAGAAATTCTATACCTAGTTGGTCAATTCAAATTTGATTTTGAACAAGTGTATTTAGTATGTTCAAGTGAAGTGCATTCAACTGGCTGTGGAGTACGCAAGGTAGTTCAGGTCAATGCATGATCAGGTTCCAAATGTACCTATTGGAAATCTTGAAGATCATTAGCCGAGACATGTGACAGAAGGATTGGATGAATATCATGGCAAGGGTTCTCTGGAGTATAATATGTAATCTCTTCTGCTGAGATAAACAATGTACCATGCAGCTACTAAATCTCTCATAGTATTGCTATCCCTGACTTTGACTGAATGTCCAGGGATGTCTTTTCTTTAGCATCACCTAAGAAAGCACTCCTGGGTATTACATCTCCCTTGCCTAGTGCCTTCAAGGAAGAAACACTCTTGAGGAACAGAATTTGATGTATTTTGGTAGCAGAAATGATTGTAATAGCATACATTTTGGAGTTCAATAGGCCTTGAGAAAAATGAAGCAAATACCTCCTGCAGTATAGGCAGAACTTGATATGGCTGGATTATATTTGTGTTTAAAAATCTGTCGCAGTTCTTGTCAAGTCTGAGGCCCTTTCTGCATGAGGCGAGTGAATCACTCCGTGCTGTTACTTACCAGTTCTTCTTGGCTCGAAGCAATGCGGACTGTCCCTTAAACACTTCCACAGGGCTCCTCTGTTTGTTCCAGGGCGATGCGGAGCAGTGCGAGGCTTCCAAAATGGCGGCTTCCGGTTGTTTGTGGGTCCGGACCAACCTCTGAAGCTGGCCACACCCACAGACTGCCCTCCACTGATTGCAGGCTCACATTGGTGCGAATCTGCACATCTGCACAACTGAGCAGGAACGAAATTGTTTTCTGCTGCTCCAGAGACCAGGACAAGGAGCAATGGATTCAAGCTGCAGGAAAGGAGATTCCACCTGAACCTCAGGAAGAACTTCCTGACAGTCAGGGCTGTCCGGCAGTGGAATCTGCTGCCTCAGAGTGTAGTGGAGTCTCCTTCCTTGGAGGTTTTTAAGCAGAGGCTTGATGGCCATCTGTCGGGAGTGCTTTGAGGGTGTTCCTGCATGGCAGGGGGTTGGACTGGATCGCCCCTGTGGTCTCTTCCAACTCTACATTTCTATAATTCTATGATTCTATGAAATGGCGTGCTTCAGAAAACTGAAAGACCATTTTTTTCCGGTCTTCACATAGCGCGCTGGAGGACCACTTGGGGGCGTCTTGGATCGGACTTAGGTGCGGAACTAAGGTAAATAGTCTGAACCTAGTCCGATCCAAGGTGCGGATGACCTCCGTGACAGGATGCCTTGGCCCGTCTTAACTTCCTCGTGTGGAAAGGGCCTGAGAAAGAGATGTTCAGTTTTGGAGCCACAGAACATTCACTTGATACTGCTGAGGCTTGTGGGCCTGAAATACAGGAGAAACATAACAAGAGGGGAAGTTTGAAAGGACAATGACCAGTCTTTTATGGAGTAAGGCTAGTGAATTCTGCCATTCGCCTTACTCAGAAATCCCCAAATTCATAATTAGTCCAGATCCTCAAAGTCTGATATTTTAAGCCTTGGTTCACTTCCTCCTGTTACACCACTAACTTTGCCTTAGAGATTTATTGCTCTGGTAATAGCATTCCCCCCCCCACATCTGATGTTTGTTTGTTTGTTTTATCTTTATTTGCACTAACTTACCTGAGCCAGAATCCCAGCTGTGTGTTCTGCAATGGTGCATCTGAGTAGATGATGTGTTCTGTTTCAAGGGACAGGAGGAGAGTGTAATCTCTGACAGTTTAAAATAATTGTTTAAGTGGGAACCTTACTTTGCTGTGCCTTGTTCTTTCTAGTATGTGCTGATGACATTGGGAAATGCTAGCAGCCATTTTAACTTTTGACAGCTGTTGATATTACTGACAGAGATCAAGAACTTCTTTTCTGCACAGCCATCTTGTTCAGTGACAGTTAAATGGAACCACCAAAACATTCTTGTCTCTTGTCACATAAGTGTCTGCCCTAGCTGGCTTCCTTGCCCTGCCAGGCTGTGATTCTCCTAGTAGTTTGAAGGAATGAAGAAGTGATGTTACAAGGAGGCATTCAGCTGAGCAACCAAAAAGAAATACATTGACTTTGAGACATTTGGGACATACAAAAGTCTCCAACAAGATTACAGATGAACTGGAGACATGTATATGCCAAGTTTAAGATAACTACTCTTGAAATGTTATGTTGGTGGAGATTTTATTTTAAAGTATCAATAGAGAAAAATTCCTTCCATGAGGTGTACTTGTCTCAAATACTCACCCCATATTTTTTCTTCTGTCAGTTTCCAGTTGATCAAATGTTTTTGTGTTAGAAAAAGAAGCTTTATATCCAGAAGATGCTTGACCTACAACCTATTTTGGGCTGTAATTTGCCTATATAGTGGGAAGCTCACTGGGAGGTGAGTCTCTGCTTCTACACAAGCAACCTCTAATTCAGAACAGTTACTCAACTGTAACACAACCTGTATAAACAGCCACAAACACAAAATTAAAGCTTTGAACAAAACCAGAAATCCCTCTATCTAACAAGGAAATATTATTACATGGTCAAGGAAAGTTAGATGTTTGTTTGCTGACAATTTGATATTTGTTATCAATCTGCCAGCAACACTCTTAGAATCATAGAATAATATAGTTGGAGGAGACCAGAGGGGCCATCCAGTCCAATCCCCTGCCATGCAGGAACACACATCAAAGCACTCCCAACAAATGGCCATCCAGCCTCTGTTTAAAAACCTCCAAAAAAGGAGACTCCACCACACTCCAAGGCAGTGTGTTCCACTGCTGAACAGCTCTGACCACCAGGAAGTTCTTTCTGGGGTTAAAGTGGAATCTTTTCCTGCAGCTTGAATCCATTGCTCCTTGTCCTAGTCTCTGGAGCAGTGGAAAACAAGCCTGCTCCCTCCTCAACATGACATCCCTTCAAATATTTAAACATGGCTATCATGTCCCCTCTTAACCTTCTCTTCTGCAGACTTAACATACCCAGCTCCCTAAGCCACTCCTCATAGGGCATGGCTTCTAGACCCTTCAGCATTTTGGTGATCCTCCTCTGGACACGCTCCAGTTTGTCAATATCCTTCTGGAAATGAGGTGCCCAGAACTGGACACAGTATTCCAGATGAGGTCTAACCAAAGCAGAATAGAGTGGTACCATTACCTTCCTCGATATAGACACCATACTCCTATTGATGCAACCAAGAATCATGTGGGCTTTCTTGGCTGTCGCATCACACTGCTGACTCATGCTCAGCTTGTGATCTGTGAAGACTCCTAAATCCCTTTCACATGTACTGCTATCCAGCCACACATCCCCCATCCTATATTTGTGCATTCCATTTCTTTTCTAAGTGCAGGACCTTACATTTCTCTCTGTTGAAATTCATTTTGTTAGCTTTGGCCCAGCTCTCCAATCTGTCAAGGTCATTTTGAATTTTGATCCTGTCCTCTGGCATATTAGAACCTCTTCCAATTTTGTGTCATCTGTAAATTTGATCAGCAAGTGACATCCAAGTCACTGATGAAGATGTTGAATAGCACTGGGCCCAGGACAGAACCCTGTGGCACCCCACTAATCCCTTCTCTTCAGGAAGAAGAGAAGCCATTGGTGAGCACCCTTTGGGTTCAGTCAGTCAACCAATTACAAATCCAACTAACAGTAGCAACGTCCAAACCACATTTTACTAGCTTCTTTGCAAGAATGTCATGGGGAACTTTGTCAAAGGCCTTACTGAAATCAAAATATACTATGTCCACAGCATTCCCTTCATCTATCAAGTTTGTAACTTTATCATAAAAAGAGATAAGATGAATCTGGCATGACTCTACTGCAGTCTTTGTAGAACAAACTATCCTGTGAAAGAATAAACGGACATAAAGTGGACACTAGAAAGGAAAATAGTGAAAAAAGACAGTAATTACAGGATGACTCCTTCAAATGATTAAGGCATGAAAGGGCTTGTCTGTCATTTTTTAAGAAAATGATTAAAATGTATGAGAAAAACATATAATATGGAAGAAATAAATGAACCTACTCATTCAACAGATTTTTGCACATTCTAAAATAATGTCTGTAACCCAAACTCAGATTTTTGACTTTTTATATAATTACCCTCCCCTACTCAAAATTTAACCCATAGGGGTGGGTTAACCCATAGAGGCTCTACAATAAAACCAGTCCAGTATGTTCTGATGACATTTTGTTTTGTTTTGCAGCAGTAGCCATTTTGATGGTATCATCACAGCCATGAACCACACACAAAAGATTGAGACCAAGCAGGTATTTCATACCTCATGTTCCCTTACTAATACATAAGCAGAGACAATGAAGTCTCCTGGAACACTTTTACACACTTTAAGCAGTCTTTGTGGTGTAACTTAATCCCTAGACACAAGTCCATGGCAATCTAATGCAAAGAAGTATGGTAATTGTAACTGTGACTTGACTCATTAATTTTTGGTAACAGTTTCTTAGCAGCTCATTAGGCAGCTATTGAACAGCAGATGTCAATCTGGGAGGATTTCTCTCAGGGTGAGAAAGGAATTGTGTTTCTCGATGTACCACAGGTTATAAACTGTTCGCATTCTATCAACAGGTTAAGCTTGGCCAGTCAATAAGCTTTCAGCTCAGTGAATCAGAGATCATATACCAAGAGATCTTTGATGGGAGCACCAGCCAGATATCCATCATTATGGACTTTTCATGAAATGGAGACCGGGGACAGGGGAGCTGAAATGACATTAATCTGCACCATGCTAATAGGTGGCATAAAGTGGCTCGTACAGACCCCAGGTTTCTTTTTCAAACATTTTTATTTGGGATTTACACTGACTGATTTGTTGATGTGTATTAAGTCAGATACAGTACATTGGCAGCAAATAAGCATGCATTAGTTCCTCTTCATATACCTGCACCTTGGCTCCGGTGAACCTGGTTTCGGAATCTTCAGGCATGAAAATTAAAGCTGTCAATGCACGATGCAGAACATATACTTTAATTGCATAGCCACCATATACTTAACCAGCTGATTTCATGCACCAGTAGCATGAGAGGGGCAACAGGATCATCAACAGGACAATGGTGGACAGACATTTTCCTTGCTGGAAATGAATAGCTTAAATACTCTAAAGGCACCAGGTCCTGTTTGGTTATAGAAGCCAAGCGGAATCAGCCCTGGCTACTACTTGGATGGGAAACCACCAATGAATACCAGGGTGTTGTAGACTATGTTTCAGAAAAAGAAACTGGAAAAACTATTTCTGAGTATTTCTTGCATAAGAAAATCCTGTAAATTCATAGGGTCACCGACAGGTGAGTTGAAGGCACACATAGCATAAAATGAAGGAAACCTGATGCAAGATTAGACCCACATCAGGAACAGACTAGACAAATCTGATTTTTGTGGGGAGGGGGAGGTATTTTATGTGATTTATAACAGACAGGTTTTGTGTGCATTAAATCATTTAAGGCCACGATGGACAAAGTGATCCTCAAGGGCTACAAGTGATCCTCAAGGCTACTTTTGCAGTCCTCTCCCCAGTCTGCAGACTGTCCCTTTTCTGACTAAGATAAGGGCAAAATGAGCAGGAACTCATTCTAAAAATAGATTTAAGAGCAACCTTGTACTCTTTAACATCAAAACCATTACCCATTTTTCAAAATCTAAGAGTTAATTTCTGTCCATTTCTTTGTTTTTCTGCTTTCATTTCTGGGATGACTTTGTGATCCCATGAGAATCGCAGGGGCAGAAAACTGACTCCTTGGTCCTAATGCTTGCATCAGATTGACAGTGGCCATAAACCAGCTTTTCAGTGGCCTCTATCATTTGTGTGCTCCCCCTTGAAACATAAAGGGTGAAATGTGGTCAGGTTGGTGTTCCCTACTGCATGAATGCTCATTTTCATATTTTTACTGCTTGGTCCCATGCAAGATTTATTGTAAATGCATTGTATTGTCCCATGGTGCTCAGCTGACCTCTACTGTAGCTCATTCCCAAAGAGTTCATTTCCTATGTTTGCACAGAAATGCTGCTTTAAAATTCTAAATACTCTAGACGTAGGACTGCTTAAAGAATCCCACCTCCCATATAAACATTCTGTTGCCCTTAGGATTAGGGAGAAGTCTGATCCACATATTGCTTTTTAAACTGCTATCTCTAACAGAGCAGCACTTTCTTGAAAACGAAACACCCATACTGTGGAAAAGTCCTCCCGAAAAGTTTGGCTAGGCTCTTTCACTGTATATGTTCTGCCCAATGGTAAAATATTTCTTCTTGAATTGGTTGTCTTATTTGTTGTTTTTAGGGTGTGTATTTTAAATGGCTTTTTATCTTAAAATGGTTTGTTATGCAGTTACTCTGATCACACTGTGGAAGTTGACAAAGGCCCTTTTCGCATGGGCCTTTTCTCGCACGACAGCCCCGTGAGCCTCGCGGGAGTGGGAGCGTCGCTCCGCACGACACACTCCCACTTCCGCCGGGCTCACGGGGCTGAAGCGGCGTGAGTTTTTTGATTTTCGCTTCCAAGCGAAAATCACCCGCGCTCGCGCAATGCTCCCGGCGCCCACGCGCACTTACCTTTCGTGTGGAGCGTCCAGGAGCCGGCCGGGTCGCGCTTCCTTCCCTCCACCCCTGCGGAAGGAAGGGACAGGGCGGGGCGCTCGCGCGACACGTCCTGCTTCGCGTGCGCGCGCGGGGGGGCGGACGGGAGGAGCGCCTTTCTCTCTCGCGCGCGCGGGAGGGATGGAGGGGACAGGCTCCTTTCTCGCGCGCGCGGGGGGGGAATGGACGGATGCGCGAGCCGCCGCCGCCTCCGGGAGGCTGCCGCCTCGCCGCTCCTTCCTTCGCCTGTGGAAGGAAGGAGGGGGAAGCGGCAGCTTCCCGGAGAAGGCTTGTTGCGCGAGCCGCCCTCCCCCGCTCACGCGAGAAGACTAATGCGAAAAGGGCCAAAGATAATTTATTTACTGAAGACCCAGATCATAGATGTGGAAGGTGCAAAAGGCCACTAAATCCAATTTCCTATTGCAGGGAGAGAAGGATATTTTCCATACAGCATCCTTCCCCTCACCAAAATAAGCTCTGAACTCCAATGCTTAGTATAATCTTGAGAATACAGGCCCTTTTAGACTATCAAATGATAGCACTATATTCTACTTTAACTACCATGGTTCAGATCTATAGAATTCTGCAATTTGGAGTGTAGAAAGGAGCACTTGGAATTCTCAGTCAGAGAGCTCCCTATGCCTCACAAAACTACTGATCCATAGGATGCAGCTGAAGTGGTATAATAGTACTATAGATTTTATAGTATGAAAAGGCCCTAGGTATACCACAAGAGAAAGCCAGTGTGGTGTAGTGGTTTGAGTGAATCCCCAATCAGCCTTGGAAGCTTACTGGGTGACCCTGGGAAAGTGATACTATCTCAGCCACAGAGGAAGGAAAAGACAAACCCCTTCTGAACAAATCTTGCAAGAAAACCCTGTGACAAGGGTCACCATAAATCAGAAACAACTTGAAGACACACAGCAACAACATATCACAGTAAGGTGTCTCTTTGCAAAGTTATTATTCTTGAAGAATGATAGGAGGAGGAGGAGGAGCGGCAGCGGCAGCAACTTTGAGTCCCAGGCCAGTCATGACATAAAGGAGGGGGGATATAAAGTGATTGATTGATTGATTGATTGAACATTAAGTCCATGTGAATAATTAAAAGACAGTCATTTTCTGAAAAGCGTGCCCTACATTTGCTTCAACTTTGTATCCAAACTATCAGTTTCTAACCATATCCTACTATTAAGAGATGAGAACTACACAATCCCCTAAATTATATACTGTGGCTCTTGCTGGATTACACCACTTCTCACTGCAGCTGGGGAAGATGTTGCATATTTGGATACATCCCGCCCCCAAACACATTTTTTAAAAAACTTCCCTCTTCATGGAATACTTACACAAGGGAGATGATTAGTGTTTCCTTTTACCTGACATTATTTTTCTGTAGGCAGAAAGTCTTCAATATGAATCATAATTCCAAAGTACAGTCGCATGATGTAACTGTACTCCATGTGCAAACTGTACAACTTTGAAATATACTATAGAGCTTCCTTTTTTCCCCTTCTTTTCTTAAGATGGCTGGATTTTGCTTCTTATTTCTGAAACACTTAATAGTGAAATCTGCAACAGTGTCCCGACTGTGTTTCCTCACAACACTATTTGCATACCAGGCATGGATTTTTGTTAGCTTTTTACAAATTACTGGCTTGGCATGCCCATTGCAATTCCTCTCACATTTCTTTTCTTATTTTATGTCATTCATGGTACAGCTGTGGGAGAAGGAATAATTTCAAGGATTAGTAATAGGATATGGAGTATTTCACCTCTAGGTCACTGGTTTGAATCCACCCTCCTGTCAGCAGTGATTGAAAATCATTGCCATTTGATTGCTTTTCAGTGGCCTATCTGACATGAGCTGGTGGTCCTAGCCTAGATCCTAATAGATGGGTGCCCACATCTGTCTTCAGCCTCACAATTACCCGGTTAGTTCAGTTTCAGCAAAAACCACAGTCTAACTGCCTGAAGCACGATTTTTGGAAATGGCCCAGTCCTGTCAGGAAAATTTTGTTGCTGTATTACAAAATAATTCCTTCACCAAATCTGGAAACTCTTAGAGTACAGTCATATGGCAAAAATTTGCCATGCAATTACTTCACCAGATACTGTTTGATCATCTGAAAACTCATGGAAATGTTGTCATCTTCCCCATGATCTTTTATGGACTAACAGTCAGTAACAACAAGCCAGCATCAAAGGAAACAAGCCTGTCCCAATTAGCTATCATTAGCTATAGAGAATTCATCATTCTCTATTTTGATTCAATAGAAAACACTCTTTCAAACAAATTGTTCCATGAATTGAAAATATTAAAGTCAAGCACGCCTGTGTCCTTTGTGATTGTTTTAGACCATGGGCCTTTCCGTCCTACACTGTTCTAGTGCTGTTATTCCACTTTCAACATCCTGTGGAATCCTGGAATTTGTGGTTTCCTGAGGCCAAAGAGCTCTCTGGCTGAGAATTCTAAATGGCCCTCCCTAAACTGCAAACCCCAGGATTCCACAGGACATTGGAAAGTGGAATAATAGCACTAAAACAGTTTAGTGCGGAAACGGCCTATGATTCTTATTTCGGTATATGAGGGTTTTTGCTCTTAAATAAATCTATGAAAGACGGGAAAAGTAGTATCTAAGGAGTCAGTAGAATAATATAGTGGACAATAAGAAATGAGGGCCTAAATAACCTAAAGGCACTAGATCCCATCTGATCTTGGAAACTAAGCAGTCAGTTCTGGTTAGTACTTGGATGGGACACTGCCAATCAATACCAGGTGCTGTGGGCTATATTTCAGATGAAGAAACTGGCAAAAACACCTCTGCGCATTTCTTCTCTAAGAAAACCTTATGTAATTCATGGGGTCATCATAAGTCATCAGGCAACTTGAAAGCACATACATACACAGAACAAACAAGAGCAATCTGAGATCCCAAGCACAAGAAAGAAGTTACCATATCTTTCTCTTTCATCACTGGTGGTGTTTTTTCATTTGTCCATTTAAGATCAAGATCTGAAAAAGAATTGCATTCTGCTTTTGGAGGAGTGACAGCAACTCATTTTCAATTACTATTGGGTGACAATAGACCAACAATGTTAGTGTCCCCTAAACCAGTTTTATTTTCTACTTTGTATAGATGCCCATTTATAAAAAGTAGCCAGTGGGTCTTTTACAAACATTTTTAACAACTAAATACTTTAAAAATACACTGGAATTCATGAAACCTCTAAACCTCTTTCGAAGGTTGTACTAAAGGAAATGTATCTCATAGATTAAAAGTAAGATGGAGGAGCCCGTATTCTTTTCAGCGTACTATTGCATAGTGACATTTGATTTTTCTAGGACAATGTTTGTCATCGTGACCACCAAGATAGGATCTGTTGCCTGAGTAACTTGTTGCACAATAAAAACATTAGAAACACTATAGAAATTGAAGTTGTTCATAACATAGCTGTACTCATAAACCAGGCATTTTCCCCACTCCTCTCAAACCGAACAGGCCGTTTCAGTTTTTTAAAAATTTGCAGATGGAGTTGCATGGTGCTGAACTTGCCAGAAACAGGCAAAAAATTAATGCTGAAAAAAGGGGAAGGAAAACAACATTACCGTAAAATAATGCCGCAAATATATTCTAAGCTTAGACTCTCCCACAACCAGAGTTTGAAATGTTAAGATTAAACATTAATTCAACAATGTTAACTGTACGAAACTGGAAGGTTAATTTAACAGCATAAACATGAATAACTGAAATCACTTAATTCAGTAGCTTTTCTTAATTAACTCATTGATTATCCTTCAGTGTTGGGCGAGAACATGGGATTTACAGAGAATGGCATGGAGGTTGCCCCTGTTAACTTTAGAGGAACACCTTTTGCTACTTCAGCCTTCAGAAGCACTTTTTTTGTCCTTTCAAAGTTGCTTTATTCCACTCTCACATGGACTACAAAGTTTGCCTGGAAATGGTGTGAATTCAGCACATCTGGGAATTGTCATTTTGGGGGAAGCTGTCCCAAAGCATGGGATCTCATCTTACATTTTTTTCAATTTCATTTGTCACTCATTTGTATCTCTCTTTTCTTTCCACCACGACAACTTATCTTGGTTTTCAAATGCCTTATTTGTTCAAGGTTAATAAAGAATGGTTTATTTCAATTAGAGGCACTGCTCCACAGATACAGGAATAAATGGGTAGCTACAAAGAGCAGTAAGTGAAGTAAAAACTGCAGAATTCTTCATCTAAAATATTTAAAAGTCTCTGAGCATATGCAGAAAACTGAAGGAAAATTTTTCATTTAATTAGCCAAGAGCCCTGAACTGTGTAATACACTAAAGAATTTCAAAGGAGTTCATTGTACCTTACCCAAAGAATATTATAGTACATATTATATAATAATGTTATTGTTGTCATGTGCCTTCAAGTTATTTCCAACTTATAGCAACCCCTAATGTGAAGCTATCATGGGGTTTTCTGAGGCTGTGAGTGCGTGACACACCCGAAGTCACCCACTGGGTTAACATGGCCGAGTGGGGAATCGAACCTCAATTGTGCTCAATGGGACTTAAGTGTATGAGAGGAAAAAGAGAGAAAGGAAGGGAAAGAAGAGAAAAGGCAACTATCTATAGGAGTCAAAATGAACTCATTTTCAGAAATAAAGAAAATATGCTCTGTGTAAAGTGTCTGCCTATGTAATGTATCATTGGTGGCTTCTCACATGGGAATTCAAGCTGATTAGCTTGTACCATTTTGGGCAAGATGAAGGGAAAAGAAACCTCCCAATTTTCTCAGCAGACATGGGGAGAAAAAGAGAATTTAGCAACTTGCACATGCTGAGGAATGGGAAGAACAAGATTTCACATTCCTACTGCCACCATGAAGCAGGGTAAATATGCCTGGCAAGGTCCCAGACTGCATTCCTGGACCGAATACCTGAAGAGGTTCTATAGTCTGCAAAATTTCACAGTTCCATTCCAACATTGACTACTAAGGCCATTTCTGCACTAGACTGTTATAGCGCTATCATTCCACTTTCAACATCCTATGGAATCCTGGAGTTTGCAGTTCAGGGAGGGGCCAGCCGGGATTCCATAGGATGTTGAAAGTGGAATGATAGCGCTATAACAGTCTAGTGCAGAAATGGCCTAAGTGTATTTAGGAATCTGTTCATGGGAGTAAAGCCCAGATAGCAATATAGGAAGACCTTATGTGAGACATTTTAATCTATCTTTAAAAAAAATCCCTGCTTTTTTAAAAAAAAGAAAATCTCTGGAAAAATATAATACTATTTTCTCTCATTTTTCTAGTTTCCTTCATACTCTTCACATCTCTATATTCAGGTACATATTTATAAATAAAGGTACTTTCTGTGTTCTTTGTTTCTACAAAGTGAGTATTTCAGCTCTTGGCAAAGGCTATAAGATCCTGGAGGAAAGAGATAATGGCATTTACCCACATAACTTCTTTTCTTGCAGTTATATAGAGTACTGCATGATGGGTATTCAGTGATAAAATATTTTCTTCTGATTAACTGTGGTTTTGCATGAAGATGTTAAACTCTTCTGTTCTCTCATTCCATTAACCTTAGTATCACAAGCACTTATAATTTGGGATAAATAGCTTGTCTGTGTTTTGCCTGCTAGCTTTTTGACACACCTCCAGTCTTTGAAGCTTCACCACAGAGTAACTTTTGCTTGTTTTAAACTCACATGATTTATAAATGATTCCAGAAAAAGACTATCTCCTTGCCTGCTACACATCTACACTTTTATTCAGTGTGCACTGTCTGCTTTTAAAAGGTGAAAGCTTTCTAGTTTGGTAGCAATAGACCATGGTTTGCTAATTTTGCACGATGAGTTTCTAATGAAAAAAATGAATGTAAAAATATTTGTTTAATTGACTTCTCAATCCATTTTTCAGAGCTTGGAAGCAAATAAGTACAAATCACTGGTTAACAATAACCAGCTCTTTCTTCCTTATTACCAAAAGTACAACTACACTAGCTTATTTACCTGGTGCTGCCCAGAATTTTATTTTCTTCTTAAGAATTCACCCAACTGTCTTCTCCAGTACCTATAACTTTTCCCCATATTTCCCAGTACAATTTGTATTCAGAGTTATTTACATACACAGTTTGCGTTCCTGTGGGAAGACACTGTTTTCCTCTTTGCTGCTAGGCATTACCTCTATAGCAACCAGCCTATTCCAGTACCTGTAACTTTTCCCCATAGTCCCCCAATGCAGTCTCTGTTCTCTGCTGACATTAATGTATTGGCTTTTGATTTTTTTGCTTTCTGTTGAATTTGTGCAATGGCTTTACATTTTTCTGGAAGCATTTTTTTTTTTTTGCTTTAAATCTCACTTTTAAGATTCCTCACATATGGTACCCATACAGTCTACTGTGTGAGGTGAGAAGACCTTGTAACTATGTTGTATATCTCACTTTAATTTTTCTCACATATGCCTCCCAAATGTTTTCTGTCATTCTTGTTGATGGTAGGTCTCATCTCCATAGCAACCGGCCTGAGGCCCAAGAGCTTTCTGATTGAGGATTCTAAAGGCCCGTCCCTAAACTGCCAACCCCAGGATACCATGGAATCTTCACAGCCAGCCAATCATATGAGGTCTTCTCGCCTCACACAGCCAATCATATGCTGATGCTGACAGACAGACAAACGTGCAAACATTGACTTTTATATAGTAGATTATATTGGCCCTCTTCATGTGCAGTTTTTTTTTTTTGCGCGAGGGCCCCTTGAGCATCGTGTGAATGGGAGCGTTGGTCCATACGACACACTCCCACTCACGCGATGCTCAGGAGCCTAAAGCAGGACGGGCACGCATTTTATTATTTTCAGCTGTAAGCCGAAAATACTGTGCGGTCGCGCAATGTTTGCGGGGCCCTCGCGCACTTACCTGTGTGCGGTGCGCCGAACAAGCCGGCCCGGTTGTGCTTCCTCCCCCAGCGCAGCCCACAGCTCCCAGGTTGTGCTGCGAAAGGAAAGGGCGGGGTGCTAGCGTGATGGTCGCACAACCGGCAAACAGCTGTGGGAGGCAAAAGGGCTGCCGTGAGTGGCTCATGCAAACGGTTGCTCGCATGAGCGCTGCTGCCCACTGCCGCGATGAAGGTAAGGTGTGAAAAGGGCCATTGTGATGGTAATAGGGCTGTAACAACGGTTAATTTCACATTTTTGTTTTGAATCTGTAAACTCAAGCTCAGTTACAGGATGTAAGAATCCTCCACTAGCCAGGGAGTTGGATTAGATGGTTTCAGGTTTTGCCCAAACATCAGGAAGAAATTCTTGATAGGAATACCTGTTTGACAGTAGAATATGCTGCCTCTGGGTGTGATGGAGTCACCTTCCTTCTTTGGAGGTTTTCAAACAGAGGCTGGATGGCCCTCCATCAAGAGTGGTCCTGCATGGCAGGGGGTTGGACTCCATGGCCATTGTGGTCTCTTGCAGCTCCATGATGCTATGATTCTGTGCCACCCTCCCAAAGCCACCTGACAGCAGGTGTTCCTCCTCCCATCCCAGACAAATCCCCCCCTTTACCACACAAGGAAAGCACATGGCAGTACAAAACAACAATGATTTATTAAAGATAGAAAAACTATTGTGCTGAAGTTAGCACATGTGCCAGAAAAATAAAATTAAAAAATCAAACAGTCAAGGACAGTGATGTGGGCATGGGGGGGGGGACCTGGGAGTGGCCTAGGATGCCAACCTGTGGAACAGGCACCAGGTGCAATCCGGTGCTGTCCCGCAAATGCCCAGGTGCCTGCAGAAGAAAAGAGCTTGCATACTGGGCCCAGTCTTCAATTGGCAATCCTGCAATGACGCCAGAACACTGCGCATTTGAGGTATGGTGCGGAAAGGGCCTATGATTCCATGACATCAAATATTGCATGAGAGAGCAAGATGTAAATCCAGTTGAGTGTCCCAATTAGAGTAGATCCATTAGATTACTTGTTGAATCAACTGCTGAATGATAAATCAGCTCTTAAATAAATTCAATTGAGTCAATGGATCTGTTCTAGTTGGGGCCGGAAATTGAATTTAGTACAAAGTAATCCTTGTTTATTATTCAGAATTCTCATTATATTTTTGGTATTATAATTGGCTGAAAAAGCAATTTTATTTAGGAGTAATTTTTAAGTGTGTTACGATATATGGGATAGACTCATAAAAAGATGATTCAGGCCAAAACATAGCACAAAGCACAGAATTAAAAAGGTTCAAAAATTAATATCATTAAGCAAATAGTTTTAAATTCCTATGTTAAAAAATAAGTGAAATTTGCAGTCTTCACACTCACACAATCTGACAATAGAAGGTTGTATAGTATGTCTTTCAGGAAGATGATATGGTATAATATCATTTCATTTTCAGTATACTAGGATTTTCTTCAATGTTCAAACTGTTTTAATTTCAAAGAAAGGTAAAATTTGAGCAACTTAATTACTGTAATTTAAAAATTGTTGAAATGTAAGCATCTGTCCATTCACTTTATTGACTCCTTCATTCTTATTTCATTATCCTAATACTGGAAATCACAAGCCTGCTAGTTCATCATTTGTTTGAAGAGAAGAGACTACAGCAGAGAAGGCAAGCATTGGTAAGGTGAAGTTAAGCAACTTTCAAAAATAAAAAGAATAACACAGTTTTTATTTCTTCTTTAAGTCATCACTGATGGTAAAGAGTTAACTGTATGTAGTAACCTGTGTAATGGGAATTATAATTTTCTTTTTTTGCTTTATTGTGTATTATAAAGTTACTGGGTTTAAAGACTTCACTCACCAACCAAGCAAAGGATTTGTGCGTGTGCGTGTGAGAGAGAGAGAGAGTGTGTGTGTGTGTGTGTGTGTGTGAGAGAGAGAGAGAGAGAGAGAAGGGTGGGGGGTGGGGGGGATACAAGCTGAGTCTAAAAACTCCTATAAAATCTGAAGAGTTTGGTTAAATGGGAAGAATGTTGACAAGCTCATTCATGCATGAAATCTCCTAATAGAACTCAAATATAATTGTAATTGGCTAGTACCTAAAGTGCAAAAAATATGTGTAGTTTCCATGGTTAGACCAGGGTTAATAAATGGGAAGACAAATCATCAGGACAGTTTTCATAGAAGCCAAGAGAGTCATGAATGGAAAAAAGTATGAACAGAAATACAGCATCAGGAGAAGATAAAATATTTTGTGCAATGCTCTCAGATCTTCATGCCCTGAATCTTATCTATCTATCTATCTATCTATCTATCTATCTATCTATCTATCTATCTATTCTATCTGTCTATCTGTCTATCTGTCTTCCTTCCTTCCTTCCTTCCTTCCTTCCTTCCTTCCTTCCTTCCTTCCTTCCTTCCTTCCTTCCTTCCTTTCTGTTGATCTAATCCATCTCAACCAGTCCCTATTTTATTTTTTTGTCACTGCAGTCTTTAGGAAATCATCACTCTTATCAAATTATAGAAGCTCTCAAACAACAACTATGGAAGCATTACCAAAAATATTTTATCTTCTGATGCTACATTTTTGTTCATACCCCACAGTGGGATAATTTTTCCACTTTTATTTCAGTCCGGAGCATGAAAAGCACAACCTTACAGCATGTTTCTACACTGACAATTTCTCCTTAGAGCTATTCAACAGCTAAAGATCCATGTGGGGAAACCATGTCTACCACACATTGTTGTTGAGTGCCTTCAAAGTCATTTCCGAGTTATAGTGGCCCTGAGGTGAACCTATCATGGAGTTTTCTTGATGGAATTTGTTCAGGAGAGCTTGCCCTTGTCTTCCTATGAGGTTGAGAGAGTGTGGTTTTCCCAAGGTCACCCAGTGAGTTTCCATGAGTGAGCAGAGATTTGAACTCTGGTCTCTGAGGATCCTAGTCCAACACTCAAACCACAATATCATGCTGGCTATAGCACCTATAATAATAGCAGTGATGTATTTAAGTCTTTTTCTCCATATCTCAAGTCTCTACCTTCAAGTCTCAAGTCAAGTCTTGAGTCCTTGAAGATACTTTCAAGGCAAGTCTCAAGTCAAGTCTCACATCTGGGAGCCCACTTTATACCCCAACCTATATTCGAAAATTTCTGGACAGAATTGAATAAAGTCAGCTTTAACAATTTAAGCAGAGTTGACCCTCCACATTTGCAATTTTGCCCTCTGCAGTTTTGGAAGTGGGGAACAGGGTCCTTTTTACTTCCCCTTCCCAAAACTGGAGGCTTTTGTGCCAATGGGCATGAAAGAGTCTGCAGCTTCAGAAGTGGAGAATAGGATCTTTCTTACTCCCCATTACTTGAAGCTTCAAAAGCTTAAGAAGGAAGGATCCTTCCTTCTCAAGCCTGTTGCCTAATATATTTTCAGTTCCCCTCTGAGAAATGCACCCTGCACTCTGGGAGTGAGTCTTGTATTCTGCTCTTAGGAAAAGTTTTAGAAGGCTCCTCTGATATGCAGCAGGGACAGGCTGCTGAGCAGACATTAAACCTGCCTCAAGCCCACTGCCTAGCCCATTTGATGTTCCCCTCTGAGAAATGAGCCCACACTTTGGTCTGTGTGACCAGTAGGCAAAAAGAGATGGAAGTGTTCAAAGTCATAAAGTTTCTGAATGAATGTGTTATGTTACTGAAACAAGGGCAGCAAGTCAGTCGCTAAAAATATACAATATACAAGGCCCTTTTCACATGGCGTTTTTAAAGCGTATTAAGCACGCTCCCTCCCCCCTTCACGAGCCGCCGTACTGCATGATGTTCTGGCTGACCAGGTGTTATCACGACCGTGGGTAGTGCTGAAGTCGCATTTTTTCATTTTCGCCTGAAAGGCGAAAATAACCTCCTTTTTACGCATCGCTCGCGCGACCAGCGGGCCTGTGGAGCCATCTTACGTGAAGGACCCGGGAGTGGGCGGGGTGCAGGCAGTCCCAGCTGCCTGTCCGTCACGCAGCAACTCCCAGGGAAAGCCCCATTCAGCAGCAGGGACCCCGCTGCGCGCATGGCAGCAGGGAACACTGCCCGACACGTCACCGCAAGAGCCCACTCCGGGGTTGTGTCGCCACACTCGAGAGGACAGCAGCCCCGGGGTCTGTCCGACTATTTTTTTTAAAAAAAAAAACGGTGCTATCCTTAGCACGTTAGCACCATAGCACCATAGCACGGACCAGCATCTCCTGAGGGCTGAGGGTCAGCCCAGTTCTCACAGCAGAGTGAAAACCCCATCCCCCTGCCACTCCTATGGCCATCCCACCTCCCACCCCAAACAACCTCTCCCCGCCCCACAAAAAGAACCACACACTACTGTTAAGAAACAAGAAAGATTTATTATACATACACATGGGAACATTACAGACAACACAGAAGGAGGTAGGACGAGGAAACACACGGGATCAAGGGATAGGTAATCACAAAAACAAGCAAACAGATACAAAACAGCAAATATTCAACTATATACAGCAAATATACAATGTCAAAGAGACAACTATGTACAGTGGTAACCTCCAGCGACAGTTTAGCAGGGCCCCGTGACCTACTTTTTCCACTGGAACAGCTGAGCCACAGTGTGCTCCAGTGCAGCCAGGCGATGCTGAGCAGCCGCCTCAAGGAACCCCAACCTCTGCGGCACATCCGTCGCCATGGCCTCGACGGACCTCAAGAGGGTCTCATCTGCAGGAAAAAGACAGGTGGAAACAAGGTGTCAGTCCGGCCATGAGAAGCCTGGCGGCGGCCCCAACATCATGCCCCAAGGGGTGGTTTGGCAGTAGCTGCCCAGACACTCACATTCCCTCCTGTAATGCGCCTCCGAGGCCACCCGCTCCTCAAGCTCAAGCATTCGCAGGAGCAAGTCTGGCACCGTGGGCAGCACTGGCCCTTGGATGACTCCAGCTGCACCTCTTGGAACAGCAGTCTGTCACTGAGTGACCATGGGTGTGCAGGAGTTGCCTCAGCTCCCACAGTCAGCCACCGTCACTGCGGACAGGCCTGGGACAGGGGGACTCTTGTCAGGGCACCACCCTTCCTGCACTCACCTTCCTCGCCAACTGACAGCGCTGGAGAGGCCGCAAGCCGCACAGCTGCCCCCAGGGGCTCCACGCTGGCCATCTGCTGCTGGAGGAGGACAGGTCCCTCTCCTGTCAGGGATGACACAACAGCAGAAGCTCAGGGAGGAATACTTCTCGAGCTTCCGTCTGCAGAGAAGCTGGGAGAGACAGCCACACATGGCTGTGTGTGTGGCAGCAGACCAGTACCATCTCCACTCACCATTCACATGGCTCGGCCCCGCGCTGGGCAAGCTCCTGGCCCTGTCATCCGCCACGCCAATGTCCTCCTCCGACGTGGTGGTGGTGGACAGTCCCTGAGGTGTGGTTCCAGATGCAGCTGGGGGGGACGACGACAACAACAAGATCAGCCACAGCTGCAGCTGCCCAGCCCTCCCCCCAGAGGGGAGTGGTGAGCCACCAGATCGCAATGGCAACCCGCTCCTCTACAGAGATGGGCACCCTCATGACGGTGGTGGTGCGCTGTAGGTGCGGGCACAGATGTTCCACGATTTCAAAGAGGGTGGCCCGTGTCATTCTGAAGTGGTACAGCCACATTTCGTCATCCCAGGTTGCCAACACTTCCCGGAACCACCAGTCCCGTTGGACACAGGTCCTTACCCACCATCTCCACAGGCATGGAAGGGTTCCCAGCCAGGCATGCACGGCGACGTGGGGATCAGCTGGCTGTTCCCCGTCGGTTGCTACGGAGGCAGTGGTGGCACCGGCTGCTCGAGTGCAGATGGTGGCAACTGCCTCCACAATGGCTCTCCTGCCGCTGTCGTGCCCTCCAGGCTCACAGGGCAGTCAAGTTGTTCATATACAGCTGTATTGCCAGTGTCCCGAGGGGCACTGTCAGATCAGGCTCCATGGCGGATCATGGGTGTGGTGGAGAGGGCTGCAGCTCCAGCCTTTTCCGGGGCAGCCTGTTAGGAGGGGTGAGCCCTGCTACTGGTCTGCCCTTGGGGCTGCTGTGATGGCCTGTTGGCAGGATCTATCATGCTAACGTTAGCACGATAGGTTGAAAAAAAAGGGGAAAAAAGAAAATCCACTGACCAATCAGGGCCGGTGGGGCGGGGACAGGGCGGGACCTGGGCGTGGCCCACGATACCGACATGCGGAAGAGGCACCGGACAGGGACCGGTGCTCTCTCGCAAATGCCTGCTGTGTGTGGAGTGCAAGCGGCTCTCTTGCAATATTTGTAATAGCGCGAGGGCTCTAGTTCATCACACTAACGGACTAATGTGCGAAAAGGGCCATAGTCTCAAGTCGAGTCAGGTCAGTGCATCATTTATTGCTGAGTCAGTCAACTCAAGTCTACATCACTGACTAATAAACATCTTTAAAAAGGAGGATGAGAGGAACATTTGGCTTTTCACATGTGGTTGGAGAGCAACTCCTAAAAGCCAGCATAAACAGAAAGAAGAGTGGATAGGAATGAGATTCCAACAACTTCTGGAGGGCCACACATTCTCTTTAAAAGATTTATAAGATTTAAGTATCTTAACATTCATCCCTGCCCTTTTTGTGACAAGTCTGAGCCTTGCGTGGAAGCTCGCAGAAGCATTTTACAACAATGTGCATGTATACATAAGCTGGAGCTTGGAAGTGATGTGAACAGATTATAGGTAACAGCTATAATGTGCTGCCTACTGTGGTAACAAGGACATAGTGATATTATTTCTGTGAGATAACATAAAGAGCTATAATGCTGTTACTTTTCCAGCACAATAAATGTTGTTTATTTGTTATTTCTACCACCTTTTTGCAGAGGATTATTTAAGGTCGTTTGGGGCAGGGTTTTTTTTTATAATGTATATCTTTCTGAAAAATGCAAAAAAGAGACACATTACTACTACTTTTTTTGAAAAAAGAGGGAATGACTAGCCCTGACATGAAAGTTTTTTTTTTAATGGTATTTAATGATCTGGGGCAAACAGGCATGTGTTTATTGCTTGACTATGTTCTTGTGGTTTGCCTGCTTGCTTTCTTGCACTTCAGGCATGCATGCGTACTAGACTTGCCTCAGAGCATTAATTATTTGAAAGGACTCTTGCTTTGAGGCATTTCTCTTACTAGTCTTCTCTGAAGAAGAGTCATTGAGGAAGATCTTAGCTTCATTATTTCTCTGCTGCAGGAGATACACCTTTATTTATCTGGGTACATCTACCCTGTCTTTTTGCTCAAAAATGCACCCTTCCTAGTTTATAGACATACAATACTAAAATCTGTAATATAAAATACATGATGTATCTGAAGAAGCAGGCTCCTTATGCTAGAGGGACAGCAGAAGAAGTGAGGAAAGATTTAGGAAGTAAGGGCCTGAAAAAACATACCCTTCTTCTGTAAACAAACATACTGACACACAAGAGGTGGGAGGTGGAGAAGGAGGATGGTGAATGCTTATACTAGTGAAATGTGGAGCACTGAGAAACACACACACACAGGATCAGTAACCTATCCGCACAACCTATTTAGGATCAGTAAGGCAGCATACTGAGGAAAGTTACAAGACTTCCTCTGAAATGGAGGGAAATCCTTCCAGTCTAGGTCCTAGTAAGGGAACACTACCAAGCAATTTTCACTGCCCTAAAACTCAGGCCCTTTTTGCACACAACTTCAAATGCGAAATGGCCACAGGAGTGACGCGAAATTGTGAAGACGGTTCCACATGACATTCTCATGATCGTGCGTCGCTCCTGTAGTGATCCTGCGGCAATAGCGCATTATATTACTTTTGGCTCTTTGCCGAAAATGATACATGATTGTGCATTCCTCCCACACTTACCTGGCATGCGGAACCTCAAGAAGTGCGATGGCCATGCTTCCTCCCCCAGCAGCCTGGGAAAGTACCTGGCTGCACTGTGGAAAGTAGGGGTGGAGCTATCACGCTTCCTTCCATCGAGCATGGAGCTGGTGTGGAGGGAAGCGCAGGGGATGCAATTCTCTCCTGGAGGAGGCTTTTTGCGTGATACCCACGCAATGCCATCAGCACCAGGTAAGGTGTGAAAAGGCCCAAAATCCAGCAAAATCCAACATCCCTCAGACACCAATAACTTTCTTGGCTAACTAAAATGTAAAAAATA
Organism: Ctenosaura bakeri; assembly: GCA_948474755.1. NCBI lineage: Eukaryota > Metazoa > Chordata > Lepidosauria > Squamata > Iguanidae > Ctenosaura > Ctenosaura bakeri. Next base: position 10,592 of record CAOLHI010002748.1, on the reverse strand, counting down.
CATTACACAAGCTTTCAAAGCTTCTCTGGTGTCTTCATCAGGCAAACATGTTAAAAATCATACAGGAGAAGAAAACTGCTAAAGAGTCATGGGCCTACATTTTGAACCAGATTTTACTTCTGTTGTCACTTAAGAGGATTGGTAAGAAACCAATGAAGCTTTGGAAGCTATCACGATGCATTTTGTGCATTTTGGTTGCCCAATAAAGATATCACCGTTTTGGGGGTTTTGGATTTTGTTGTATTTTGCTCATAGCCAACATAGCTATTACTGAATATGTGCCCTAAATAAAAAATCACAGTCAGTCATTTCACATTTCACTCTTGATAAAATGTGCAAATATCTGTAATTCAGATGTATGCATTACACTTTGGTGACATATGAAACTGTAGATGCACATGGATATGCAACATTCTAGTATGTAAAATTAAATGGATATATCCACTTGTAAGGGGACGTATGGAAGGATGGCTAGGAAAGAACATGTAAAATGAGATTTTTCTTGCAATTGGCCCATTTCTAGGAGGATCAAATGCAGGGGAGGGGCAGACTCATACATCCCTACCTATTACATTCAGATAAGGAAATGCTAGTGTGAAGTCAGACCACAATAAGGCACAATCACATTGTCCATCTTGAACAAAATATAGCAATTTGCCCTGAGGCTCATGGGAATTTGTCCTCCTGTTACCCCAAAACATGGGGGAAACTTGAGGTACTCTAGCGGTGCCAGCATGAGGAATTAAAGCCTGTAAGAGAAGGGTAACCACAGGAACTTTTCACCTGTGTATACCAGTACTAACTGCAAGACACCAGTTGAGGGTCAAAATAATGTTTTTATTGGGAGGAATTCACAAACACATGCAAGCAATCAAACAGTCTCACAAACCATGCAAGGCTAGTGAAGGTAAAGGAGAAACAGATTGGATAGTGAGAGATTTGGAGGTGAAGTGGGTGGTATTTGCTGTTCCAGAAGCAGAAGATCAAACTGAGATGGGTCAAACAAGAGTTTGAGGGTAGCGCAGGGCACAAGAACTGGGTAACCAACAGAGTGACATGCCAACATGTGTCCAAGGTATTATGAATTGTTGGGGTTGCTTCCCGCACTGAAGGGAAATGTGTTAATTGCACTCTGGCAGGGCAAACAAAAGGGGTCTGGAACAGACTAATGTTCTTAACTTCAGGTTACAAAGCACTGATGGGAGTTGTGATAGTCTCTGAATGTCTAGGCAAGTGAGGAACAAAGGAAAAATTTTGCTGGAAGAGGTTACAGGTTGATGACCACCAGTTGCTTCGCTGAGGCAGTTTCATCTGTTATTGTACTTGAGCACTGGGTCATCAAGAAGATTATTGCAAGCCTATCAGTGCTGGGGTTTTCTGAATAATCCTTTTGAATCTATGACCTGGCCATGCTGAGGTCATCTGTCTTAGCATGCGGCTTCCAACTAGAGTCCTTGTCCACAGGCCTTCCAGCCATAAGCGTGCAGTTTTTGTATTAGAAATGATATAAATGATATTTTTCACCAATTAAATGAGATTTCTCATCAATTAGACTGTACCATGGAGTGGGGGTGTATGGCATGTTAACACTCCTTCTCTTTCTCTGTATTTTTCTTACAAAGTTCAGTCATATTGTCAGGCTAGATAGAGTCTATTTTTAAATACACACAGATCTAAGACTTTTCTTTGACTTTGCCACACCTGAGACCCTTTCACATTGCACAACTGCAGCATTACAATTCCACTTTAAATGCTCAGGCTGCATCCTATGGAATGCTGGGATTTGTAGTTTGATGAAAAGCAACAGACAAACTTTCTGGCTGAGAATTCTGAATGTTCCACCTTCAATTGCAAATCCCAGGCTTCCACAGGAGGGAACTATGTCAGTTCAAGTGGAAGCATAGTACTATAATTGTGTAGTGTGAAGTATTCCATGTCTTTTTCTTTTCAGATTGCATGTGAGAGGCATTACTTTTCATCAGCTCTTGGTACTAGATGTTTTACCAATTAAGGTCTAATTAAGGCTGGTGGACTGCTTGAGGCAGTAATAATTTTCAGCTGCTTGCCACAGCTCCATTCTTATGTACTTGCAGTAAAACACTCATGCTGTGTGCTTTGATAATGTATGTAGAGTTTTTCCTACAAGGCAACAATAGGACAAATACCATCTTTTTAAGGGGTCTGTAGACTGATAGACTGATTAATGGAAATTTAGTTTGACTTTTCTCCTTGTAAAGTTTGTAGGATCCAGTAATGTGCAGATAGCATGTACGTCATACATCTCATAGAGCCTTTTGCATGCAATCAACACATCACTCTTATAACATGTTCAATATATGTGATAATATACTGGATAGCAATATAATGCCTTGAAGTTAGAACATGTTGTTCATTTTTAAAATTTCAGCAGGCGAAGTAATTGCTTTACTTATTTATCTTTTATTTAAGGCCCTTTCTGCAGAACGACGCTCTCGCATGTTGTCCCATTGCAGTGCCAGCAGTGCCTTTGCCAGGATGGGAGCGTGTCTCCAGTGCTTCTCTCCATACCTGACCAGCTGCCTGCAGAAGGGACATGCTCCTTCCTTCTGTGCTGCAGCTGACCTTCTTCCCATGCTGCAGTGGGGAAGTGCGTGATCCTGCTTCTGGACCGTTTGCATGGCCGGCTGTGAGCAAAGGCTCACGCGATCGGGGGTCATTGATGGAATTTTTTCATCAATGATACACCCCATGATTGTTCCGGCTGGCAACGTGAGAAAGGTGGGACTGTGCCAATGTCATGTACAGGTGTCATCACAGTCCCACTCCTCTCACATCCCCATGCCAAGAGGACACCATCCTGCAGAAAAGAACTAAGAGCTTTGTAGGTTGTCTTTTATAGCAACAACCCCTTTGAGGCAGGGTCATGATGCAAGTAATACTCTACCATAAGTGAAATTAAGAAATAACACAATGCCCATGTGGGAGGGGCAGAATCACAAGTACAAGGAAGCTGTGTAGTTGTTTAGGGCAGAGCAAAGTATTGTTGTTGAACTCAAATCTAATGACCCAGTCAGAATGGCCAAAAGTCATGGGTAATGGGAATTACTCAGTATGACCACAGTCACAGGTTATGGGAACTGTTCTTCTGCAACATCTGGTGAGCTACAAGTTTTCCAGCATTCCTTAAGTGTATAGTTAGCCTAGGTTTCAGTTCCTTTCTTACCTTCATTCTATGCCTTATTTGGTATCATTGCAAATCACTTTAAAAAATCTTCTACCCTTGTATGTCTTTTTTCTCAGTGAAAATGTTCTCAGTTATTTCAGTGTCTGAAGAAGTATTTGTTAAATATTTCCTTGTCCATTCAAAAAAGACTCTGCCCCCCCCCGCCAATTTCTTCTGGTTATATTAAAAGTAAAAAAGTGGTTCCCAATATATTTCCAAATCTAATTTCCTAATATGCATCTGCCAGGCTCAAAAGTCCCTTCAGTTCTTTGTTCTGTGGCCTAACAGCCATGACTATGCATGTTAATTGCTTTGGCTTGAGCTATTCATTTGAGTATTGCTTTAAACAGACAGGGTTATATGTATATGTATATTCTGTTGCTCCTCTTGACTTAACAGAATATAAAATATAAATTATAGGCAGATCAACTTGAACCTGCCACATCAGTCAGTAATGCAAATCTATCTGGGGACATATTGAGCTGATTTTACAAGCTAACCAAGAAGCATGCTGAAGACATGAAAGAATTCAAGGGCAACCTAAGAGATAAGATTTAGCACATGTGGTTGCCCTGAATTCTAATTTAAAACTTGGGTCCATTTCATAATGAGTATTCTCTTAATTCCTTGACAGGTTGTTAGTCAGTCTTTGTTGCTGTGAACTATTCCAATGTTTAAGAAAGACAATAAACGCAAGTGTTGGTGTTGTTGCTATTCACATCATAAATGCCTCTTTCCCAAATAAGGTCTCAAAACATCCAAACCTGGCAGCAAAGGTTCACCAGACATAGATGAGATAGAACTCTTGTTAAAGAAAATACAATCTACCAAGTAGAGTTTTGTTTGAACAAGCAATTAGAAGTGAGATTTTTCAGAGTGTGGTTGTAGTTTATTCCTTAGAAAATTGGCCAGCTGGCAGCCCATGGGCCGGATCCAAAAGTTACCTCTTGACCTACAGCTCCCAAAACTCTTTAGCCAATATGGCCACTGGTAGAAGATTTTGGAAGTTGTACTCCCCCTGCCTGCAAAAAAGTAATTTTTCTAAGCTCTCTTGAAATCCCATTCCAAAACAATGTTATTAGCTATCCACATGGCCATACCAAATTTTAACACAGTATATAGGATTTTTAGATGGGGCAAAAGAAGAGAAAAGGAAGGAGTGGCCAGTTTTGCAGCTATTACTTATAAGGGAAGTTGAAAAATTGTACAGATATTACTTGTAAATGAAGTGCTTCTAACATTTAAGAAAGTCAAAGATTTCAGACACTGGACTTATACTTTTCTTTTTATTTTTGTCTCTGTATATAAAGTGTTGATATGTTTATTTGTTTGCAGTGCTGTGTCTGAGCGTATCATCTAGTTATTGCATAGAAATTTCAGAGCGGTAGCCATGTTACTCTGTTGAAGCAAAACCAACAAATTCTTGTAGCACTTTAAAGTCAAACAAGTTTTACTTGGCATACTTTTTTTGCACCTGAAGAAGTGGATTGCAGTTCATGAAAGCTTATGCCAAATAAAACCTGTTAATCTTTCAGATGCCACACAACCCTTTGTTAATAAAACTATCAAGGACTTCCTTCCAGGCACAGCTTGTGTGGTAAAATGTAGCCCCAATTCTAGTGTATGAAGAAGTTGCAGGTACTTAACATTGACAATAAAAATTAAATATTCAAATTTCAAATATAAAGGCATTTATATTTACCAAAATTCTAAAGACATTTGCTTAGAGATAAGAATCCAGTGAGAATTAGCATGGTCTAGTGGTTTGAGTGTTAGGACCCTTGAAACCAGAGTTTGATTCCCAGCTCAACCATAGAATCCCATTGGGTGACCTTGAGCATGTCACACACACACAGCCCCAGAAAATCCTGTGATAGGGTTGCCATAAGTTGGAAATGACTTGAATGTACAGAACAACAACAATAACAACAACAGAACTCCAGTGTTTTCAGTGAAGCTTCTATCTGTGGTATGCTTCAGATTATAGTCTACCTCAACAGTTAGCACTGTCCATTATACTCCTCCTTATCTGTTCTGTTCTGAATTCTTAAAAGTTTTTTTTCCCAAAAAAATACAATTAATTTTACTTGATTACATGGCTGTGTCGGATTTTGTTAAGTATTTCTTTGCCATTTGAAGGGGAAAAAGGGTCTTATCCCTCTCTGTGAGTGTGTGTATTTAAGGCAATATAAAATGCTGTGTTTCAATTGCAGGTGAAGTAACAATCATGTATTATTACAGTGTAATTTGCAAAGAATCCTGTGAACTTTTAAGGATAATGGTTATTATAGCAAATGTGACATGATAATGCAAACATGCAAGGACAATAAAGTTGAAATTGCCAGGAGAAATGAAAGTGACTTTCCTGTTTAGTGCTGCATTAAGACTTGCCCAGTTTTTACTTTAAGTATAGTAAATGAAAGTAATTATATAAATACATGTGTGAGAAAAACACATAATTGTTCCATGATCAGAAGTAGTTAAGGATCTGTGTTCCCTCCCACCAGCCCCTTGAGTGAATGTCTGATCTGAAAGACAACATCTTACCCTCCCACATCTATCCAGTGCAAAACACTTTCAGGAAGTACATTACGGATCTTCTTAATTTTTCAGGAACTGTTTCCTCACCCACCTTTTATTTTGACTCTAACCCCTGTGAATATTTTAAACTCTTTTCTGTACAAAATAATGCAGAATTGATGTCCCCCTTCCCCACCCCTATCATAGGCAAGTATTTAATGACCGGTATTAAAGGAAACCCATCCTCTTTCTCTCCTGCTCTCCCTTTCTCTCCGTCTCACTCACATATCTGCTGGGCTATGGGCCATCAAATAAATTGTCCTTTGTCCATATGTAAAAAAGCTAATGGTTATAGCCTCTGTGCATAATGGAGCCATTAGCAACAATCCGCCCCACTCTGCCAACTGATTTCCTCAGATGAGTATATACATGAGTTGGTGTTCATTTAACACATAGGCCTGACAATTTTGTTACCCTTGAATATCCAGAGGTACCTCAGAAAGTAACGGCTTGCTCTATTATGCCTCTGTTGGATGTGATTATTTATAATGGGATTACATGCTGGTGTGGCTGCACTTGGATTTCTACTCCTTTTGCATTCCAGTATTAGAATTTACACAAATATGATTCATGATCCGGCATAATGCATAAATAAAATGCTTTTGATTTGATAATGTGTATCTGATCTGTGGCGATTATGCTCAGCATTGCCATTGTACAGCCTAAGCTCCTCTTAGTATTTGCCAATTCACAAACACAGCAGATATTGTAAATGGATTTTGAAATCCTTTGTAAATATCCTATCTGACTGCACTACTGGTAATAATTCTGTAGATATTTTTGATAACACCTCTCATTTCAAAGGCTACCAGAATTATAATGTGCTGTGGGAAAGGTGGCATTTTCTGCAGGGAGAAAAATGAATTTTAAAAAGCAACACACTACAGATGCGCTCCTTCCCTCCCTCCCCCTCTCCCTCCCCCCCCTCTCTCTTTCTCTCTCTGTGGGTCTGTTCTTTGTGTGCGAAGAAGTTTGTTGTAAAGCATTCTATTTTTATGGGTCATTACTATTCAAGAGTGAATAATTATACAGGTCTGATATTTTAATAAATGAAATACTGGGAGTTTGCATCACCACAACATCTGTAGCAACATTCTAGGATTTGTTAATGGAGAAGGTAGTGGGAATATTGCTATTAAAGGTTGTGCCAATAGTTCGTCTTCTAATGCCACATAAAAAGCATCAGCAGCCCCATATAGACCAATAGCTATTTAGACAGATAAACAAGGAAAACAGACTAATTGAAAGTTTCAGGTGGAGGTGAGTTGGGATGACATACATTGGAGATGCTCCTGTCCTTCACACATTGTGTGCACAGAGCTCCTTGTATGGATTCTTTTCCCACAAAGAATCCAAATTGAGCTTCAAATAGTGGTGTAGAAAGATTTAGGGAAAGTAAGAGCAACAGTGCAAAAGTTCTCCACTGTCCATGGTTGGGGACATGAAAAATCTCAGTCTCAGTTTCATAGCTTCTTCAAATTCCATCTGATTCTTCAGCTAAATTTGTTTTGCATTACCTGGTAAGGCTCTTTTTTTCTCTTCTCACAAGAGGTTGTGTGTATATATTTATATACACTTTTAAAAGAGATATCTATATTTGTATGCATTATCACATTGAGCAAAATTTAGCCACTAAAGTGCATATTTTTAATTGTGTTCATTTTTGACCATTCATATTCTTTCAATGTACATACGATTTTGTGCTTATTTTGTATCTTCAAAATATACCACTGATCTTGGGCCCATTCACACTACATAGTTATAGAGCTATGATTCCACTTTAACTGGTTACATCCTGTGGAAGAGATGTAGAGAAGAGACAACATCTCAAGCTGTTTGAAAAGTAGGTTTTATTCTTAAAAATAGTCCAATGTATTTCAGCCTACAAGTATTTAATGGCCTCCTTCAGAGGCAGTTAGAAGATAAGAGAAAGAAAAGGACCAATAAATAAACAAAAAAAATTGTTACTGGAGACAAGTTGCAATTTGCAATATCAATTTTGTATACATATATCTTGCATCAAGTTGCATGTAAAATGTCTCCATTTTAAAAATGCCTATTAACCCAAAAAAACTTATACAAGTACAAAATATTACTTACAGTGCAACTTTCAAACCAGTTGCAGGGATTCCAATAGGAACGTCTCCAAAGCTTATGCCTGGCAACTTATACTTTCAGAAGTAGGAAGCAGAGTATTATACTGTTCTAATTTTTTTTTCAACACATATCAAGGACATCCTTATCATAGCAATTCTACAGCAGAGTTGGAGGTTGGAGGATACGAGAAAACTTGAGTTTTAAAGTAAGTGAATGTACTCTTAGTTGACATTTAGACATGGAGAACTAATGTGTCAAGTCTCAATATCCGTTCCATTTCTTTTTTAAGTAGGGACCTCTTATTCTGGGAAAAAGTTTCTCAAGCACCCAAAAGTACACATTGTTAAATGAATGATCATGTTCCATAACATGTTCAACCAAAGGGGCACCTGATCTTCTGTTCCAGACATTGCTAAGATGCTCCCCTATATGAATTTTTAAGGCTCTAGATGTTTTTCCTATATACAGTTTGTTGCAGGATCACCTGATAGGTATAGGATCACCTGATGGTATGGAGTGCTACAAGCTGAAAATCATTTTAGGATCTATACATTTTTCATTATGAGTCACAAACTGTTATTTTGAAAGTGTTACAATAAGTACAGTATCCATGGGGGTGTTGCTGATGGTAAAACATTGGGGTGAACATGCTGATGTGTTCTGAAATCAATTCTTATTAGTATGTCATGAATGCTATGAGTTCTTTTAAAAGAAATAAGGGGCTTTTCCTGGCACCCATATATGTCTGGCAAGATGTGTGAATATTTTCTGATACTACTATACAATTTTTGGATTATACTATCATAAGACAAACTGAAGTTTATTCCGGAATTAGTTTTTCTTTCCTGCATTTTTGAAGAGATCTGTTAAGCCTGGTTGAAACTGTTTTTAATGACAGACTCTGGATAGTCTCTGTCCTGCAGCTGGTAACTGAGTGACCTAGATTCATTTAAAAAGTCTTTTTCCTTTGTACAGTTTTTTACTTCTTAAGAAATGTCTATATGGTAGATTATTTCTCAAAAATTTAGGGTGTGAACTGCCAAACCTTAGATAAATATTTCAATCAGTAGATTTTTTTTATATAGAGAAGTGAATGATTTTGTTACTTCTTTTCTGATTGTAATGTCCAAAGTGTGGATCTTATTAAAGTGATAGTGAGTATCACAAACAGAATATTGTTATTTATAAAATTGACCCACCCAAAACATTCTTTCAAAACCTTCTAACGTCACCTCTAAATCTGTACCAGCTCCCTACATTCTTTCTTTGAGGGCTGGTGAATTGTGTTCAGTGAATGAGATCCTTGTAACTGTACGAGGTTTTGAGGCCAAATACATATTGTCTCATGAATCTCAGGAGATGTGAAGGGATACTTCCATTAAGAATCTTGACTCCAACAACAACAGCAAATCCATCACTAGCTAGCACTGCATGACAATTGTTGAGCCTTTGCTTTGGTACTGAGATTTGTGTTTCTCAGTTCTGGGAATTGTCTGGCTGATACAACACAAACATTTTATATTAGTATGGACTAAGCCTTACGATAGAAAGGTAACACTGTGTACATTAGCAAGTAAATTGGGCAATACAACCTGATGATGACATTCAGTGGAGCAAACTGTCATAACTGGGAAGAAAGGTTGAAATGGCTAAGTTGAAGGATGATATGCTGCTAACTGAAGAGCTGGACTGATTTCAGAATGTTAAACCAGAGCTTGCTGATGGGAGCCCTGCTTTTCAGATCCCCGACCCTGAGCCCAAGGAGCCATGTGCCGTCCATGCTTTGCCAGTGTGGGGAGCACAGAGACCACAGTGGGTAGGAGGCCATACAGCAAGAGGAAAGTGCTCGTTTTCAGACCAAAGGAGTGGCCCCTCAGTTTTTCAACAAAAAGGGTGAAACATTGGTGGCTAGTAGCTCTCGTGTCAGTGGGAACAGTGAATTCACACTAGATTTCAGTCCAAAGTTCAAATAAAGCATCCATGATGATGAACCACTTTGAGGGATGGAGTTCAGTGCCTTAGATAGTTTATTTAAAGTTCATTGCTTCATGCCCTCAGTGTCATGGGAGACACCTGCCACCATTGAACAGGAACATGGAAAGGGTTCTCCGGAGGCCTCAACTCTAGTGCCCTTTTTGCATTGAGGCTTCTCGCGCAAGCGGGGAGGGCGGCTCGTGCGAGAAGGCTCGTCCGGGAGGCTGCCGTTTCCCCCTTGTTCCTTCTGCAGGTGAAGGAACAAGGGGAAAGCGGCAGCCTCCTGGACGAGACTTCTCACGCGAGCCGCCCTCCCCCCGGGCCAAGCAGGAGGCTGTCGCGTCTGTCCCCCCAGCTCACGCGAAGCAGGAGGCTGTTGCGTCCGTCCCCCCCCGCTCGTGTGAAGCAGGAGGCTGTTGCATCCGTCACGCTAGCGCCCCGCCCCTTCCTTCCGCAGGGGCGGAGGGAAGGAAACGCGACCCGGCCGCCTCCCCGACGCTCCGCACAGGAGGTAAGTGCGCGTGTATTGTTTTGGGATATTGCAGTGTTTAGTGGCCGAGCCTAGTTCTGTGCTTGTCTGGGGACCTCACAAACACGTGGAGAGGGATGGTGGAAGAGAGCCAAATTATTGATATCAAAATGATCATAGAATCATAGAAATGTAGAGTTGGAAGAGACCACACGGGCCATCCAGTCCAACTCCCTGTCATGCAGGAACACCCTCAAAGCACTCCCGACA
>CAOLHI010002747.1:0-231351 GCA_948474755.1 Ctenosaura bakeri | reverse complement strand
AAACAAATTACACTGCAATTGTCTCCCAATTAATTATAGCCAATTAATTTGGCAGGCTGTTTGAGTTCTGCCAGGTTATAGAGGAAAATGAAGCAGAACTCCTCTGGTTAGCTTCTGTATTTAGAACTAATCTCAAACACAGTACTAGTTGCCCTACAGACAGTGGGTTGAATTGCATCCAGGATCTACCTCCCCTTATTGAAAGAGTGTGACTTTTCAGTACCCCGATTTCTCCTCTGCAATGCTTCTCCATTCTAAGCCCACCCACCTTCCTAACCCTCTGAATTTCTGGGTCTGGGCCTACTGGTGCTGTGGTACTTTGAGTAGTACCTTAAAGAAGCAGCAGTTTTGTCTCCATAAAAACATCTGGCTTTCTGCAATAAGAAACTGCAGCTTTTGCCAAAGTACAATTGGAAGAGCAATTCCCCCCTTAAAAAAGGAACACCCCTCCCCAATGCAGTAGCTCAGTCTTCCAAAGCAATTGCCCTTGAATGCCTGTAAGACTCAAGAGACTATACAGTAGTGTAATTCCTAGCCAGTGAAGTCAGCTTGTAACCATGGCAGCCTTGACTGGAAAGCTGCACTATACAAAAGAACCCAATTTGAGGAAGCCTGTTGCCATGTACAGGATGAATAGAAGCTGAACGGAGGGGGAGCGAGGTTGCTTGAAGTCCTCTCTTTCCTTGGAGCAGTCAGCAGCCAGATGAGCCATAATGTCAGCTATGAGGTTAAGAGACTTTAATAGGGTTGATGTTATCATTAAAAAGACTGAAGTACTTATCTCAGGAGTCAAATTCTGATGGGGTAGCAGCCTAGTATTAGAACAGGGGATCCCAACCATTTTTTACGCACATATCCCTTGGCGCCCATTTCCATAAACTGTACCCCTCATATTAGCCACATGTTCATAATTAAGATAGTTGCTGTTATTTCAAATTAGTTGCTGTTATTTCAAAATCATATGTTGTAGTAGTAGTAGTAATAGTAGTTGTTGTTGTTACTGGGTGGGTGAAAAAATAAATCTAGCAGCGCTTTTAAAATCAACTGATCTATATTTTAGCATGAGCTTTCATGCATATTAATCCAGAGATGGTGGTAGTATTATTATTATTACAACTACTACTACAAAGGAAAATTAGAGTGTGAAAAAAATAAATCCAGGAGCACCTTTAAGATTAACGGATAAGAAATAAGAGAGGATGGGGGAAGACAGTGAGGGGAGTTGCCTGGGCAGGGCCCTACTGCTGCATAGTTGGAAAGCCAATGAGAGGGAAGTGGGGGAGCTGGAAGGAATGTAGTGGAAAGGGGAGAGAGAGAGAGAGAGAGAGAGAGCGCTCAGGGAGGGGAGGGGAGGGGAGGAGGAAGAGGAGGAGATGGAGGTTGGCTCAGAGCTGGCTGGCCAGCTGGCAGGGAGGAGAAAAGAGGGAGCCCAGCTGAGATTAGCAGCCCAGGCCTGTCCTTCCCCCACATTTGCCTGCCATGGGGCCTGGTGACCACAGAGCCAAACATACTGTGGCATACAGAAACAGTGAGGGGGAAGGTGTGTTTGCTGTGATGTCACTTTCCCGCCTCTCTTGTCACAAAGGCTAACCCGCATTTTAAAAAGTATCTTTATCATATATTCTTTTTTTTAAAAAACTGCTTTTTTTTTGGCTCTCACAAAGCTGCTGAGGCATGGTCTCCTCCAAGAAGGGAGAAAGATGCAGAGAAATTAGAGAGGAGAAAGTAAACAACACCTCCTTTTTCCTCTCCACCTCACTTTGGGAAAGGAGGAAGAAGGGAGCAGAAACAGGAAGGGAGGGAAGACAAGAAGAAGGTGGGGAGAGGAGGTGGTCGATTCCCTGCTTCTCCATCCTGCTGTGCAGCCGCATAGACATGGGGGTGGGCGGGCAGTGATTCGCCCTGGGCCGCAATGTTTTTGGGGCATCCCAGCCTGCAGCCACACCCCTGCACACCGTGATCATACCCTCACACATTGCAGCCACGCCCCCACACTCTGCAACCACGCCCCCATGCATAGTGGCCATGCCCCTCGCAGTGTGGCTCCTCTCCCTCCCACCCCAGCTCCCCACACTCCAAGCTCTGCCACTGCTGCAGTTCATGTGTAGATGTGAGTCTGTGACTTGTATCTTGTTTTACAGTTGTTGTATGTGCCTTTTTCCACCGTTACTCAATCTTTTCCATGTACCCCTAAATGTTCTCTTGCATACTGCTGGTTGGGAATCACTGTATTAAAGGATAAAGTTACATGGCATGTAACTTGACTAGAACCCACATCCTTGCCCAAGCTAGCTTCTTGCTTTGGGATAGAAGCAGCCACTGTTCCTTTATCAGTGCTGAGGGACAGTTCCACTGCAAGTTGAGCTACCTTTTGCATGTGAAAAGGGACACCATGATTGTGTTCACCACAGGCAGCAAAATAACTTGGGTTAGCCTTGGGATTCATATTTTAAAGTTGGGCTGGACAACATGTTTCTTTTTCAAATCTTGGACTTTCCACCAGCAGGCTAAGATCATATTATTTAGGCAGGGCTTTGACTTTTAATCATATGGTAGTGTGGTGTTTAAAAGTGGGGTACTTTGTTTTTATTCCTCTGTCCTTTATATTATGTTTTAAATGTATTTTAAACTATTTTAATCATGTTCTTCTTTTAAAATATTTTTTTTAATTATTTTTTTAAAAAAACTTCTATAAAGTAAGTTTTTAGATGAATTTTTACTTAAAATTTTGTAAGCTACCTTGGGTCTCATCCCTGGAGAAAGGCAGGGTATACATTGAACAAATAAATAAGAAAATTGGACTGCAGATCTCATCATCCTGCACCCTTAGCTATACTGGATAGTCCTTCTGGGAGTTTAATCCAACATCTGGAGAGCTGCAAGTTGCCCAGCAATGCTGAAGGGAATGCATCAGTTGGGGGGGGGATCTATTCACTGTCAGGCAATTTTGGCACTTTTGACCAACGTTTTCTTAAAGGAGAAACATTCAGTCCACACTGATGTGCTCATCTCATTAGATCAGTTTCTCCAAGGGAAGAGATAGCATTGTGTGTATATTTGTGCATTAGCAACCTGAGTCTAAAAAGCTGACCTCAATGTATCTTTTATAGTGAGGGAGAAAGTCACTATCTACCTTTTAAGTATTCCGAACCTGACATCAGCTGAAGTCTCTCAGTGTTATGTACAATTGGTTTTGAAGACCTGGAATCTGCAGTCAAAAAACCTAATTGATAGCATGCCAGGGAATGGGGAACCCAAAAATCTAGCTATGTAAAGACTGGCATGCATGCCTACAGCCATGCCTCAGTTAATGAAACTTCTGCCAAAGAAGCTTCTCTTTACAGAGGCTTTTTATACCCACTCAGTCACCTTTCTTCCTCATCCTCTAGCTGCAAGGTTTATTTTTTTAACAGCACCAGCATTTGGAGAATAGTGAAGGATGACTGGGGAAACACACCATTTAGGTGTCAGATTACAACAACATGTCTGTACTAAACTATGCAATAAACAAAGCCTGATCTGGGAAAGAAGGGGATTGTACTCTAGCAGATGCTACTGTAGCCATATGCCTGTATACAACAGATCAGGTAAACAGCAGTTGCTTTCAAAATCCCTTCCTGAGTGTACCTGAACATCAAAATAGAGAGAAAAAGTGGAGAAAGCAGATAGACTTGGCACATGATCTCCTCCCAATAAATTAAAAAGGTACAGGTCTATAAGTGTGGCCACCAAAGTAGAAATCACAAGAAAGATGGAGACTGTTAAAAGAAAATGTTATCCCTGGAGGCATTTTGGAATAAGCTTCTAACTGGTCTCTAGAAGGTTCAAAATGTTTTCATTTACTTATGTAGTTCTTACCTCACCTGATTGTTTCTTTTCGCATGCACATATTGTTAAGTTTGAATAAAATGTTTGCTGAAACATGTACTCTTTGTTTTGGTGATGTAGGAAGCTATCCCTATTCTTTCCATCTTAATTTGGCCTAATGCCCAGAAACATAGCTTCTTTATCAAATGACATATACCTGTTTTCATGTCATTGCAGGGAAAGAGGACTGGTGTGTGCACTGGAGGTTGTGAGTACATCAGCATGGATCGAGAGTAGGGTGAATAGGGAGAGATTAAAATCCTCTCTTAGGGTACTACAGTTGCGGGTTAACAGACATGGAGCTATGCTTGAAATCAGATAGCTTTCTTTTCCTCCTCCCTGGAAGGTGTGACCTAGCTTGTTATTTTTATTTTCTAATCCTAAATCTATGAGGGCAGGCAGCAGCTACTAGCACTGGAGGAAAGGTACTTTGCACAGGCATCAGTAACTGTATTATTAATATAATAATTACATTCATGCTCACTCACACACACACAGACATACACACACACATATTAAAAGTGCTATTGTTTGAGATCTGGCGTGCTGTAGTGCTTTGAGCATTAGACTGCATCTCTGGAGACCAGGGTTCAAATCACTGCTCAGCTGTGGAAACCTACTAGTTGACCTTGGGCAAGTCACACTCTCTTAGCCTCAGAGGAAGAGAAAAGCAAACCTTAGCCTTTGCCTATTCTGTGCAGAATAGCCTGTGATAGGTTCAATGTAGGGTCATCATAAGTTGGAAATGATCTGAAGGCACACAACAACAAATACTGGAAATAATAATAATAATAATAATAATAATAATAATAATAATAATAATAATAATAAATTACTACATGCATTTCAGAGCTCATTTTGACAAAAGACTTCAGGGTAGATCCTTTCCATATATGATACCAGGATCTCCTGCCAATCTGCCTTTTCCCAGCATTTTGATGATAAAGGGAAAGGGCAAGTTACTGTGAATAGAGCTCATAAAAGTGTTATTTTTGAAGACCACATGTTCCCAAGTCCCCTAGCTCATCTGACCAGTGGGACCACGCTGGCCTCTATGCTGTGCTTCAAAAAAGTAACTTTTCTAAGCTGTAGAATAGTGTGTAGGTAGGATAAATGAATACATTCCTATTTTGCTTCTCTGTATTGTTTTAAAGTTGGGCATTCAGGGACAAATCAATGTCTAAGAAGTCATAGCAGGGTTTCATCACACAATGACTTTAAATGCTGTGAACTGTACACAGGTAAATGTAAAAGTAAAACTTGAGTGTGTGGAGTATTTGGGTGACTTCAAATCGAGTTCGTTCTCTCCCCCACTCACACACACTTAAGCTATTTCATGCAACTGGAATGCATAGTAGTCTGAAATTGCCATACATTTGGGATTTTAAAATTGCCAAAGCATTTTTGTGTTTGAAACAGACTTCTGTAATGTACATCAATTTCCCCCCACACCAGTGACTGTTTAAATGAAACCCTTCTGTGTTAGAGTGGAATAATTTCACAATAATAATAATAATAATAATTTTTTTAAAAAACAGAACTCTGCACAGTGGTGTGGAAAACATGTATGCCTGTTCATACATGATATCTGTTCTCCATTTTCTCAGCTGAGCTCCATTCTTCCATCGTCACGCAAACTCATTAAAAAAAAAAACCTCTCTCACAGTTGTTGGTTGGAACAATCTAAACTATGTGAGTTGGCACAGCTAGGCTATAAATCTGGGATATAGGGAGCCTAACCCATATCTGGGTTCTCCAGCTAGCCACAATTTTGTTTTCCATTAAATGCCAGGCTACTATGACTCTCCCTATTCCTCATGCTGGCTCTATCTGTACAGCTGGAGGAGAAGACTAGCAGTTAAAACAAATGAGGTTAGTTTTACTCCAAATTGTGAGTCAATCTGAAACAAATATTTCGGACATATTTGGCTGCTCCCTTCCCCCACCTTGCTTTGACTTCAGCATTGTGGAGTCATTTGGCTTTGACTTTTTATTTTATTTTGTTTTGTTTTTTTAGAATCATAGAATCACAGAGTTGGAAGAGACCACAGGGGTCATCGAGTCCAACCTGCTGCCATGCAGGAACACACATCAAAGCACTCTCGGCAGTTTTAAAATGATTATTTATTAATTATAAATTAACACATATTAACATACATTTATGAGATACTGTTACTGCGGCCCAGGCCTACCTGGAGATAGCACTAGATATCGTTTTGATATCAAACCATTTGGCCTTCCTCTGCCACCCCACTCCACGTGTTTGCGAGGCCTCCAGACAAGCACGTAAACAGGTGTGGCTGATACTTGCTGGACATTCCATTCTCCACCTAGGCAGGCCGAACTGAGCCAGTTTATCGCTTCAGGGACCTCTCCAGCAAACACCCTTGTTGCTTATGCGCGATACTAACAAAGGCGCTCTGCTCCGAGCAGGTAGCCGCACAAAGCTGTACTAAGCGCTCCACATTTGCATACTGGCTACACTATTGTTGATTCGGCTCTAAGCCAATCATGCTAAACTCTGACCTTTCCAAAGCTTTGTCCCGCTCCTAAATCGCATTGTTCTCACTGAGTAAGGTATGGCCTGCAGTCACAATTCACCCTATATAAACCCCTGATTCCGAGACCTTCCTCGGACCGCTTGGATCGCTCCCTGAATTCCATCCAGCCTTGCTGCCGCTTTGTCTGGCGAGCTCCCCTCAGCGAACCGTGCTGAGCTTTCTTCCTTGCATCCCAATGAACTCTATCTTTATATCTCTCCAGGACTATGAGACAGGTGTCGTATCACCCATTCCCGTCCGAAAATCCCTACTTCTCATTCTTTAGTTAGCTGCGTGATTGTGGTGTTTCTACTGTTTGTCTTTCAATAAAACATCGTTTTTCCTATTTTAAAACCATCTGACTGCTTGACTGACCTGACCCCGTAGACACTGCTACGTTACCCTGCCTCTCGCTAGCTTTAGTGAGTGCTCCAGCTAATTTCCCCCAAGGTTGTGTTATTGTGGTTTGGTTATTTGGGCGCCCCTCCTAGGACCCCCCGAGAACAGGGTAACAATACAATATAAAATACTTGTAACAGAAGACTTTGACTTTTAAGTATACTTTTTGTAGATTCCAGTGAGTGCAGTCTAACCCATTCTATACATATCGTGAGCTTGTGTGCATGAGAGAAAGGTGTTTTGGGTGCTTTTTAATGGACCAGCCTCCATTTTCAACCTTTTGAGTTTGCAAATGAGTTTGCACACCATTTAATCTTCAATTGTTATTTTTATATAGAAGGTGTTCCTGCCAGTTATGAAGCCATACTTCCTGTGCCAAACCTAAAGTGGCATGAGGCCAAACATTCATTTCTCATCTAAAGTTCAGGAATGGTCATTTTTCATTCTGCTTACTGGAAGAATAAAGATCCTGAGAAAAGAATGGAAGAGGTGAGGTGTCTCTGAAACAAGAAGGATAAAACAATCTTGAAATCTTCTCCATGGCCAGCCCTGCTAGTAGACAGAGTAATGCAATCAGGCAGCAAACACTGGAAGAGCAGGGGAGAAGGGAATGATTAGCTTCCCAGTTGTTCATCCTGTGCTTCATAACCCCTCATACACATTTCATAGATGAAAAGCCGGACACATGTGGCTATGCCACATCAGAGTGTGGTCAAGATGGCAACAGTTATAAATGAGGAAGAACATGCAAGCTAAGAAAGGTGGTTTGTAACAGTTTGCTTCTGCCTGGGCCTGCTGGGAAGGGCAAGATTCAGCTACCTCCTTTCCTCCCTCCCTAAGTTTATGGATTGCAACCTCCTTGTGCACGTTGAACTCAGACCATTTCTGCACTAGACTGTTATAGCACTATTATTCCATTTTCAACATCCTATGGAATCCTGGGGTTTGCAGTTTAGGGAGCGGCCTTTGAGGCCCTTCCCTAAACTGCAAACCCCAGGATTCCATAGGATGTTGAAAGTGGAATAATAGCACTATAACAGTCTAGTGTGGAAATGGCCTCAGTTTATAACAATTCAAGTAAGCTCACTATGGCCATTTCCGCACTAGATGCTTATAGCACGATTTTTCCACTTTCAACATCCTATGGAATCCTGGGGTTTGCAGTTTAGAGAGGGGCTGGCCAGCCCCTCCCTAAACTGCAAACCCCAGGATTCCATAGGATGTTGAAAGTGGAATAATCGCACTATAACGATCTAGTGCGGAAATGGCTTATGAAGGGAGTAAAGAGGAGACGGAGAAAGAAAGTGGGATATTTTAAAAGCAACTAAAAAAGTGGGACAACAGGGGATTAATCAGGGTTGCTCCTATCACACCAGGACAGTTGGAGGATATAGAGTTTCACAGTTGAATCTTCTGACACACAGCTCGTCCTAGGTTCCCTAACTAAACTAACCTTTTTTCCCCCGGCAAGGTTGCACTGCCATTCCAGATAGCTTCCATAGATAGAAGAAGGGAGGGGTCACCAACTTGCTCTTTACCTCATATGGCAAAATATCTTGGGCTGGCATTGATCTTCTGAGAAGGTTCTTCTTCTAAGTGTGCTATTATTTCCACACTTTTTACATTTGTATTAACAATGCAAAACAAGCACATTGGCAAATATCTTGAAAGTAAGCAAATGAATATAACTTAATTCCAATAGCTTTTTTCTACAGAAAACTCGTTGGGGAATGGAGACGTGGCAGGAGGATAGGACTGTGTACTTAACTCCTTCCTTCTTGATATTTATCTGCTCCAGATTTCCCACCCCAGCTGCATTTCCCTCCATGAGGTTCCAAAAATGTTCACTTGGAACCCTGCAACAAAAAGGTGGCTTGGACTAGAAGATTTGAAAGAAAGAAAGAGGGTAGAGAATGGGGTATGCATTTCTCTCCTAACAATTTCTTCACTCAGATTGATTCCAGTCACAATAGGATGTCACGAACAAAAATTGCCCATGGGTTTCATATTTGCATACATTATAATGTATCAGGGGAGAGTAACACATAGCCTGCTGGCCATATGTGTGCCTCCAGCCTTTTTTGCAATTCTTCCCTGGGTTCTTACCATCATCAAAGTTTCCACTGCTGGCACCACCAAAATCTCATTTATTTTGTTGGGAAACATGGCATACAGTAAGAGGGGCACCATGATTCCCAGCAGGATTATACTTCTAACACACTTTAATCACTGGGATTTTTGCACTGACAATGGAGACAACAGTAGCAGCAGATTTTTGGTGAGAGTTGTGGGATGTTGTAACTGCACCATGGTTTCAGGTTGAGGAAAAGCAATGCTAGGAACATACTTTAAGTTAATCATGACTGAAGTATATATATACAACATGAGTTATGTCATGCATGTTGAAACTGCAATGACATCCACCCCTTCTCAGGTGTAAACCGGATGAACACAGTGAGCCTTACTTGACTAATATATAAAAGTCAATGTTTGTTTGTTTGTCTGTGTCAGGCAGACGAAGACCTCGTATGATTGGCTGTGTGAGGCAAAGACCTCATACGATTGGCTGGCTGTGTAGATTCTATGGAATCCTGAAGTTTGCAGTTTAGGGAGGGGCATTTAGAATTCTCAACCAGAGAGCTCTTTGGCCTCAGTAAACTATGAACCCAGAATTCCACAGGATGTTGAAAGTGGAATAATAGGACTGTAACAGTGTAGTGCAGAAATGGTCTTTGTTGTTGCTAGTGTTGTTGATATGGGCCTTAAGTCAACTGAAACTGCTGATCCCATCACAGGGTTTTCTTGGCAAGATTTGTTCAAAGGAGATTTGCCATTGTCTTCCTCTGACCATGGCTTACGGTACTTGGTATTCTCTGGCAATCTCCTTTCCAAGTACTAACCAGGTCTGACCCTATTTATCTTCTGAGGTAAGACAGGATCAGGTGCCCACTTAGGCATGTTGGATCAGCTGTGTGCTGAATGAAGATTGAAAAAAAGAAGAGGAGGAGGAGGCCTAAATCCAAAGTTATTCTAGCAAATGTCTGCTCATACAATGCAACTTTTCTTTACCTGTCTTCCACTCTGTAGTCCTTTAAGTTGCCTGAACGCCTGCTTTGGAAAGCTTTCCAGGTCTCTGGAGCAAGTTGGGACAGTGGATAGAGGGGGTTGTAGGGAATACGGAAAATCTCTCCCCCTACACACACGGGGAGGGGGAGAGAAACAGAGAGTGATGGTAGCAGTTCGATTAGCAGAGCAACACCAAAGATGCGTTACATTTAGGATTGTAGAGGAGACATTAAAGAATGGAGATGAGACACAAAAAGAACAGCAGAATAATGCTACTGTTTTCATTAGGCACAAGCTGTCAAAGGTGAAACTAATGTAGACTTTCTAATTTTCAAATGTTTAGTTTCAAGTCATTAAGACAGAAATGATTTCTAAATGAAGAGCTGGGGAAAATAGAAACCATATGTTCATTGCATTGTTTATTCCTAGAGACTTTCTGCAATGAAAAAGAAGGGAGAAGAATCTGTTAAAAGAAAGAGGTACTAGTCTGTTTAGTTTTAAATCAAGTAGTAGGTAGCTATATGCTTTGCAGGCCAAGTAACAGCTGGGTGAGTGTGCCTCAGCTCAGTGCTATAATCCCAATCAAAATGTCACTCATCCTTTAAAGGAGTAAAGTAAAGTGTACAAAAAGAACAGAAATCTGAAGAACGGAAATTGATCAGGCATGTTCAAAGTATAATTGAAAAGTGAAATACCACTGCTGCTTGAAAAGTTTTTTTAAAAAATAATCACAATGCATGTAAACCTCTGTCCTCAAAAGTAGCCAGATTTATTTAATTATATTATTTATTTGTAGAATTTATATCTACTTTTCTCTCAACATGGGATCCAAGGTGGCTAATATCAGGTTAAAAACAAATTACAGTCATCCCTCTATGACCCTCACGAAAATGGAAAATGGAAGAACTGTGAACAAATATACCTCTGCCAAATCATATTTAACACACACAAAAAAGTACAGTACAACACATTTGAATCCAGAGTGAAGGGCACACAAGCTGCCTGGTTCTGTCTTCGTTGTGGTAGAGTTCTTTCACAAGGCAATAGTGGGTGGCCAGCAGTGGCAAATAATCCACAAATAATCAAATCTGGAACTGTTAAACCTGGGGATGTAGAAGGCTGTCTGTATTCTGAAAACCAATTTGATACAAAAGTTTTAAATAAGTTATATAAAAAAACTACATTGCAACAATAAGAAAATTAAAATATGTTAAAAGCAGAAATGCCTGTAGATAGCGCTATATTTTAAATCAGACTTGGAAGTGACTTTTTCCATCCTTGTGCCTTCCACGTCCAGGGGACAACAATTTCTGTTCTCCCGTTGTCAAAGAATCATAGTTCAACACATTTGGAGGATGCCAGGAAAGCTGCTCTGCACGGATACATGTGATTGCAGAGGGCTGTTCTACAAAGTATTTCAAATCTTAACTTGGTCATTTTGTTTGGCACTCCCACAAAAGAAAATGTATGGGTCAGGTTTTTTTTATGCAAACAAATATCTTTCCTCTCTACCTATCAGACCATAGATAGGTTCAATTTGCCTTAACAAATCTTTTTTCACTTCACTATTTAGTTTCTGGTCATGCTTCAAATACACTCTATTGAAATTCCACACTGAATATCTTGAATCTCAGATCCAGGCACTCTGAGTCCCAGTTTTCAAAGACAGTGAGGATGTTAATCAATCAATCAATCAATCAATCAATCAACCAACCAATTAAATGAATGAATGAATGAATGAATGAATGAATAAAATATCAAAGCCTCTCTTTGTGTCAGATTCTAGAAGAGTAGCAACAGCAGTCTGTTATTGCAAAAACAAGTCTTACCACTTTTAAAGACTAACATGTTCATTGCAAGTCTCTGCATCGTTATTGAAAACTAGTGTACATACCCGGCATTGCCCGGCATTTTATTTTCTCATAGGTGATACTTGTTAGAAAGATTTGAGATTCTGTGTCTCTAATTCCCCAAACTGTCGTGTCCAGTACCTGTAACTTTTCCTCATATTCCCCAATCCAATCTATATTCAGAGTTAGTAACATACAGAGGTTGGGTTCCTGAAGACATGCACTGCCCTCCTCCTTGCTGCTAGGCCTCATCTGCATAGTAACCAGCCAGGCCCAAGAGCTCTCTGGCTGAGAATTCTAAAGGCTCTAAACCCCAGGATTCCATAGGAGATTGAAAGCAGAATTATAGCACTAGTATAGTGTGGAAATGGCCAAAATTACTATCGATAAAACCTTTAGATCAGAGCTTTTCAAACTTTTTTGTTTTTAGACATGCATCATTTTGTGACACAGTAATTCAGTTTTACTAGCAAACTGGAGGTTAAACTAACTCCTTAAAAGAAATACAGACACATACATAAATTGTAATAGCAAAATGTGTGGGAACACAACATATCTCATAGAATCATAGAATCATAGAAATTCAGAGTTGGAAGAGACCACACAGGCCATCCAGTCCAACCCCCTGCCATGCAGGAACACCCTCAAATCAATCCTGACAGATGGCCATCAAGCCTCTGCTTAAAAACCTCCAAGGAAGGAGACTCCACTACACTCCGAGGCAGCAGATTCCACTGCCGGACAGCCCTGACTGTCAGGAAGTTCTTCCTGATGTTCAGGTGGAATCTCCTTTCCTGCAGCTTGAATCCATTGCTCCTTGTTCTGGTCTCTGGAGCAGCAGAAAACAAGTCCCCTCCTTCCTCTACGTGGCATCCCTTCAAATATTTAAACATGGCTATCATGTCCCCTCTTAACCTACTCTTCTGCAGACTAAACATACCCAGCTCTCTAAGTCTATCCTCATAGGGCATGGCTTCCAGACCTCTCACCATTTTGGTCACCCTCCTCTGGACTTGCTCCAGCTTGTCAATATCCTTCTTGAATTGGGGTGCCCAGAACTGGACACAGTATTCAAGATGGGGTCTAACCAAAGCAGAGTAGAGTGGTACCAGTACCTCCCTCTATCTAGACACCATACTCCTATTGATGCAGCCAAGAATTGCATTGACTTTCTTGGTTGCCGCATCACACTGCTGACTCATGTTCAGCTTGTGGTCTATGAAGACTCCTAGATCCCTTTCACACGTACTGCTATCCAGCCACGTGTCCCCCATCCTATATTTGTGGATTCCATTATTTCTGCCTAAGTGTAGGACCTTACATTTCTCTCTGTTGAATTTCATTTTGTTCGCCCTGGCCCAGCTCTCCAATCTATCCAGGTCATTTTGAATTTTGATCCTGTCTTCTGGTGTATTAGCAACCCCTCCCAATTTGGTGTCATCTGCAAATTTGATGAGCATGCCCTCTATTCCTTCATCCAAGTCATTGATAAAAATATTGAACAGCACTGGGCCTAGGACAGAACCCTGTGGCACCCCGCTAGTCACTTCTCTCCAGGACGAAAAGCAGCCATTCGTGATCACCCTTTGGGTTCGGTCGGTCAACCAATTACAAATCCAACTAACGGTAGCCCTGTCCAGCCCACATTTTACTAGCTTCGTTGCAAGAATGTCATGGGGAACTTTGTCAAAGGCCTTACTGAAATCGAGATATGCTACATCCACAGCACTCCCTTCATCTATCAAGCTAGTAACTCTATCATAAAAAGAGATAAGATTAGTCTGGCATGACTTATTTTTGAGAAATCCATGTTGACTTCTCGTGATTACCGCGTTGCTTTCTAAATGATTAGAAACTGACTGCTTAATGATCTGCTCCAGGATCTTTCCGGGTACTGATGTCAGGCTGACTGGGCGATAATTATTTGGGTCCTCTTGAAAACATCTCATGAAAACATTTCATATATTTTAAAAAATATATGATAATATATATGATAATATATGATATATATCATATAATATATGATAATGAATATAATAAATGATAATGAAATATATATATATATATATACACACACACACACACACACATATATAAATATATGATTTATAATTAATCTCATATATTTCCAAGATTGTAGATGACACACCTACACACTTCTGGCAACACACTAATATGTTGTGGCACACCATTTGGAAAACTGCTTTAGATGGTCTCACCTTGAAGCTAGACTGATATTATCTGAAACCTGACAACTCTTCAGGTGGATCACATTTTTATTTGCTGGCAAATCAACTTCAAATATGGCAGCCTTTTGAATGAAAGACATCTAAGAGCCTTGGTCATCAATAGCCCTGCTCAGGTCTTGCAAAGTCAGACCTGTGGCTTGCTTGCTTGAACCAATCCAGCAGTAATGTGGTGTCCCTGTTTTCATGCTGCCTTCCACTTTAGCAAGCATTATTATCTTTTCCAATGAGTCGTGTTGTTTCATGATATCTCTCAACTATGACAGCCTTAGCTTAATAATCATAACTTCTAGCAACAATTCAGGTTTGATTTGCAATAAGATCCATATAGTTGTCTTTTTAGTCTGTGGTAGCTGTAGTACTCTAGACTCATTTTTAAATGTGTTAGTTTTCCTCTTGCCAGCTTCCTTTACTGTCTAGGTTTCACATAGAAATTCAAAATACTGTGGCAAGTGGATAACATAATAATGCTTTAAATGTAAAAGTGAGAGCTTGTGTCCAAACCCATATTTGAAGTACTGGTAACTTCATCATAGGTCAATATATGCAAACGCTAACTATTTAGAAAATATTTTTCAGAACTCATACTAGAGGGAAAATGTAGCTAATTCTAATCCAACAGAGTTTTTATTGCTTACCAGTACCACTCCTTCAGGAATTTTCTCATCTCCACAACTACAGTTGACCTATTATTAGTGGGCAGCAATTGCCACTGTTATAAAGAGAATTTGACAAGATGATGTGATGGCAAAACATTGATTTTCTGTAAATGTTTGCTTAAAATGACTAAAATTACTCCTGCCATACTCTTGAACTTCTATTCCACACACATTTAGCAACAAGTGTTCTTTCTTACTCAAAAACTGAAATTTTAAACCATGTCCAGAGATTCAAGGTAATCAGGAGGAAAAAAAATTTTTCTGGAAAAATTCCAGTTTTAAAAATTGTCAAATTTATTATGCCCATATATAACCACTGGGATGGTTGGTGCTTAAAACTTATTAATTTATTTGATTGCCACTGGTAATATCCATTCATAGATAGTCTTTTTGAACTGAAATAGAGCTTATTCTTACAGGATTTACATTTGATCATTGGAGATCAGACAGCTGCTAACATTTTGGCTTTAGGCAATATCTGGCCAGAATTGACAAAGGAATTCAGATGAATGGGACTTTTATGGGGATTTCCCCTTTTATCAAATAGGAGAGATACAGAATGTTCTACTCAGCTCAGAAGCAACATATTCCTTCAGTCTCCTTGTTGTATATGTGAGTACACCAACACACACCAGACTTTACATAAATTCAAGATTGATTGATTTATTGATAGATTCTTTTATTCATTTCTACAACTCACTGGGGAAATTCTAAAGCAAAATAAATTCAGTTCAATTAAAAAACGAAAAATAACAGATTGATTGGATAGCAAGGTGGAAGGAGTAGAACTTAACTAAGATTAGCCTCAGATAAAATTGATTGAACTAGGCACATAATTTTTCAGGCAATGGGGCAAAACTACATTCACCCGGGATTTTACTACAAAAGTAAAAATGTTTCTTCAAGGTCAGTTATTGAGATAATTTCTGCAGATCCTTGTGGTTTGCCCTTTCTTCCATTTGCTGTTTGCCCAATGTTTATGCTCCCTCATGCATCTATCTTTCCTTTCTCTAGCAATTTCCATTCTTCACTTTCTACTCGGGACTGACAAGAGCAAATAGGTCAGAGAACTAGTCAATATGTAATACAGTAAATGCTGCTTGTGCAGGATTGGTTAGAGCTTTGACCTACAACTCTGCAAGTCCCCTCATCAGCATGGCCAATGACAATAGTGATTTAAATATTCTGGGAGCTGTAGTCCAAAAACATTTCATTTTAGAGCTCTGTGGAAGTTACCCTATAGTGTTGCGTGAGCACTAATCTATTGCTGTTGTTGTTTCTTCAGTGAAGAATACTAGAAATTAAACACCAATAAAAGAGCATGTAAAATTGTAATAATGGTAGTAGTAGTATTTATTATTAGTTCCCCTAGGGTCCAATATTTTCTTTCAAGAACTGTGTGAGGGAATGTTGAGGTCTGTGGTTTTCAGTTTCCCATATTCTTGCTCTTTGCTATTCATGGACTGCTTTGCTAGGAAAAGTAATATCAGTACAGCTTTTAAAAAGGAAAACCTGGCATGAGCAGAAGGTAGCCAAACTGTTCATCTCAGACACGGCAAGAAGAGTTTTGCCAGAGTAGGAACTACAGACTTGTAAATAAGTTTACAGTACGTGTTTTAATAGTCTTGATTTCCACCAGTTCATTGTTGGTCAATAGGATCCATGATCACAGACGGCTAAATTTTGCTAGTTGGCTTGGCAGTCTTTGTACAGTGGCTTGGCACTCTCAGTTGTTGACTCCTGTGCATCTTCACTTTTCTTTTAGATGCTTCCAGAAAGGGAGGGGAAAGCTTTGCCCTCTGGTCACCTCCAAAAGCAAGCACTCCTTGAAAAAATAAACAGAGGAAAAACTGTATCTTATTTCATGTTTGAAGCACAGCTTTGATTCTCCTAGGATGTTATGAAGCACTATGGCATTAAAGAAAGAAATGTTTGATTAATTTAGTACAGGTACCTTTATAAGACACAGAAAGACCAGTCAGCCTGATCTCAATATAAGGAAAAATATTAGAACAGATTATACAAGAGTCTGCCTGCAAGTATCTTGATGGTAATGCAGTGATCAGAAGGAGACAGCACTGACTTTGTCCTGAACTGATCCTGCCAAACTAATCTTATATCTTTTTTCAATCGGATCACTAATTTAGTAGGTGGTGGGGAGTCTGTAGATGCTATTTATATGGATTTCAGCAAAGCATGTTGCAAGAATCCCCACTAATATTTTGATTCGCAAACTGATTAAATGCGGAATAGATTGAGAATTCTTGTCATATGCCTCCATAATTGCTTGGAAAATCATGCTCAGGGAGCTTTCATCAATGGCTCCATTTCAGGCTGAAAGGAGGCCTCAAGTGGAGTGCCTCAGGATTCTGCTCAAGGGCCATTACTCTTCAAAATTTTTATCAGTGATTTAGGTGATGGGACAGAGGGAATCCTCATCAAGTTTGCAGATGATACAAAACAGAGAGTGGTGGCTAACACTTTGGAACAGCATTGAAAAGAACCTAGATAAACTAGAAAATTTGGCAGAAATCAGTAAAATGAAATTCAGTAGAGACAAATGCAAAATTCTACATTTAGAGCACAAAAACCAAGTGCACAAGTATAGGATTGGGGATACTTGGCTCAGTAGCACTACATGTAAAAAGGACCTTGCGATTATTGTTAATGATAAGTTGAACATAAGCCAACTGTATGATGATACAGCAAAGAAGGTGGAAACTATGGCCATTTCTGCACTACACTGTTATAGAGCTATTATTCCACTTTCAACATCCTGTGGAATCCTGGGGTTTGTAGTTTACTGAAGCCAAAGAGCTGTCTGGCTGAGAATTCTAAATGCTCTTCCCAAAACTTCAAATTCCAGGATTCTATAGGATGTTGAAAGTGTAATAATAGCACTATAACAATGTAGTAGCCTATCTTAGCCATCATTAATAGAAAGCATAGTTTCCAAACTGAGTACAAGTAATAATCCCCCTGCATTCTTCACTGGTAAGACTTCATCTGGAGTACTGTATTCAGTTTTGATTGCCTCATTTTAAGAAAGATATAGACAATTGGAGCAAGTTCATAAAAGGACAAGAAGGATGATAAGAAGTATAGAAAACAAAATATATGAGAAAAGGTTGAAGGGGATGGACTTGTTCAGCTTGGTGAAGAGAAGGCTGAGAGGCAACATGATGGCACTCTTTAAGGGTTGTCACAGAGAGGAGGGGGTAGGCCTGTTTTCTGTTGCACCAGAGGGTAGAACGAGGCCTAAAGGTTTTAAGTTATAGGAAGGTAGATTTTGATTGAACATTGAATGGAACTTCTTGACAGTAAAAGTGGTTCAGCAGTGGAACCAATTGCCTAGAGAGGAAGTGGCATTTACTTCTCTGGGTGTCTTCAAAAAGAGACTGGTCAGGTACCTGCTGGGATGCTTTAGCTGGATATTCTGCACTAAGTATGGGATTGGACTCTATGGCCAATGAGTCCCCTTTCAATTCTATGATTCTATGATTCTACTTTAATATTGAATGTTTTGTGCCATATCTCTTCCTTTCTTCTGAGAGCAAGAGCTCTCTGGCTGAGAACTCTAAATGCTGCTCCCTAAACTGCAGACCTGAGGATTCCATAGGATGTTGAAGATGGAATAATAGCACTGTAACAGTGTAGTGTGGAAAGACCCAACATGACTCATTGGAAAAGACAATAATGCTTGGTAAATTGGAAAGCAGAAGGAAAAGAGGAAGTCTGTACTACAAGTTGAATTGATTCAGTCAAGGAAGCCACTGCTACCCTGAGTTTGCTAGACCTGATCAAAACAGCTGATGACCAGGGCACTTTGAGGGCATAGAGTTGCCATGGGTTTGAGCTCCCCATTGAGCTGAGGTAGGTTATCAGTCAGGCTGTTTCAATCATCAACCCAAAACCTATTTGTGTGCCCAAGCATTTCTCTGATTTTTCCTGACTGTCAGTGTTTCAGTTGCTTCTGTTTTTAATTTGTAATTGTTTTAGTGGATTTTATTGTTTTATTACCATTATTTGAAGAATTTCTTCTATTGTATCTATTTTTAGTGTGAACTGTTTCGAATATTTTAATCTTTTTTTAGAATTCTGTCACCAGGTTCCCCTCTACCAAGTCTCTGTGCCATCTGAGTGAAGAGAACACTTTGTGAGTCACCATTTTCCCTTCCTAAAAGAGGCTCACTTGGGACTATTTTAATGTCTTTTACTGAGCAGGAAAAATCCTTTCACTCACCTGGATATAAAACCTGTAAATAAGCTAAAGGTTTTATTTATTCATTATGTTGAAAGTTGTGGTTTGTTTTCAAGTACTTGTTTCTACTGCCTGCATCTATTTATACAGTGGTGTTTATTCTTCACGCTTTAATTATTGTTGTAAAGTACAGGTTGAGCCTTCCTTATCCAGAAATCTGAAATCTTCCAAAAACCAAAACTTTTGAAAAGTGTAACCCAGTCTTTCCTGTAGGGAACATGAAGGCATTACAGAGGCTTGCTTGGGACCATGTGCAAGTGGTCCCAAGCAACCTGAGAGGGAGAAAAAAGGCACCAAGCTGACCAGGACACTTGGCAAGCAGTATGAGCACATGGTCCCAAGTAAGCTTCCATAATTCCTTCATGTTCCCTAAAGGAAGAAAGCAAGAAGAGAAAAACTGGGAAAGAGCAGACCCTGCATCGAAACAACATATATAATTTACAGCAATTATACAACATTATATATACAACAACAATATACAATGGTATATGATTTACAACAATTTAAGGTGCATATGAAGCATAAATGAGTTTTGTGTTTACTGCCACTTCCACTGCTGCCCCACACTATTTTTAATAGGGACTTACTAGTTTCATTCGCAGTTTTTCAGTCTCTCAAGGCTTGCAGTCCCTATTAAAATGGCATAGGGCAGCAGCAGAGCTGATAGCAAATAATCCGTGAATAATCAAATCTGCAAAGGTGGAGGACTGACTGTATTCTAAAAGAGTCCAATACACTCGTACATGCACCTATTTGAATATAATGATGATTATCTCTATACATACACAGACACGCAATATGGGTGTGTATATGTGTGTGGCTGTATGTATAAAAATAATATTATCATCAACAGTGTAATGTATTAAGCAATAGACTGGCCAGAAACCAGCTTTAGCATGCACAAGAAGTGGTTTGTCATTTTTGTCCAATGTGGAATGTCTGCATTTAATCCAAGATTGTGGTAGTGGAATTATGCATGAGATTTCCGTCAGATGCAGCTGAGAGGCAAATTGGTTGTGCATTCAGTTGCATAGCATTGCTACTCAAAACAGATGTTGTGTAGCACTATCAGTGCAAAATTACACACACAGAGAATTGCCCTGTACAATCCCAATGTAGGATCTTGGCTATAATATTTTATACACACATACACGGCAGTGTCTTATGAGGTTTATTTTCAGCAAACATACATATTATTGTACTGCAGATCTGTTGCAATTGCATATAGCTGTGGGATATGCATGAGTGAGAAAAATGAAAATACAGTGTTACCAGCATTTAGAAAGTAAAACACTCAATGAGAGCTCCTACAACTATTCAGGTTTAAAAATGAATGCCATAAATAATCCATTATCAAATCCGAAGCTTTTATAAGGTGCAGCAATGAGAACTGGACCAGAATCATGTCTTGCACATTCCAAAGTCTAATATGAACTTGTACAGGTTATTACAAAGATAAGAGTCTCTTGTAAAATGGGTGTGGATTCTGAATAAACCACATGAAAACAACAGTACATTTTTTGCACTCAGATCATTTTCTACTGTTTCTGGCTGCCTGTCTCCCCAAACCATACATGTTGGAAACACATTGAAAAGAGTCCTTCACACAAGTGAGTTAAAGATATAGGTCACAGTGCTTGCTCTTAAGCATCAGGTCACGTGCTGAAGGATGCTTTTGTAACTGGATAGAAACAGCTGCTGTGACTAGACAGAAAACAAACGGCATTTCTCTGAGTTCAGGTCTTCAGAAAAACAACAGAAACTCTGCATCACCATATAAAAAACCCTTGAAAAAACAAACAAGACTGATTTGGTTTTGAAGTCAATTGGGAACAAATTCTTCTTTAGCAGTGGGTTTTACCTTTTGCCAACAGCAACAAGATGAAAATGAAATGAGCTTTTTCTCTTTTCTTTCTTTTCTTTCTTTCTTTCTTTCTTTTTTTTAAGAGTCAGTTCAGACTGGAGCAGTCAGTGCAATACTCCCTCCAGTCATGGCATTAAATAGATGGGCCCATCTGACACTTTCCTCCTCCAAGTGTTTGAGAAAGAGACCATGGAAATCCAAAAATAGGCTGTGCATTCCAATCCAGTTTGCTTTGAAAAGCAGAGAAGAAACAACCCACTGTAGGTAGGAAGAAGAGAGAAAAGCAAAGAGAGTTTTCAAACCTAGAGAAATGGGTTTATTCATGGATGAGTGTAATTCTCTCTTGTTTGGATTCCTAAGGTGACTGGCAGAGCATGATGTGCTGAAGGCCTCATATTGGGCAACTTCTTGGTGCAATTTTGGGGCTTAAGCTTCAAGTGATGATGGCAGTCAGTCCTGCCTATTAGGTTGGTGCTATCTTGGAGTTCCTTTGACGAAGAGTGCATGTGTGCAGTGACTAGCAATTCTGATTACGGACTAAAGAAGACAATAAAAATAAACCAAGGCTTTATTGTAAGAATTCCACTGAAGATAAGAAGGCTACTTAAATGTGCTAACTGTGCAGTCTGCACAAAACACAGCATGCAAACTTTTGAAGCTCTACTAGCATCTTCAACAGGCACGAGATGTTTTAAAAATTCAGACAGGAGAAGTTAAAAATGCTGATGGTTTTGGAATCACAGGCCTGTATTTTGTATCAGATGTTATTTCTCTTGTTGTTCAGTTGGTTTAGAGGGACCTCAATGTAGGCAGAGGCCCCTCCCCTTTTGAGACAAAGGACAGTAAAACTTAAACTCTGTTAGCAACAATAAAGTAACTTCTCTTCGGATCCAGAATGTCTCAGTCTTTTGTGAAGCCACAGGCCCCCTTTTTTAGCAGGAAAAGCTGAATTTCTCAAGTTCTTTGAAAATACATTAATATTTAATTATTTCCACATAACATCGCAGGAGAAAACAACATAAGATGAGTGTGATGATTTTGCTTCCTCCAGGGTGTATGCCCTGAAATGTATGTGTCTTGTTTGAGCCTTGATCCATACGGTGGCACAGTTGTCTGCTAGAGTCTCAGCTTCAGCTGTATTCCATTCAGGCACAGTTATTAACTGTTGTCTGAAAGCTGAGCTTCAAGACTTCTTGTCTTCCCTCAGGTCCTTATCACACCCTGGTGTGTGCCAAGTTATATCAGTCAAAAACCACTTCAATTGTATCCACAATTAAAGCTGATTGTTGACACTGTGTACCACACCTTTCCCACAATTTTTGCTGTAATGGCATGATCTGCACCAATGCCATTATCACTACTCCATTTGCCCCACTTTGTGCTTCATGATTGGTTTCCTTCAATATCTGTGTGTGTGTGTGTGTGTGTTTGTGTGCATCTCCGTAATAACATGATGACATGATGTCATTACAGCACACCTATCACTGGCCAATTTCTCATTGTGAGAGGTAGCACAGGAAGAAAAACAGACCACACACATGCACTCATTTTTGATGTCTTTCTCCTGTGAAAAAGAAGAGTGCTTATCACACAAGTCAGTTGTTTCAGGCTTTCCTGTTCAAAACTGTTTCACCTATACTCATTAAGCTGTAACAATGCTATTACACCACAACATCATTGCAGTGCACCTGTCACTGCTCAGATCTCACAAACCACACCATCCCCCAACATTTTTGATATCTTTCTTCTGTGAAACACAAAAGTGCAAATGTGTTCATCATGCTAATCAGTTGTTTCGTGTTGTCCTATTTAAGACCTCGGTTTGTATTCATTAAGTTGCAATATTGCTATTACATCATAGCATCATAGCATTATTACACCATTAACTTAATTTTTTTTAAAAAAATAATGCGGTGGTGGCAACACTGTGGTGTGTGGTACTACAGGAAAGCAATGGAGAAATCTTTGGAAAACACTGCCATGCCGTAAGGGCATCTGAATAGGGACTTTAAATAGTTAACAGGTCAAGATAGCAGCATTACTACATTATGACAGCAAACCATTTATACATATATAAAAGGGGAAGTATCTGAAAAGAGTTTCAAGAACACAGATCACAGAAAACACCTATTTTCTTTGGAGACTTTGTTCTCCCTGCCCAAGCACTGGAAGTAGTCTGAGGTTTTCTTGTTGAAGATTTCCTTGGGAAACCCCAAAGAAGAGACAACTAGACCACTCCCACACCACACTCACTAACTGATTGCTCTCACAATGAAGTGGAATGAGACATTTGCACTCAAACTGGCTACTGAGTCATAGAAGGGAAGAGGGTCATTAACAGATTATTTTCAGTATTAAAAAAAAAGCCAAGTGCCTAAGTACAGCACAACAGCACTGGGAGAAATTTGCAGATGACACCAAATTAGGAGGGACAGCTAACTCCCCAGAGGACAGGATCAGGATTCAAAATGACCTTAACAGATTAGAGAGCAGGGCTAAAACTAACAAAATGAATTTCAACAGGGAGAAATGTAAGGTACTTCACTTGGGCAGAAAAAAAAATGAAATGCACAGATATAAGATGGGTGACCCCCCCTGTCTTGACCACAGTACATGTGAAAGGGATCTAAGAGTCTCTGTAGACCACAAGCTGAACATGAGTCAACAGTGTGGCGTGGCAGCTAAAAAAGCTAATGCAATTCTAGGCTGCATCAGTAAGAGTATAGTATCTAGGTCAAGGGAAGTAATAGTACCACTCTATTCCTCTTTGGTCAGACCCCACCAAGAATACTGTGTCCGTTTCTGGGCACCCCAGTTCAAGAAGGATATTGACAAACTGGAATGTGTCCAGAGGAGGGTGACCAAAATGGCAAAAGGCCTGGAACCATGACCTATGAGGAGTGGCTTGGGGAACTGTATATGTCTACCCTGGAGAAGAGAAGGTTAAGAGGTGACGTGATAGCTGTGTTTAAATATTTGAAGAGAGGGACCAAGCTTGTTTTCTGCCTTGTAGAAATTTCTGTAAGAAAGAACAATTCAATTTTTTGTCCTAGTGTTTCTGCACTGAATAGGATCCATGAAAGAAAGAAAAAAAACCTTAAACCTATCTACATCAAATCTTTCAATATACTCACTTTTGATAACCTTGTGTCCATAGTTGCAAAGCAGAATGCATCAAGTTTTGCTAATCTATTCTGATGAATTCTGATATCACCTCACTTAAAATAACCTATTAGTGAAGTTTATATGCTGAGTTGGCTCCTCTTTTGTTTTTTCTGGCTGCTCTTCTAGCTTTAGTCATTTTTTTCCCTCTGCCAAAAACATACACGCACAAAAAAACATGATACATAGCTGCAGTCTAGTTCATTGCCTTACAGAAGGGTCTCTTTTGCTATAATAACATCATTAACACAGCAGTTCCTGCCTCTGCCCCTCCACCCAAACTATACAGGTACCAATCAGTTAAAGAAGTTAATGTGTTCCTAGGCTTTACTTCTTTAGCACAAACTTTGGTGTCAGAGAAAGAAATAACATGGGAAAATAGGGGTAGGTTCCTACACAACAAAAAAAGAGCATTTCGACATGTTTCAGCAAACTTTTTATTCAAAGCTAACATAATGTGCATGTGAAATGAAACAACCAGCTCAGGTAAATCTTGTATAAATAAACAAAACATTCTGAATCACTTGAAAGCTTCTTCTAAAATGGGAGAATTTTTTTTTCTTTCAACAGTGTCCACTTTTCTCATGCTGTGCATTTTGGTGGCCAGGCTTATAGATCTATGCACTTTTAACATGTCAGAGTAGTTGATGAGACAAAATAATCTGCTTTCCCCCTTTTTTTTCTATGTTGCTTTTCACAGAAGCTCAGTAAGTGATTCTGGAGTTTACATAAAAACATATTGAAAATAAGTAGAAAAATAATGAAAAATAAAAGTAAATAGAATATGAAAAAGGTAAAAAGTAATTAAAATACATAGATTATGAATCAGAATAATTATGAAACATAAAGGGCTACATCCAAAGTTTCACTAATAAAATTTTCAGAAGTTTCTTCTTTTCTCCTCTCCAAACCAAATTCTGGTTTTGGAGGTGCCGTAGGGGCTGCAAGTGGAGAGAAGGTTATTACCAAAAAGACAACAGGTACAAGGAAGACTTCTCTGAGAAGAAGATTCCATAACTTGGATAACATTTCTTTTAAAAAGTTTCTCTTCTAAATATTATGTGCAAATGCATGCAAACACACATACGTGCACACATATTTCCATGTCTTGTGACACATTGTTAACCATAGGTAGGATCAAAATGGCACAGTGATGTTTCATGCAGAGCTCATAATATTTAAAACTGTTTGTCAATGCCTTAGGGATGGGGGGCAAGGGCAGCACTTTTTTGGGGGTGCCGCCACTCCTTGCCTGCCCCTCCCGTGTGCCATCACCGCTCCTGCATGTGATGTCACACACCCCCCATGCCTCTACCCCTGCCCGTCCCTACTCTGCTCACACCAAGCTACACCACTGCTGTTTATGTCTGCAGTCATTTGGAGAGTGCTACACCCATCAATGAACACCAAATTGTGGAAACCTACAATACAAGCATGGTGCCAGGATCTGTAGCCCTGGGCATGAAAATGAGTTATATCTGCTGGATGTACATTGAAATAATGCATTTTAACCATTAAAGAAGTAGATGCTGTAAAGCTCTATTAAGCTTGGCTGTAATTGCTACATAGTATCCAGTGTTAATTGATTAGTGCAACAATATATCTGTACTGGGGCTTGAATGGATTAGTTACAAGGTATCAATAGCTAATTGCTTTAATGCCTGTTTCTACAATGTATCCAGTGTTAGGGGGAGAAAGAACAAAGGAAAAATGCAAGCATAGTCAGAAGAGCTCTGTGTTTTGGGAACCTGGTGTCTGTAAAGATAAGGAGCAGGAAATATGTGCTTGGGTCAAACTGGTCGAGGATGGAGAGAACTGGAAAACAGGCATGAATATGACAACTGTCTGAGTGTGACGCAGGGATTATGGTACCCACTGAATCATAGCTTTGCTGCCTAAAGTTTGAAATTGTTACATATGAAAAGGAGTAAGCTCCATGTATGCTTTGGTCTCCGCAGCTTTAATGGAAGTGTACTGTTTTGCTTGTATTCCTACATATAAAACTATTGACTGTCTCAGAGAGAAGTTTGTGGAGTGTGAGTTATCCAGTATATGACACATGGACATAATCTTAAAAAAACTTCAGCCATGTTGATTTGATTTTGAATCTGAGACTCCTGCCATATTTTAACAGTTTGTGATAATTAAATCATAGTTTTTATTACTTTTCTGACTTTCATATCCTTACTTTTACAAGCACAGCCACGTCTGTAATATTTTTCTAACCATGATCTTTAATGTTGCTACGACTAGTGTTGTTACTAAGGAACTCTTATGAAGAAGATACCACAGAAGAAAATAGAGAGATGCACTCACAAGGATGTATACAAGTGATTCTGAATTTTCAAAATGATTAATTCAAAATGATATCAACAGTCCTTTCACATACTGTGAATCCTCCTGTTATTAATAAGTGAGTTAAACAATATTGTAAAACTCTGAAGGATGCCTAACAGATGTTTGTTTAGGAGGATGCTTTCTGAGCTTCCAATAGTTTAATTAAATACAGAGATGGGTAACACTACCTGTGATTTTTAACAGGGTTGTTTAAAAATTCATGGGACATGAGTTGGCAGGGGAGACACCATCCAGCAGGCTTCAGGCTTTGGCCAGTACTGTATAGGGAGATGTACTACTTCAAGTACTGAGATCTCAAATTGTTAAGGGTTCTGGGTTAAAGGAGAAATGGCTTTTCAAAGTTCCGTCTTGATTGATTTTTCAACCTGAGCCTTATTTTCATTAGGTGGATAAATTGCTGGAACACTTAATTGATGGAAACCAGTTTTGCCTGCAATTTGTGCCATTTTGATGCTGCCTCTATTGTTTGATATTTTCATTCTATGACTATTTTTATTTGGTTCCAAAGATTTTTCATGAATTGCTTGAGTGACACACAACTGCTTTAATATATAAATACAGTTTCCAAACTGCAAGATTCTGTTGCTGATTTGCAACACTTAGAAAATGCAAGATGTATACTATGCAGTAAGGATTACTATTGCCCTTTACATTAATCACTTATCTGTTGCAGTAAATTATGTCATACACCAACATTTCATGGTTCAAAAAAGAAATTAGCAACTTCTCTATTCTCAAATGAAGGATATCACTTAAAAATGCCATTACAAAACTCCAGCGGGTGGGATCCTAAGAAGCTTGGGTTCCTTCTCACAAGAGCTTTGTAACCATTTTCAGAGAAGGCTTCAGACCTTTGTGTTTGATATGCAAAAGTCTAACTGGCTTCCATGAGCTTGGGGACATGCCTTACCTGGAGGAGACTTCCTCGAATGAAGAAGGGGAATGAAAGTAAGTAAACATCCACCAGAGCCAGAGGAGGCTGTCAACATTGTTGTGACAGAAACAGAGCCTAATTCATCATAAGCAGCAGCTGCAGATCTGAAGAAGGAAATGGAGTCTTTGCACCTTATCATATGCTAACAGCTGATGTTTCAGAATAAGAGACACTAGAAGTGCTCTCCTCTGCCTTAAGTAAACTATGCCGGTTTCTGAGGCCATCTGTCCTAATTTACTGTTGGCTATAAATTAGCTTAGCCAAGGCCATTCTGGTGCTGCAGATAATAGATCCAATACCTTCTGCTGATGATGTATGATTTCGTTGGCTTCCTGTAACCCTGACCCTTGGCTTGATTTTGGACAAATCTCTCTGGCAACTTCCTTCTTGGTTTTGGACTCAACTCAGAAGTGTTTAGACTAGTGTTTTTACTATTTCTGATCTATGGGAAACTGGTATCACCATGGGATTGTCCTGGCTTTTCCCTGGTCAGCCTCCGTGAGTGTACAGTCTTGGGTGCTTGCCCATTTTAAAACATGACACATTGGGGGCAGGGTTTAAGTGTTTTTTCATGTCCATATTTCCAGTTTTAGCTGTACAAATGTTCAGGCAAATCCCTAAACTGGGCTTTTGCATTCTCAGAAACTCTAACATGAGAGAGAGACTTAACAAACTTCTCACAACTAGCCAGTGAATTAATTGAGGTAGAGCTTTGCATGATAATTGGGTAATGGTCAATTAAGAAGTGAAATTAGTGATTTATTGCAGTCAGCTTCTTGTGACTGTAGAAGTTCTCTATGGTACAGGGATGATCCCTTCAAAAATGAAATAGTAACCTTCATAAAACAATAGAAGATTAAACTTAAATTATGTTTGACATCTAAATATATTGTGTATACACATCTTTAAATAAATTTACTATCTCTTTAATTATTTCAGCTTCTGGATTGTTTTCTTCTGTGCCTAACTGAACTACTGAGGGATGAGGCATATGGAGCAATTGGGAAACTAAATTATTCATATTAAAGTGGCAGTAGAACTGGAATAAAGGATAATCCAGATTGATAGGCCATTTCTACACTACACTGTTATAGTGTTATTATTCCACTTTCAGTATCCTATGGAATCCTAGGACTTGCAGTTTAGAGAGGGGCATTTAGAAATCTCAGCTAGAGAGCTCTTTGGCCTCAGTAAGCTACAAACCCCAGAATTCCACAGGATGTTGAAAGTGAAATAATAGCACTATAACACTATAATAGCACTATAACAGTGTAGAGCAGAAATGGTCATAGGTCCCTTTCCGCAACTCACCTTTTTGAGGAGCTGGGGTGCGGGGATCGTGCGAGCAGCCTCTAGCAAGAGGCTGTCACATCTCAGTTCCTTCAGCTCCACAGCTGCTGCCTGCTTGCACAAGAGCTCCTCCTCTTCCTTCCACAGTGCAGCCTGGGATTTTCCCAGGCTGCGCTGGGGCAGGAAGCACGAGCGCCGCAGCTCCAAAGCTCCGCACATATGACAAGTGTGCAGGGGCCCCAGAGCGATGCGTAATCACACACCATTTTCAGCTCGCAGCTGAAAATGAAATAGTGTGTGATCGGCGTCTGCCAGGTCCTGGAACATTGTGCGATTGTGAGCGCATCGTGTGGACCATTCCTTGCAGTCACGCGATGCTCCAGGGGCCATGTGAAAAGGGCCATAGAGTCCTTAGGTATAGTTAATTAGTCCTCAACAAGGAGGTGGATGACACACATAACACCAACAAACCTCAACAATCAAAACATGCTAAAAAGATTCAAGTATGTTCAATGATTCCACAACCTTCAGGCTGAAAGACTTCAAGCCCCTTAGATGATCCATTGCATGTATGAAATGGGTGACTAGAATTGTCTGTTTATGTCTTTTGTTTGGCAAGGACCAGGATATCAGAAAGAAGCAGCCAAAGAGGTAGCAAAATATTCATGCAAGACAAGGAGTCAAGATAATTGCACTCTTGGATTTTCTTGTCTCAGCAGTTCCCTGTCCCCTCACCATCAAAACAGAGGAAGTGTTCAGACATGGTGCAATAAATAGTATCGCCGTGCTGTCACAAGTCACTGGGAAAGAAGAGGAGCCATGTGCATAAGGTCAAGAACCATATCTGGAGGTCAAGAAGCAAAGTCAATAGCAAGGAAAACCAAGATAGTCAAGGAATGCACCAAAAGAGTACTCAGGATCCAGTTCCAAGGGTATAAAAAGTGTAGTGTCTCAGAGGTGACTTGGTTGTCTTTTCCAGAAACTGAGAGATAGATGTTGCTTCCAGCAAGTGATCGGTGTTTGCTGCCTGCCTTATCTAGGCAGGTTGAGTGTCCAGTGAGAATGGCTGGGGCAACACCACCTTGCTGCAGACGTGCTGAGCCCCTCCCCAAACACCCTTGTACTGCTGCTATCCCAGAGGAAGGCATGACATATTCATGCATTTTCCTGAAGTTATGGAAGGGTAAATAGGTGGTAGGACACACAGTTGTGCATGTAATCCCTACTACCTGAGCATACCCATCCATCCAGCAGCATCAGAAACATCCATGCACAGAGATCTGATGCTCAAAGATCTGCAGAAGGGTTTGCAATTGTTTTTTGTTCATTAGAAGAGCATGAATTCCAAGCATGGGAGCTCTGTAATGACATTCAGTTGAATCCAGTTACAAATCCCCCTGCAGACTTTCACACTAAATGTGCAAAGGTCTCTGATGCTATTGAGTATGTGTGAATGTTCAGAGAAGGGGCTTGTGTGCACATCCATATTCCTACCACCCATTTAGTCTTTCACGTTCTTCACATGAACACCTGTGCAAGGCTAGTAGCTTGTGTTCAGAAGGAAGTAGATAAGGTTGCACTGCTGGGTTCCTGTGGAGAAGAAAAACACATTGCACTGACTTAAGAAGAACTCCTTATTGTTATTACTTACAGAACTGCCAAGTGACTGAATACTGCTTGTAAAAGAGACAAGAACACGTTGCGTCAGTTTTCAGTCAACTTCTATGTGAAAGCAATTGGTTTGGAGATTCCTTGGAGTTGTATGTTTGGC
This sequence comes from Ctenosaura bakeri, assembly GCA_948474755.1. Lineage (NCBI taxonomy): Eukaryota > Metazoa > Chordata > Lepidosauria > Squamata > Iguanidae > Ctenosaura > Ctenosaura bakeri. The sequence goes on along the minus strand of CAOLHI010002747.1, from coordinate 201,084 downwards.
AAGATTCTGTGACAGCCCATTGGTATCCTGTTAGCAGTGGTTTTATTAGTTTTGAAAGTTTCCCTTTCCCTACACTCTTCATCCTTCTTAAACGGGTGTTCTTCGAACTTCCCTCACTGATTTTAATCCTTCCTGTGTGTAACTTTTTCTCAGCTTTATTGAAGTTTCCATAAGACTTCTCCCAGTAAAACTGTTTTAGTGCCTTCTTTATGCAGCCATTGCTTCTTTATCTTTCTCACTTTTCTCAAATGAGACTGGCCCCTTTTCAAACTGCTCTAAATATTTGATCCAAGGCAGATCTTGGAAAAAAAAAACTTTTTTTTTTAAATCACAGTTTTTAGCATTAACACTGGCCATGTAGTCAGGTAGATTCTGAAGTTCTAGAGGGCTTTCTAGAGCAAACTGGGCCCACAATCCCACATGGTGTTCTCAGAACATAATGTTCTGCAAATATACTTGTGTGGGACTTGTTTTCTTTCCTCTCCACTCCTCCCTGTGCAAGGTCACTTCTCAAACCAGGTTGAGCCTTCCTTATCTGAAATGCTTGGGATCAGAAGTATCCCATGTTTTGAAACTTTTTTGGATTTTGGAATATCTGTATTTGTATATGCGTACATAATGAGGTATCTTGGAGATGGGACCCAAGACTAAACACTGATTTCTCCTCCCTAACCTCTCAGGATTCTCATTTTGTTGAAGGCCATTTCCTCACTAGACTGTTAAAGCGCTATTATTTCACTGTCAACATCCTACGGAATCCTGGGGTTTGCAGTTTAGGGAGGAGCCTCAACACAGAAGAACACAGCCAGAGGAGAGGGCAGGCAATAAATAATCCTTCTAAGTGTCCCTGTTGTTTTTCTCAGCCTGCTATCTCTCTCCAGCCTCACATCTTGTTCATTCGCTACTTATACGTGAAGCCTGAGGCGGGAGAGAGACTGAGGATCTGTGAAATGGCAGGAACCCATACCTTTAGTCATTTCACACATCCTTGCATAGATGGCCTTGCATCTCTCACAGCCTTGCATCTCTCACATCTTTCTCCAGCCCCTGTTCAAGAAACCCACCAGCAGCCCTCTTCTACTTTGAACAGGAGCAGCACCTCAAAGATAGAAGTGGATAGCTGGTGGCAAAAAGTTTTGGATTTTGGAAGGTTTTGGATTTCTGATAAGGGAGGCTCAACTGGTACTTGCATGTCCCCATGGCTATTTAGTGGCTGGGAGGGCAGGGGGGAATCTGGGTATTTCTGTAGTCTAAAGAAAAGAACAGACATTGCTTTCTCAGACCTGCAGAAAGCATGCTATTTTTCTCTAGTCTGACTTTCATCCTTTAATGTTATAAATGAAACTTTGCTTCACTTGAATGTTATCTGTTGAACCATAATTATAGATTTCAGGCTCCACTCCAATATTTTAATTGGTTTTATTAAAAGCATTCTATCAAGCTTGCTGGAAGAGCCTCTAACACAGGTCTGCAGCAGGGTTTCACCTAGCTCAAGGGGAGAGAGGAAGGGTGGAGTCTGGACTGTATTTAAGGAGACAGTGCACTATGCTTGACTGAATGCAATACATGCTGCACTACAGGAGATTGTCTGGGAATGAAATTATATACCGGAAATATCCAAGCATGGCAACACTCAAGCAATAAATATGCAGCCATGTAAGACCACAAAAACTGGAGTACAGATGACACTGAGGAAATGCAGCTTGAAAAGAATCCAGTCATCTCCTACTAGATCCATGTGATGTCTGAAAATACCATCAGGGTGTTTTCCTGTGTAGAGCTAAAATTGGCTCTTAGTTAACCTCATTGAAAATATAAAATGCAGAGTATTGAGAATATATGTCTCATTTCTTTTCCACATCCCACCCACGTCTTAAAAATAGCACAGGAGGGACTCTAAAGTGCCATTAACTATCATGTGTGAAAGGTTTCAAACTATAAAATTTCAAGTGAACAAAAGGTCAAATCTGTCCAAAGCATTTTCTTCCCATGTGGGCCAGTGGGTTTCTATTAGCCTTTGGCCTGTTCAGCAAGGTGAGGTGATGCAACCTTGAAATCTATTCACTAATCTGTGATGTTTTGGTCGAGTATAGTAAACATACTGCCCAAAATACATATTTTAGAATTTTTCTAGTTTCTTTGCTTTTTTATTTATTTATTTATTTATTTGTATCCCACCTCTCCATATGGATCGAGGTGGCGAACAACTTACAAATAGCATGTATTTCGATACATTTCTATACATGCCCCCAACAAGCTGGGTACTCATTTTACCGACCTGCGAAAGGATGGAAGGCTGAGTCAACCTTGGAGCCCAGCAGGATCGAACTCACAACCTTGTGGTTTGTGGCTTGCAGTACTGGCATTTAACCACTGCGCCACCAGTGTCCAGATCTATAAGTCCCAATGCTTTGTAAGTCTTAAGATTTCCTTTTTGAGGTTTAAACTCCTTAGATATTCTTGGTGCTTTTAAAAGGACCAAAGTGAGAAGCTTCTGAGATTAATGTGTCAGATAATGTCCAATAACATCTTTTAATGTCTCTCGTTTTAAGAGGTGGAGGGCAGAATGGAACGGCAGATCCTTTTCTATGCTCAATAACTTCCAAGATTCCTCAGAGGAAAACAGGGATACTTATGGCCAAGTAAAACTGGGGTGCAGTCAAGATGGCAAAAGTTGTTAATGAAGAAGAACACACAAACGATGAAAGACTGCAGCAGTTTGCTTTTGCCTGAATCCACAGGGAAGAGCAAGATTCTGGCCCCTCCTCTCCCCTTCCCCTTTTTGCACTTTGAACTCAATTTGCAGCCATTGAAGTAAGCTGAGTAAAAAGGGGGAAAGTGGGAGGAGGACAGAGAAACTGGGATCTTTTAAAAGCAGCTGGAAAAGTGGGACAACAGAGGCGCAATGGGGTCTGGCCCTTCCAGATTATACCACTTGAAGGGAATGTTGTTGTTGTTGTTGTATGCCCAAGTTGTTTCTGACTTATGGCAACCATAAGGCAAACCTATCACAGGGTTTTCTGAGGCTGAGAGTGTGTGATGCACCCAAGGTTACCCAATGGGTTTTCATGGCTGAACAGGGAATCAAACCCTGGCCTCCAGAATGGTAGTCCAATGCTCAAATCACTACACTATGGTGGCTCTGTATTGATATTGTACTGCTGCAGAATCACTTCCTAATTTAAATTAGAAACACTTAGGCCCTTTCCGCAACACACTTTTTCATGGAGCTGGGGTGCGGGAATCGCGCAAGCAGCCTCTCGCGTCCTGGCTCCTTCAGCTCCACAGCTCCCGCCTGCTCGCACGAGAGCCCCGCCTCTTCCTTCAGCAGTGCAGCCTGGGAGTTTCCCAGGCTGCACCAGGGCAGGAAGCATGAGTGCTGTGGCTCTGGAGCTCCGCACACACAGCAAGTGTGTGTGGGGCCCCAGAGCAATGCACGATCGCACATCATTTTCGGCTCACAGATGAAAATGAAAAAGTGCACAGTTGGCGCCTCCAGCCCCTGGAGCATCATGCGATTGTGAGTGCGTCCTGTGAACCCCTCCTCAGTTTCGCGAGATGCTGAAGGGGCCTTTCGCATGGTAAATGCCATGCGAAAAGGACCTTAGTCTGGTCAAGATTAAGAAATCATTTTAATGCCTGAAACATTTCTACTAGGAAAAGAATAAACAACATCCCCCTGCTACATTATCTTCTATCCCTTATATACAGAACAGCAAAACTGGAAGGGGAAGGCACAACTTTTTTGCAGTGGTATTGCTATTGCCTTTGCAAATGTCCTAGGAGAGATGAAGAGAAATATAAATGCTTTCAGAAAGGAAGTTAGGTTACAACCTTGCGACAGGATATTAGGAGCTTTCCTGCTTCTGCCCAGAAATTACTGCCTTTCCTTCAAACAGAAGGTTTTCATTATCTTTTTTAAAAAACGAACATTGAAAAAAGAACAGTGACGGTATCAAAAATGAAATGTATGGTGAACAATGAATTCATTTTCACCCATTTTTTTAAAGCTCTGGGATATTTGATTCGTGTCTGGCAAAATAGCAACACACAAGGGTAGATGTGTCAAAGGGGAATGCTGAAGGCATTACAACTGTTTGAAAATATTTCCCCTATTTCCCCCCTGTTTAAGTCTTATGTAACCCTAGTGTTGAATCAGAAGAAACTTGCTTATGGCAGCCTTGTTTTCTGAGTACACTTAATGTGTACGGGTGGTGTCATAATAACACAAGCATACCCTTTGATCTTTCACAGAGGAAAAATACAACACATGTGGCCAAGCAATGTTAAATTATAGTTAAGATGGCAAAAGTTATAAATGTGTGCCTCCAGTGGCATGTTTTCAGGAGTTGTGCCAGGCCACCCTCTGTATGCTGGCCAGTGTGCCAAAACTGGGGTGGTGGTGCAAAAAAGTGCTCCTGAGGATTTAGCCGCAAAGGAGCAGGAGGAGGGAAGATAGAGGAGGAGAGGGTGATGGTGGAGGTGACAGAGGAGTCTCAGTCCCCTCCCCAGCAAAGCCTCCTTTGCCTCCTCATGTTCGGGGGTCCATTCTCCCCCTCCCTTTTCTTTAGGGTGGGCTGGGCAATCCGCTGTTTGGAGAGTGCAATGGAGGGGTGGCAAGGAATCCTGGAAGTGTGTGAGCCAGAGGCAAACAGCAGCTGCCGCTGCCTCATTGTCTGACCAGGCTTTCTAGGCCACCTGGGTGAAGTGGCAGGGAAGATCTCAGGCGGCAAGTGTCTCCTCTCCAGGGGGTCTCTCTGGCAAGTTAGGGGCTGAGAGGAGCAGTGCTCCTCTGCACTCCCACGGGCTGCAAGTCAGCTGGCTTAGACAGCGGTGTTACTGTGGTTTATAGTCTGAGCCCGAGGTCTACTAAAATTAATTTGATATCAAAAGATTGGCCATTCCAAACTGTTCCTCTCCATGTGCTTGTGAGGCCCCCGGACAAGCACGCACATGGACACGGCCAAACAGGCTGAAAAATACAAGACAAATTCAGGCAGGCCAGTAATTTTCTGGCATGCAGCTTCAGGAGACCTCCAGGCAAGTACACTTTGAAACTTCCGAAGCGCTAATCTCATCAAGCTGGCGGTTCAGGGCAGAGAATCTTCTGTATACTTGGTGCATACTTAACGTAGGTTAAGTATGCACCAAGCATACAGAAGATTCTCTGCCCCGAACCGCCAGCTTGATGAGATTAGCACTTGGAATAGCCAATTGTCAAGCACTCCCTATTTGCATACTGTCTGCGCTATTGACAACTCCGTCAAAATCCAATCATGCTAAGTACTGACCTTTCAGAGGCTTTGTCTCCAACCCAAAACCCATTGTTTTCCCCGGGGACAGACTACTCCACAGGCACATTTTCCCCTATAAGACCCCCTGATTTTGAGTGCTTCTTCAGATTGCTCCTGGCTTCCATCCCGCCTTGCTGCCGCTCTGTTCGCTGAGCCTTTCCCTCAGCTTCCACGTGCTGAAAATCTCTGCTCCAACTGACTGTCTTCTGGCTACTTGGGCTACAGGATCAGGTGTAGTATTTCCCCTGAAAAATCCTCCCTTTACCTTCTTAGGTCTGTGTGAGTGGGTGCATATGTGCACAGTGACTGTCTTTTAAATAAAGAAAACAATTATAATTTACTTTTACTTGGTTTTTGACTCGGCCTGACCCCGTAAACATTGGGTGTAAGATCTCGCTAAGTTGCCCTGCCTCTTGCATTGCTTTAGCTTGTGCTCTGGCTAATTCCCATTCCCCATTATTTGGAGCACATTGAGGTGTCCCCTTTGGGACCCCAGAAATCAGAGTAACAGAGGTGTGGAAGGAGTCTGTCCAAGTGGCTCTCCTGCAGCCTGCCCCACATCCCCATCCCTTGGAGCTCCTCTGTCCTCGTGCCTCCTCCTGCAGGGCTGCTCTCCAACTGTCTCCTTGCAGGAAGCCCAGCTTTATCATTCGCTCATTAGTGCTGTGACTGCAGGTCTCACATGTCTTTGGCTTGTTCTTCCTCAGCTCTCTGGTAAGAGAGGCGAGGGACTGGAAGAAGGGCGCACAATTTGGAAGTTAAAGTGCCACTGTTAGGTACTTATGCTGGCTGTCCAGATCAGGGAAGGTCCTGAGTCTTAATCAATGTTAAAATGTTAAAAAAGGAATGTGTCTCTGTATAGGTACTAACTTACACTGTAGGAGACATCTCTCTTCTCTGTAAACCTAGAGACTTGTGGCTGTAGTTCACTTCTGTCTTGGGGATTGCTGCTGGTCTTGTGCCTTTAATATTTGTCTAGAAGAGGGAATTTCAGCAGTCACTGCTTGTCAAGCGAGCAATGTGTGCCAGAATTCCCTTTTCTACACAGCCGTTAAGGGACAAGAGCACACCCTCCAACTGTACTGATTTGTCAGGGACAGTCCTCATTAATCCACCATCATCTCACTTTTGCAGGTGATTTTAAAAAATCCCTGTTTCTCTCTCCTCCTTGCTCAGCCTACTTCCATTATTGCAAACTGAGTTCAAAGTGCAAAAGTACTTTGCACTCAATGAACTCAGTAGAGAGGAAAGGAGATGAAGGAATGGAATCTTGCCTTTCCCAGTAGACTCAGGCAAAAGTGAACTGCTGCTACCAATCCTAGCTTGTGTGTTTTTTCTCGCTAATGACTTTTGCCATTTTGGCCACACGTGCCCTGAAATATTGGAAATATTGGAGTGTAGGCAGGAGCCCTTTCCTTTCTTTCACTTGGTGTCCCAAGTCCTGGAAGAAAGATGCTTTCTGCATTCTGAAGTTTTACTTCGTATATTCCAGTGTTTATATGTGCACACTAGAATAGCAAAGCAGAAATATTAAAGTCCTTTTTTAGCTACTCTGAATGTGGAAACAAACATTTTGCTACAGTACTTGCTTTTTTTTAAATCATTCTGATAAATAAATATTGTAAGTGATTCATTCCATCCTTTGCATAAAATGCAAAAAATTGCATTTTATACTTTAAAAGGCCTGTGTGTATTTCCACCGTTCCTCTATAATACCCTTCAATTAAGATTTATATGTACCCAATACAAAATTAATGGCAATTGGTCAGTTGTGGGTTTTGTTTTGCTCTCCCAAGGACCATAAGTACACTTTAAAAAACACACAAACATGAATACATAACAGCAGCAAGTTGGTACTCCAAAATACATTCTGAGTCTAAACCCAGGCTCCAATTATTATTAGCAATTTAAAGTAACGATGCAACATTCCTGTTCTGTTTACTCTGTGGAAGTAACACATCTAATTAATGATTAAACTAGTTTGCAAATTAATAAACATTATTATACCATTATTATAACTTTACTTGGAAAATGAGGCACTAAAAACCTATCTGTGGCCCAAAGAAATTTAGCCTATTTAATTTCAGCCTTTACCTACTGCAAAGTTGTGTAGGTCTGCCCTAGATGCACAGACTAAATTTTTTTTTTGCCTCTGGGAGGCCCTGGGGCATTGCATACGGGCTGTGGGCTGCACTACCCCTCTCCCTATATAACAATCAATATTATGACTGCAGTCATAATATGAACGTGTATCTGGTAGTAAGCTCCACTGAACACAGACTTACTTTTGAGCAGAGCTCAGCAAAATTACTTTTTGGGACTAAAACTCCTGGTAGTCATGGCTGAGGGATTTTGAACTCTTTATTGCTTGTATACACTATTCATGTATGTTTATTCACTGTGTGCTGGAGGGTGGATATCTATTATATAGTTAGATTTGCCTTGTTGGAGTTAATTTTTGGCACTTGTTTGGTCCTCTCCTGTTCTAGAAATCTAAGTGATCGGATGTTAAGCTAAACATGCGTACTTAAATTGACCATATATTTGATTGATAGACTTGATTCAAACTAGGGCTCTGCATCAGCTTCCTGCTAAAATCCCAGCTATGCACCCTGCTGTACCTTCTTTCAAAGGAACTGGGATAGGTTCAAGGGATGGGGGTGTGCAAGTTCTGGAGCAGGTCAAATGGCAGGGGGTTTGGGTGGCAAACCAGTTTCTTCTTGTACATCCTCTAAAGTTTTCACAGATGAATATGGCTAAGCAACATCAGGCCCTTTCCACACATGGATGTTAACACGGACCAAGGCGTCCTGGCATGGAGGTCGTCTGCACCTTGGATTGGACTGCACCTTGGATTGGACTATTTACCTTAGTTCCACACCTTAGTCCCATCCAAACTGCCCCCAAGTGGTCCTCCAGCGCGCTAAGGAAAGACTGGAAAAATCTGGTCTTTCAATTTTCTGGAACACACTATTGCATTCCTGATTACCTGTGCAGGTGTGCAGGCTCGCACCAATGTGAGTCTGTGATCAACGGAGGGCGGGCTGTGGGCGTGACCAGCATCAGTGGTTGGTCCGCACCCATGAAGCCACCATTTTCATCTGGAAGCCACAGGAAGCTGCCATTTTCAGCCAGAGCAGTGCGAATCTAAAGACCTCACACTGCTCCGGTTCGCCCTCGAGCCCTGAGGAAGGGCTCCAGGGAAAGTCTGCGTTACTTCGGACCCAAGAAGAATTGGTAAGTGACGCCACGGAGCAATTCACTTGCCTCGTGCGGAAAGGGCCTCGGAGTGTGGTAAAAGTTACTAACAAAGATGAACATACAAGCTAGGGAGGCTGCGGCACTTTGCTTTCTCATGAGCAACGGGAAAAGGCAAAATCCTTCCCCCTCCTTTCCTCTTCACTCTCTAGGTTAATTTTATACTTTGAAATAAATTTTCAGCCATTGAAGTAAGATGAGGACAAAGGAGGAAGTGGGAGGAGGAGAAGGAAACTGAGACATTTTGAAATCAGCTGAAAAAGTGGGATGACAGAAGATTAATCAAGATAGTCCTTGCCAATTTGGAATAGTTGAGGGGTACAAAATAGTATAGACTTGGCAAGTTGAAAAGAAAACAAGGTTTCAGTTGCCATATACTGATTGTCTTGTAAACCTGTATCATTCTGGATTAATTTTACTGAGAAGTGCAAATCCATGTCTATTGAAAAAGATACAGTTTAATCTATGAGTCTTCTATGATTCCTCCTAGCTCTCCTTAGTGCAAGTTTGTCTTTGTTCAGTTCTTCCCACTAACCTTTGGCTCAACTTATTAAAATAAATTCCTCTACCTTCTTAGGTTTAGACCACATTTCTCGCTTAATTGTCAAGGAGCCAAACTAAGCATATTTAATTCTTTTCATCTCTCCTCATAAGTCAGTCCTCAAGTCATTCAATTATCTGCGTGGCTCCTTACAAAATACCCCAAACCCATCTCTTTAAATAGTTTTTGCTGTTGCTATTTTTAGCATCCCCTGTCCTTCAATTTTTTTGTAATGTTTATTATGCAGTTCAGCCCCTAATAAACTATACTTGAGAATTTCCAAATGTTAAAACACATTTGACCACTGCCATAAATATCCTTTGTGTACGGCAAACTTTCATAAACAGAGTCTGAAAGAGCATTGTTAAAAGCATTGTTACAAGCAGAATTTTTCCTCTATAGAATCTTCTCCAGAGTCCTTTAACAATGTCAATAATATAGAACTTCTTAAAGACACTGAGAGGACTGAGAAAGAACATGCATTTGAGGTCTTTTCCCTGAGTCAGTGTGGCTTAGCACTTAAGAGTGTTGGACTAAAACTTGAGAAATCCAGGTTCTAGTTCCCTGTTCCACCATCAAACTATCTATATGACTTTGGCCTTTTCTGCACAGATGAATTTGCGTGGGTTACTCCATTGTAGCCCTGAATGTTCTGCACGTGGAAGTGAATTCGCTTCGGTTTATTTTGCATCATTCTGCATGTAATCCCAGGATAATGGGCTGCCGTGTGGTGGGAGTGTGTTGTTTAAAATCCAGAAAAAATCTGGATCATTTCCTGACATCGAATCAGAATTGCATTTTCACACTGATGACTCTCAGCCTAACCTTAGTCAGAGGATTGTTAGGACAATAAATGGAAAGCAGGAGGAGTATCATGTAAGATGACAGTTCTTAACCTTGGGTCTGGGGATCCCAGAAGTCTGCAGAGTCCTCACAGGGGGTCCATGAAGCCCTGCTGCTGGACACCAATAGCAGTGGCAGCAATAGGGTTGTGGCAGTGTGTATGTTTGTGGGTGCTGAAACTGTTCCCTTGTTTGCAAATGAGGGAGCAGTTTGGGTGTGCGCATTCACCTGCCACTGTGTCCTTTTCTCAGGGATGCAGCAGAAGCAGGGGATGATGGGCACTGAGGAACACAGCAGCAGGTCTATGTGCACACCAAAACTATTCTCTTGTTTTCAAACAAGGGAGCAGTTTGGGCACCCACACATAGCCACTGCCACATCCATGATGCAAGGGACACGGTGGCAGACCTGTGCACATTCCCAAATTATGACTCTGGAGACCAGGGTCTGAATCCCCACTTGGCCATGGAAACTCACTGCATGACCTCAGGCAAGTCACATTCTTTCTGCCTCAGAGAAAGACAAAGGCAACAAATCTTGCCAAGAAAACCCTCATGATAGGTTCACTTTAGGTTCATTGTTAAGTCAGTTTTCCAAAGGGAGAGACGTAGTAGCCAGGAAGTCCCCCTCCTCATGAGCATCACTTTGTTGTTTTGTTCCTTCAAGTCACTTCTGGTTTAGGGCAACCTTAACATGAACCTATCACATAGTTTTTTACTAAGATTTGTTCAGAGGGGTTTTCCTTTGCCTTCCTCTGAGGCTGAGAGAATGTGACTTGTGTTGCAAAACAGGAGTCGAGAAACTCCTGCTGATAAAAAGAAATAAAAACTCCTGCTTGCTTTAGACTTCATGCCTGCTTCACGTAGCAAGTAACAAAACGCAGCTGAGGTCATACTAGCAGATTGACTACGTTTATTAGTAAAAAAGAATTTCAAAACAGCCTAAGTTACAGAAGCAAAATCTATTCTGCCCAACATCATGGCAGATCAGCAACAGAGTGCAAAGAGAAAAGAACAGAGAGACTTTTACACAAGGCATGGGGTTTATATGATATGCAGTAAACATGCTGTAGGCACCTTCAACTCACGACAACAAGCGTGAATAACAAGTTCATAGCCATAACATGTCATGTAGCAAAAACACATATGATGGCGCAGCTGTGTGCCAGTTCCGGACAAGCTGATAACGCTGAGGAAAAGTTTCCCATGGAACTGGCTAGCCATAACAACAAGTTTGTAACAGTTTGCGTTCTCACACACACACACACAAGAGCTGTGAGAAATTTGTGGAGCAAGGAGTCCATTATGCATCCACATAATGCAACAACTTGCCAAATGACACCCACTGTCTGAGCAGAGATTTGAATCCTTGTTTCCAGAAGTCTTTAATAAATAAATGTTTGGATATTTAAATAAGTATTTGAATGTTTAAATTTAAATTGAAATATTCAGATCCTGAGTTAAGTCTTGGGGGTTCCCAGCAACAAATTATAGTTACAGAAATATTTATATTTCTTTACCTTTTCCAGTAAAAAAAAAAAAAAAGGTTAGGAAACCACTTGAAGGGAAAAAGGAATATAAATACAGCAGCAACAACCAACGTCCAAGTATTATTTCGACTGAGTTGCTACTATTAGCACTACTTATGGTTGTAACTATCTTTCCTCTGTTGTCATGACAAAAGTCACTTCACCAAGGGTCCTTTCACACAATTTTAGTGTTCTGATTTCATTTTAACTCTCATGCCAGCATCCCATGAAATTCTGGGGTTTGTAGTTTGGTGAGGCACTGGGGCGCTCTGACTGGCAATTCTACATGCCTCTCCCTAAACTGCAAATCCCAGGATTCCATAGGATGGAACTGTTACCCTGTTTACTGGGGGTCCTGTGAGGGACACCAAAGTGTGCTCTCAAAATACCAAAAGGTGGGGAAATTAGCACAAGCACAAGTTAGCAATGCGAGAGGCAGGGCAATGCAGCGGAATCTTTTACCCAATGTCTACGGAGGCAGGCCAAGCCAAGGAGCACACCAAGTTATAAGAATAATTGTGATCTTTATTACAATACAGACAAACAGTATATGCAACACACTCACACAGATAGCTATGGAAAAATAAAGGTTTGAGTAGGACAGAGGGAATTTTAAGAGGGATTGTTGATTTGGGTGATACTACACCTGTCCTGAAGCCCGAGTAGATCACTGCGAAGGTTTGAAGGTGCGTAGTCTCAGTACGTGGGACTGAGGGGACAGCTCACCAAACAAAGCGGCAGCAGGGTGGGATGGAAGTCTGGAGCAATCCGAGGAAGGTCTCGGAATCAAGGATTTTTATAGGGAGAATGTAGCCATAGGCCAGTCCGTACTTAAGGAAAAACAATAAGTTTGGGGCTGGAGACAAAGCCTCCGAAAGGTCAGAATTTAGCATGATTGAGTTAAGTCCGAATTGACAAAGAAGTAGACAGTATGCAAATGCGTGATGCTTGACAGTTCAGAATTCAGCTCGCCAAGTTGCCTGCTCAGGGCAGGGAGTTCTTTGTGAGCAGCGTGCATACATAACCGCGTGTTTGCCAGGAGGTCTCCTAAAGCATCGGGACGGCTATGTTTGGCCAGCCTGTATTGTTTAGAATATTGCAGCATTTATCGGCCGTGCCTGTCTTGTGAGCTTGTCCGGTGGCCTCACAGACACGTGGAGAGAGGTGGTGCAAGAAAGCCAAATTATTGATATCAAAATGATATCTGGCGTCCCGTAAGTCAGGGCTGGGCAATGGCAATAATAGAACCAAGGCAGTTAAAATGGAATCATACCACTATACTTGTGCAATGTGAAAAGACCCTAGTACACTTTGTTTTGTGATTGCTCACCATTAGCTTTATGGAACTCAGCTTAGGCCATTTCCACCCTACACTGTTATAGTGCTATTATTCTGCTTTCAACATCCTGTGGAATTCTGGGGTTTGTGGTTTACTGATGCCAAAGAGCTTTCTGGCTAAGAATTCTAAATGTCCCTCCCTAAACTGCAAAGCCCAGGATTCTATAGGAGGTTGAAAGTGTAGGGTGGAAATGGCCTTAGTTGGATAGTGAATGAAATCTATTATGCAAAGTAATCTTGGATTAATAATTAAATGGAATGGGGTTGTCATTAAGAGAGGAGATTACTCTGAATATGGCAATGCAGATCTTGACCCAAAATTGTGTACATAAATGCATACTTTTAAAGTTATTTATAAAAATGTATATATCAAGGAAAAGTAAATACAAGATATATGCACATTTTCACACAGAAAGCATACGGACAATAGCAGAGCAATTAGTGATTCAGCTGCTCAGAGTCCCTTTAAGTTTTCCACAAGGCAATACAGACACTGTGACATATGTAAAAGCACATGGAAGCAGCCAGCTGGATGATAGCATGAATTGCCCATGCTGAATTTATGACTGGTTGGTGTCTTCTTCCTGCTGGAGATTGCCTGCTCACCGTCTCTGTCAGTTTGCACTTCCCTTTGCACTTAGGCAAGGGCTGATGGAAATAAGCCAACAGACACTTACCAGACTTAACTTGCTTGCACTCTTTTATTCTATGAGGCATTGTAGATGTCACAGAGACATATGTCAGAAGACAGTTGATGCTTAATTACCATAAAGTGGGAGTGGGTAATTGAAATTCCAGCCCAGGCAGATGGAATGGGGTTAGTGAACCCTTTCCTCTGCCTGCATTCATCCTCAGACCTTCTCTCCAATTATTTTTCTATGGGTGAAGGTCATTTGCTGTCTGTTAGCCACAGCCAAGGGGAAGGAGGGGGGCTACTATAATGCATTCTCTGTGGGGCTGCCCTTGAGAAGGGTTCAGCAACTAAAGCTAGTGTGAAATGTGATTTCTGAAAGTATGGAGCAAAGCTACATCTGTATTGGTACTGCTACATATTTGCCAACTCATTTTAGACTGTTGTTGGGTGCATACTTCAAAAGCCATATATCAACAGTCTTATAAGAATTGTACTGGCTTCCAATTTGTTTCCCAGTTCAATTCAAGGCACTGGCTTTGACTTGAAAGCTCTTAAATGGCTTTGGGTCAAGATATCTGAAGAACTGCCTCATCTCGTGTGATCCTGCCCCAAATTTGAAATCCTTAGCCCTGCTGCGTGCCCAAACACTCCATGAAACTATGTTGCTGGCTATATCTGATAGGGTGTTCTATGTAGAATCACCCTAACTGTGGAACTCTCTCCCAAGGGAAGTCAAATTAGCCCTTATTAATTTTGGAGCAAGCAGCTAAGAATGTTTTACATGTCCTTTTGTCTTTAAAAGAGGTGGCTGCTATGATTGTTTTGACTGTTTGTGATGCTTAAATTCTTTTCAAGGAGTTATCTCAATATTTTTAAAAATATTTTTATTTGTAATTTAGTGTTTAAATCCACTGTTCATCACTTCAGAGTTCCTAGTGGATTGATAGACAATAGATAAATGCTTTAATAAACAAACCTGATTATAACACGTAAGTCTGCACCATCATGGCTATTCTATGACAAAACTGTTGCCATTGTGAATGGCTAGCATTGCCAATGAATTCCAGCTACAATTCTATATCCTCTGCTTTTGTAATAAACATTCTTCTTTAGTAGTGATCAACAGTCTTCACTGGTTTGGCTGTTTTTGTTTTGCCATTTCACACATTGGAAAATCAATAAAGGATCTGCATTTTGCTTCATGACCACTGCTGGCTATCAGCAAAAAAGAACATAAACAATATGTATAAAAATGTCCATTTTACTGGAAAGTTCCCACATCCTCTCTGCAGAATTGAATGGAAGCAAGAGCTTATGGAAAATATAATAACATCCAGACATAGAGAATGCAAATCAAAGAGTTCAAAAAGATTTTTTTACATTTTTTTTTCACCTAAATGATCCATTTCTTTGACTAGCTTTTCTGTTTCTTCACTAAAGACGTGGAGGTGAAGTTAGATACAACATATTTAAAACTGTAGCTTAATCTGAAAGTAACTTTACCTTTCCAAGAATGAACTGTGAAGACTAGCTCTGGAAAGTTCTGATTGATTAACACCTACTGTATGACTTCCCCTTCTAGTTTCTGTTCCCTGAGACAGTTTTTAAACAACATATAAGCATATATGAAATACTTTTTAAAACACTGTGGCCAGGATTGCTGAGGCAAGAAAACTTTTGATTCCATGTTGACCACACATATTCTGAAAATACCTTTATTAGGTTAAACAGAAGGCACAAAACTATTAACATCAGCTTTCAAGGCCTTTTGGTGTCTTTATCACACAAAGATGAAGGGGAAGGAAAGTCAGCATCTTGCTTTGAGGAGGTATTTGGGATGACAACCTAAGGCCATATCATGTACATGGGAGGCAGTAGGACAAGAGGAAGACCACATTACAGGTGGATATATTCAATAAAGGACTAAGACATGAACTAATGGTTCCAAGATATCAGAAAAATATATACCGTTTGACAGTAGAAGGAAGTGCCTCAGGCAGTAGTGGATTCTTCTTCTTTGAGTGTCTTTAAAGAAAGATTGGATAGTCATCTCTCAGGAGTGCTTATTATTCCTTCATGACAGAGAGTTGCACATGATGGCCTCAGTGGTCCCTTCCAACTTGTAATTCAAGGAATTAAATGATGATAAACTACCTATTATGAACACTGTTGCAATGATTCCTCTATCTGCACTCTTATTTTCGTAAACAAATTCAAGAGTCAGAAGACAGGAATTGGTTTTGTCTGGTTTCAGATTTGGACAGACTCAGTTTAGCTTGTTGTCTGTTCAAATGGGAAGAAAATGAATTAAGACAATCTGCCTGAAAAACTGTGAAATAATAACTCATTTTGCCCCACTCCAAGCCCTTCTCAGTTTAGACTAGAAACTGAGAAAAGACCAACATTTTTAAAAATACTGCCCCTACCCTATCCTGCATGAAAATGTGGAAGAAAGGGCAGTTGCTTGATATACCAGATCAACCTATGGCTTAAATTCAGCTGAATCTCAATTAGAGTAGACTCATTAAATCAAAGGACACTTGGTAAGTCAACACATTATGCAAGTTCTGTTGATTTCAGCAGGTCTGTACTAGCTGGGACTAAAAACTGAATCAAAGCCCATTTGTCCAACTAGTTCAGTACGGCCTCTCCTGACTGGCCACAACTTTTCAGGGTCTTGGGCAAATGTCTTTCTAATCACCTGTTACAGGATCCTTCTTTAAATTGAAATTCCTTTTTAACAGGGTTTGAAGTTGCAACCTTTTCCATGCAAAGTAACTGTCTTTCCAGTGAAGCTAAATGGCTGTGTGTGTGTGTGTGTGTGTGTGCTTTCAGGATGCCAGTTGACTTATAGAGACTCCATGAATTTCATAGGCTTTTCTTAAGCAAGAAATATTCAGAGGAGGTTTCACCAGTTCCTTCATCCTAAATATAACTGACAATTTTTTACAACTTGCCAAAACTTCTATTGGCTGCACAGTTATTGAGGCTGTAAAATAGCCTGTTTTGGACTAAGGTTGACATTCAGTCAGAAAGCCACCCTAAACTCAGTTTCCCAGCTGATTTTTCATCACAATTGGTAGTTCAGAACCACTATTCAAACTTCACAGTTTAAATTGAGAGTTGATGAGTCATAAGTATACACAGCAATCAGTTTTGTTTCATTGTCAAAACTCTTGTACACTTTTATTCCCAAAACGTGAAATTTATAAATTGTGGCAATTTGATTCCTTCAATTTATTACATTATGTTAAGTGGTGTAAGTGTGTGTTATGCTGCATATGGAGTCATTGCATATTATGTGGTCCTGCGTGCAATGGAATACAGATAGGTGGGCCAGCTCAGAAGGATGTTACCCAGATCCAGAACACTGAGGACTGGGAGCTTCTAAGAGTTGTAGACCAGAGCCCAGTGATCCACTTTTGCATTCCAATCATCTATCTTTAACAAGAAGTCCTATTTTGATGTGTGATCAATTTCCTCTTGGACTACAGCATAGAATCCTTCAATTTCTTCTTCTTCCTTTGTAGCTGGAGCACAAACTTGAATTCTGTTTATATTGATAGGTTTTCCTTGAAGTCTTACTGATGTGATTCAGTCAAACTTTGCATTATATCCTTTGACTGCTTTTGCTACATCTTTCCTCACTATTAATGCCACCCCATTTCCAGTTTAATTTCCTGACTAAAACACTGTGTAATTATCTGACACAAAATGTCCCATTCCTGTCTATTTTAACTCACTCACCCCAATGCAATGTATTGCAATGTTTATACATTCTGCTTTTTGTTTTTACTGTGTCTAGCTTCTCCTAATATGTGTTTTATTTTCACCTCTGAGCATGTCAACAGCTTAACATTCTTTCAGTTTGAGTTCAGTTGCAACCACTCATAGTTGCTGTACTGAGCACCTTCTGATATGGGGGTTTCATCTTCCAGTATTATCTCATAGGATTTTCAGGGCAAAGAACATTTAAAGAGGGGTTACCATGCTTCCTTCTGCACAAAACTAATAAATGTTAGCTATTCTGACAATGCCTTTGTCTTTGAAAGTTCTTCCACCAGTATCACCCCACACTACTGATGTTGCCCATTTAGTCCAGCTCCTCAGCAAAAGGCACATTTAATCTGACTCCTCATCAAAAGCTTTTCTGATATGGGAGACCCTACCAGCAGCATTGTCAATATAGCCTCTCGCCTCACAGGAGCATGCAATCCCACTACCATGGGAAAGTAGTGTCATTGCTGGGAGCCACTGTAAAGAACTGCAATAAGCAGACCCTATGAGAAAAAACAGCCCAGATTCTGGATTTCAGTATCTGACTCTGCGCTGCCACAGATCATCTGAACAGACTGAAAATGTTGTCAAAGAATTAAGCAGAACAAGATGCAATAATTTTGGAAAGGGCTAAGGCTGTGGTATTATGTCCACTTTCAAGACTTTTTGGATCCAGTGGGATGTGCATTGAATGAACATTCATAAGATTGGATTGCCCATGCCTTTTTATCACCCATATGGGGTTGTGATAATTGCATAAAAAACACAAAAATCAGCCAGTTGTGTGTCCTCCGACTACGCAGATGATGCTTTCAGTGACATTTGAAAACTAGTACTTGGCACTCCATGCTGAAAGCTGTATCCTGCATATGTATATTGGCAGATGCACAAGAGCAAGTTCTGAAGAAGCTTTCTCCACTGAGGTGAATTTTATTCCCTGGAAGTGATTGTTTACACTTGTTAATTCTATTTATGTTAATAATCTACTAAGTTTTATAACAATTCAGCATGGTGCAATGGTTTGAATGTTGTATTAGGGCTCTAGCAGATGAGGGGTTTGAATTCCTACTTGGCCACAGAAACTTTGAGCAAGTCACATTCTCTCAGCTTCAACACCCTCAGCACAAATCTTGCTAAGAAAACCCTATCTTAGGGTTCTCATAAGTTTGAAACAAGTTGAAGGCACATACAAAAACAACAACAATAACAAGCTGTATGTATTAACAATATTTTTCCAGGAGTTTATTGGCTGGTGACCAGCTGTATCCATCACATCCTCTAAACAGAAGCAAGGAAATTTGGACTCTGTATCTTACAGTACTTCAGATAAATAAACTCTGAAGAGATGGCCAACAGAAACACATACATGCATACAAACACACATGTCTATTGTGTGTTTGTGCTGCAGAGCCCTTAGTTATAACAAAGTCTTTACAAGCATGCAATCCAAGAGCAGGGCAATTTATCAATAAATTCTTCTTTGACTACATTTTCTTTGGCAGACAGTACTGCTAAGCTGTAGACCACAATGCAGAATGAAATCCAGATCTCTGCGGTTGACAGAATGTCCTTTGCACGTTATTATGAAAAACACCTCTCACTAGTCCAAAGATAAGGCCAGAGAATACATGAGCACAGATTCTTCCATTCTGCAAGGAAATAGTTCTTGATTTGCAGGGTAGGAAAAAAACACTCCTCCTCATCACGGAAGAGATGAGCAAATTGTACTTATTTGGTTGGAAAGTATTTTAGAAAAACAGTCTCAGCTCTTGGGTGCAGTTGTATTGCACATATTACAGGTTTCTGTTTTGTAGCTGACCTAAAACCCAGATGGGGATTATGAAACCTGCAGGCCATGTGTATCCTACTTGCTTCTAGTGTGCTTGTCACATCTCCCATGGAATATCCAAAGGGCCTTCATTATCAGAAGAGGGACTGGCCTAAAATCAACCATCAGAGGCAATCATGGGCCATTTCCACACTAGACTGTTATAGTGCTATTATTCCACTTTCAATATCCTATGGAATCCTGGGGTTTGCAGTTTAGAATTCCGTAGGATGTTGAAAGTGGAATAATAGCACTATAACAGTCTAGTGTGGAAATGGCCATGCTCCCAGTTGTCAGCAGAATTGCCCATTTTTAATGCTATTCCCTTTGCACCTTTTGGGGCCTGAAATAGTGTTTTTCCAAACCAGAAGGGTCCTTCTGATAAAACAGTGGGTGTGTCCACTCAATTTGTCTTGAAGCTGATGGAAGCCAAATCAGCAGCTGGGAAAAAGTGATGCTTCTAGCAAGTGCTATTTTAGTTCCCATACACAGAATCTGAGGTTCCCATGCTGGGCAGTGTCAGGGAATTAAAATGTCAGGTGGCAGTGGAGTAGCAATAGACTCACATGTTTTTCCTGTTGTTGATAATCTTCTGCCTCAAGGGATGGAGAAACAGTGCTGTTTCTGCCACTGACAGAACTTTCATTGGCTTTTCCACTGTCACTGTCTCCTCTGACATTAAACTGCCATCAGCGTCTTGGTGATATTACCAGAAGACTTATTTGGGAACTACTGAAAGCCCTGCCAAAACTAGCTAGTCTGCTAGTCTGCTATGCGTCTTGTTCCTTTCATGCCAAGAGTGAGCATAATGTGGTGTGTGAGCCCTGTTGTGCTTCCTTGGCTTTGTTTTTGCAACTTCTGAAACATCTCACCTGTTACCCAAAGCCCCTCACACTCCAATTTAAAAAAAAAAATCAGCACAATTTCCAGGCAACGTTCGTCCTAAAACCCATGCAGAAAGCCCTCCCCCAGAGGTGTGAAGACAGGCAAAAATGCCCACACCTTACACCCTAAATCAACCCTGAACCCCCAAATACCTCTTTTGCAGTCCCTCTCAAAATGCCAACAGGAAATCATGCAGTATCACTTCCTGCCACCATTTTGAGAGAGACTGGTAGGAAAACAGGTGTTTGAGCTTGCTTACTGGGGAAGGGAGGATATGGCCCACCGGCAGTGTGTGGAAAATTAGCTCCTGGACCCCACATACCCACCCCTAGTCTAATCTCTAGAGATTCAGCTCTTGGGTAAGATCCTTTAAAGTCTAGATTAAAACCCAGAGTGGATTTACTACCCCACTGACATGGAAGCCACCAGCCACTGCTGCTGGTATGGTTCCAATTCTGTATTTATGCTTCTTAGCTAAGCCAATATGGCACAGTGGGAATGTTCCCTTTGAAATTAACATTTACATCTGAGGAATGGAATGAGTTAAGTGGCTTACCTCAGAGTGCTGTTGTGGGAGCAAATATCAAGGTCATAATATACATTCTGAGCTGAAATTGTCTGAGCCATAGATGGACATGAATTAAATGACTTTTTTTTTCCTCTTTGATTTTTGATTTGTTTGCAAGCACAACATCACAGTTGATGGGAAAAACCCATCAATGTTTAACCTATGATCACACCGCCTGGGGACGGGAGAAGGATGGGACTGTGACAATGTCATGCAGAAGTGTCGAGATGGTCCTGTCCTTCTCTCATCCCCATGTCAGGATTGGAGGGTATTGCAGAAAGGGCCTGAGAGAGAGGCCTCCTACAAAGATTGTAGAGCCTGGGTAGCCTCACACAAAAAGATACAGCCCTTTTAGGAATGCCCTCCTAAAAGGCTCACCTAACACTGATACCATAGTTTTTTCTCCCAAATATAAATTGGTTTTCTGTGCTGAAATGCTTTATTCTCTATAGCTGATGTTATCTCAGCTGTGTGTTTTGTTCCTTTTGCCATTGTTTTATTGTCACCTTTTTTAAAAAAAAATTAATAGACCTAACACTGATTTTCTGTGGACACTTCTAAAATGAGATAGATATAAATAGATAGATAAATAAGAGAAGTTACTACTTCTCTGTAGTAGCAGTTAAGTCTTCTGCAGGTGTTCTAGAGACTCTAAAGAATCAATGGGACCCCAGAAATTAATATCCCCCCAGCGGCGTGTTATTGGCATCACTCTGAGTGGTATCTGTGTGTGTCCATGGAGATACATGTTCCAACGGCTCCCACCATGAGGGCAGGAACTGTGGCCAATGAAACTGATACTGATCACGTATCAACCTAGAATATGGTAAATGCACATATTGGTGTGTTGCGCAAGGATATCCCAATTTTTCCATGCAAGCTCCCTAAAAGGATTATTAAATGTACAGAAAGAGACCCAGAGGTGTGAATTACCTTTGTGTAAGGAGTGAAAGGGTGTTCTCTGTGAGTGCAAAACAGCAGAGGGTCTCAAGACAATCCTTTAAAAGATATTAATATCTATGGTTACCAAACCAGTATGACGTAATAAAAAATATGGAGGAAGGAAAGTCACATGCCACAAATTACTGAAGTGGTTGTATTTAACCAGTGTACAGCTGAATCCTATTCATGTGTACTTGATAATAAATCCTACTGAATTCAAAAAAAGTTGTTCCCTAGTATGTTGTCGCTTGTATTCAAGGGCACTGTGCTGTGTTAAACCTCAGAGGCAAATCTGTTTAACTGGTTTGAAGACTGCAGTCATGTTCCCAATGAAAAAAAATACAACCAGTGCTTATTCATCTTTCTGACACTTTTGGTTATATTCTCAAATAAAAGACACCCCCCTTTCTCTGTTGCATAGATAAATATTTATGTAGTTATCTCTGGTTCGCAGATACCATATTCAGCTTGTAGCAAAAGTTTCTAACAGTCCTGGCCAAGAGACATCTTGTTCTCGGTGGCTGACATCACACTTCCAGATGTCAAACAGATGCCAAGGAAGAACGCTGTTCATGTACAAACACCACCTATGCCGGTAAGTATAGAAATATTGACCAAAGAAGGAGTGCTGAAGTCAGGTGGTCACCATGAACTACATTTATTTTCATTCATTCATTCATTTATTTATTTATGTATTTATTTATTTATTTATTTATTACAATTTATTACAATTTATATTTTGACTTGTATATAGCTGAGAATCTCAGGGTGGCCTATGCCAAGAATAATGGCTAGGCATTGCCATGCAAGATCTTCTGGGATCTTTCTGTTGTTGTTGCTGTTGTTGTTGTTGTTGTTGTTGTTGTGTGCCTTAAGGTTGTTTTTGACTTATGGTGACTCCAAGCTGAACCTATTACAGGGGGTTTTGGGGCTGAGATTGGGTGATGCACCCAGTGAGTTTCCATGGTTCAGCCAGAAATCAAACCCTGGTCACAAGACTCATAGTCCAACACTCAAACCATTACACCATGCTCTAATGTTATAGCTACACAGAACATCCCCAGAATGTTGCACAGAACTGGGAATTATACTGTTCTCCAGATATTGCTAAACTGCAGCTCTTACCAGCCCTAGCCATCATAGCCCAATGTTGAGACATGCTGGAGGTTGCATTCCAAGAACGTCTGGAGGGCCACCACATGAATCTCATCCTTGTTATAGCATTAGTGCTTCCTGGAAAGCTATTAAGCTTTCAGAGAAACAGCACAATACATGTGCAACATGGATTTTTTTCCCGTTTTAAAAATGACTTGCTAGAAACCAAATTTCAGTTCCTAAGGGGAGGTAGGCAGCCACAGTTTGTGATGGGTTCCAGCATAGACAAGGAGTGGAACAGGTATCCAATTGTTTTAAAAAGCAAGGGAACTACCTTTAATGTTTTAAAATGTAACATAACTTACAGTTAGTTACAGTTCCACAGCTCATAATGTTACCAACCTGGTTCTGGAAGGAGAGAAAGAAAGAAAGAAAGAAAGAAAGAAAGAAAGAAAGAAAGAAAGAAAGAAAGAAAGAAAGAAAGAAAGAAGAGAGGGGGGAGGGCGGAAGGGGGAGGGAGGGAGGGAGGGAAAAGAACAAGAACAGCTTACTTTTTAGCTCAGATTATGTAACTAACTTTAAAAATAGTGTGTTCCCTCCTAGTAACACCACCTACTTCTGTTCATAGATAGGAAATTAGGTGTAAACATTGAGTTCAATGGGACTTACTCCCAGGTAAGTTCATAATACACAAGGTCAAAATACCCCAAGAGCACCAGATCCTATCCGATCATGGAAGATAAGCAGGGTTGGTCCTGGTTAGTACTTGGACAGAAGACCAACAATTAATACCAGCTACTGTAGGCTATATTTTAGAAGAAATGGCAAAACCACCACTGAGTATTCCTTGCCTAAGAAAACCCTATGAAATGCACATAGTGACGATCCTTCAAACAGAAGGCTATTCTCAGTAAAGTAGGATACAGCTATATATTAAATATATTGAATAAATTAAAATATTAAGACACTGGACAAAGATCCACTTGGATATGTTTGAGGCCATTTCACAGTATACCATTACAGTACTACGATTCTGCCTTAATTGCCATTGCTGCATCCTGTGGAATCATAGAGTAATAGTTTGGTGAGGTACTACATGTGTCAGGGAGAAGGATATATTTTCTCACCCTCAGAGGAAGGCAGTGCAAAACTTCTCTGAATAAAGCTTGCCAACAAACCCTATGATAGGGTTGCTGTAAGTCAGAATCAGCTTGAAGATGCATAGCAACAAAGGTACTACATCTCTTTGGCTGAGAAATCTAAATACTCCTCCTATAATTGCAAACCCCAGGCTTCCCTAGGATATTGTCATGGCAGTTAAAGTGTAAGCATAACACTATAACTGTGTAGTGCAGAAGGGCCTTTGGTGAAGAACTCCCTGAGCAGATTCAGAAGGAGGTGATTTTCATTTCTACACACCTCCTGTGTGGCCACACAAGCTGTTCTCCTCATCTCCCTCCTTTTTTCTCTGAACTCTGCAATGAAATTCTGCTGTGGAGGGTTTCCTGGCCCTTCAGGGAGATAGAGGACATAACAGGGCTGTGTGGGGACAGTGAGAGAAAAGTCTCCTTTTGGATTTGCTGAGGGACTTCTTCTATCAGTCAATATACTGAATTGGATCCTGGCCATTGACCATGTGCAAAGCACGGTTGGTCCCTAGACTATGTGTTGCAATAACCAAACAGCAGTCTGCACACTTGACATAAAAAGCTATATGTGTGGAGTGATCTATCCTCTAACTGTATCCCAGCTCATATTAAGTGAGAACATAGGGAATGTGGTGTTGCTTTTCCATAGAACTTGCCAATTTAAGAAATAAAAATCCAGAGAGAAGGAGATGGAGGAAGGGGGTGGAGATGCCAAATCAGCAGGGCTGTGGGAAGAAGAGAAACAGAGGAAATTCTTCGGTTTATAAAGGCCAGCCTTCAGATCAAGTACGGTTTTAAATCTAGGATGTGTGAAGAAGAACAATAAAACCTAAAACAATAAGAGGTTTTCCGTTTGTATTACTTTTCAAATACAGGGTATTTCTGAATGATTTGAATCCCACCTCTTTTGTTCACTATAACTGGAAAAGGTCTTACAGTGCACACACAAGAATATATTCTTTTACACTTTCTGTATGCTGTAGGCTGTATTTCTGAGGGAGGAACTGGAAAACCACCTCTGAGTATTCCTTGCCTAAGAAAACCCTATGAAATTCATGGGGTTGCCATAAGCCAACGAGTGACTTGAAGGCATATATGCACATTGAGAGGTTGCTAAAGTGTGATTGCTGGAAGGAGGCCACCATTTAACTTCCCTTTAATCCAACTGTGAACAAGATGTATGGCTAGCAGGGTTGTGGTACCGTGAACTTGGCTACATCAATACGAGTATGGTGTCTAGACCAAGGGAGGTAATGGTACCACTCTATTCTGCTTTGGTCAGACCTCAACTAGAATACTGTGTCCGGTTCTGGGCACCCCATTTCAAGAAGGATATTGACAAGCTCGAACATGTCCAGAGAAGGGTGACTAAACGGTGGAGGGTCTGGAAGTCATACCCTACAAGGGTGCAAGAGCCCTGCCTCTTCTGTCCACAGCACAGCCTGGGAGTTTCCCAGGATACACTGGGACAGGAAGTGCAAGCCCCACGGCTCTGGAGGCTCTGCATGCACAGCAAGTGTGCACTGAAAACCGAAAATGAAAAAGTGTGTGAGCGGCGCCTGCCCTACCCTGGAGCGTTGCGTGATTGTGAGTGTGTCGTGCAGATCGCTCCTCACAATTGTGTGATGCTCCAGGTGCCCTTTCACATGGTAAATGCCATGTGAAAAGGGCCTAGGACAAGGAGCAATGGATTCAAACTACAGGAAAAGAGATTCCACCTGAACCTCAGGAAGAACTTCCTGATGGTCAGAGCTGTCCAGCAGTGGAATATACTGCCTCGGAGTGTATTAGAGTCTCCTTCTTTGGAGGTTTTTAAACAGAGGCTGGATGGCCATCTGTTGGGAGTGCTTTGATGTGTGTTCCTGCATAGCAGGTAGTTGGACTGGATGACCCCTGTGGTCTCTTCCAACTCTATGATTCTATTAGCTGAATACTAGATACAGAAATGGGTCTGCCATTGGACAGGGCGAGACTATTGCCTGAGGCAGCAGATGTCAGTGGGCAGAAGTGGCAGCTCTCCAGCTGCTTCTTTTAGAGGGCAGAACTATCTATCCAGCACCCTGGCACCCCCTAAACATATACATGCTCCCTGATCTGAGATATGACATGAAATGAAGGGTCTGCCATCTTGTCCTTTGTCTTAGGCAACAAAAAGTCTTAGGGCCAATTGCTATGGATGTAGTCAGACCACCAAAACCACAGAAAAGCCACTCAAAAACTTCGCACATGGGAGTAGAGGAAGTCAGTAACCACGTGGAGAGGATGTTTGGGTCCCCTGACTACACAATTAGTGTGAAGAAGTACTTTCTTTTGCCTACTCAGGTTCTACTGCAATTAATTTTAGTGGGCCACTTATAAGCTTAGTTTTCAGATGAGAGAGGAACATATTTCTGTTTTGACAGACTTTCTCATAATTGTATAAAGCTCTTCTTATCACTGGTGGAGCTTGGAATGTGTGGAGGGAGGGCAGGAGGGGATGAGGCTACAGTGTGTGGGCGTGGCTGCAGTGCATGGGGGGCGTGGCCATGGTGTGGGGGTTGGCCATGGTGTGTGGGGCATGGCTGTGGTGCATGGGGCGTGGCTGCAGCGCATGGGGGCATGGCTATGAGCCAGGACGCTCCAAAAAATTTGCTGCCAGGGCGAACCACCCCATCACCTCTCCCCGTCCCTAAGCAACAGCTTATTATATCTTATGCCCCTAACTGCTTTTTTTTCCTGCTCAACTAAATGAGAGTTTAAAAAAGGAAAATGGGAAAGGAAAATAAGGAATTTAGGAGTGCTTTTAAGTTGGGAGAAGTGGATTGAAGTCTATGGAAGTTAATGGTAAAATAAACTAGTTAACTTCAACAGTGTCCCCTGATTCCTTCTTCTCCCCTTCCTTTTTTATGCTGCAATAGACTAACATGGCTATCTATTTGGGAACAAAAAAATGAGATGCATTTTTCTTTCTTTTTCTTCCCCCTAAGCTATAAAGCCTCAGTATTGTTCACCTCAGAGCCGGCTGAAGACATGTTGCTGAGTGTGGCAGAGCAACAAATACACCCATCCAACCACCCAAACCAATTTACACAATATCCAAAGCCAGGCAAATTATTTTGGCACTTGAGGCAGAAAACACCACAAGTACCTCTCCCTGTTCCTGTAGTAAAATACATGTGAAATAACTAAATAACTAATCCCTTGCTCTTTTATATGACACCAGAAATCTGTTGTCTAAAGTGGACATCTTACATTGCCCGATGGTAGACCTGAACCTGATGAGGAAGGTGCTCTAACTCTTACAATTAGGTTGTCATTTTCTCCAGATATGAGATTTATTTGTTTTTGTGCTTAGTTCATTTATGAGCCTCTTTTCCTTTTCTCTTTCCTGAGTGATCTTCAACTGGGATTTCACCTGCTTATCTTGGAAATCCTTTACAATTTCCTACAAGGCATAATAACCACATGGATGGATAAAACGGACGGACGGACGGAAGAGAGAACAAGAGTTTTCTGCTCTGTAATCTTTTGTTGCAAGTGAAGCCTCTATTTAATAATGGAATGATCTGAGTTCAAGAACTTCCATGCTGATAAAGGGAAAGGGCATGGACTCTTGTAACCATAGGATCCTTAATACAATTTGAGATTTTCTCTTCATTCCTTATTTAACTTGAGTGGAACCATAATTTTTCAGAAGATTTTTCTTAAACTCTGACAGCCTTCTTAGGCCCCCTGCTAAGCTGCTTAGTAGGTTACCCTCAATAAAGTTGCATTTCCTTGAATATTTAATGAACTGAGAGTAACACCTCATCTTCAAGTCATGGCAGATAATGCTAAAGGCCAGCCAAATTATTTTAGCATGTGAGGCAGAACACCATACATGCAGAAACACAGCACAACCTAGGCTTTAAAAATTACAACAACAATAACTATACATTAAACAGCTAACAATTTGCTTCTTTTTCCTGGCTCTCAAAATCAGCTACCCAAGGCTGCTAGCTGCCTTGATCTGCGTAATAATAGCAGAACTGGCTGTACTGTGACCCTAGCTGTGAGGTCAGTCTGAGGTCCTAAACTCTGATACACTAGCATTATTTCCATACATGCCCTTGTAAGGCATTTCACACTCTGTTATTTAAATTCTCCTCATACTTGGGCAAATACACCTTGTCAGCAAAGCAGTCAGGCGAAATAATTTAACCTGCCATTTGGGTGTTCCAGTGCAGCAAGTTACTTTTTTGGACTATACCTTAGGTTTTTTTGGACTCATAAAACCATAACTCATAAAAGTTACAACTCCCAGAATAGCACAGCCAGCAAAGGTACTGACTGTGACGGTGGGAGGATTCTGAGAATTGTAGTCGAAATAATTTTTCCAAGCTCTGTAACACAGTCCTTCCAACATTTCAGGGATGAGAAGAAGCCATATTTGTAATGTTCCTGTTCCTTCCACCTGCCTCAACAGTGCGAGCAGGGTGAAGCTGCCGTCTCAGCCAGCAGATTTTCAGTGTCATGAAAGGGCAGCAAATTGTTAGTTACTTTCTTTATTGTTATTACAATTTCACTACCAGAAATGAGGGAGGCTGGCTGGCTTTGACTTCTATGCAACTTGGCTTGAAGAGAGGAGATTCCTGCGGCATCCCTTCTGTTCAAAGACTCTCCCTGTCATCACTGAACATTACTGAGGCCTCAACTGGCAGAATCATCTCTGCATTATTGTCTCCTCCACTGATTTAGAAACCAAGAGGATGCTTAGGTTTTTGTTGCATGCCTCCAAGTTGACTCTGACTTATGCCAACCCTGCCATAGGGCTTTCTTGTCAAGATTTACTCAGAGGGGTTTTCCATTACCTTTCTCTGAAGCTGAGAGAATGTGATTTGTCCAGGGTTACCCAATAAATTTTCCATGGTTGAGTGAGAATTTAAACCCTAGTCTCCTAGTAGTCTAATCCAACAATCAAACCACTCTACCAAACTGGCTCTTTGAGGCTAAAGAAACAGATATCACTGTTCTAAAATATTTTATCAATAGTTCAAAATACATCTCAGTAGCCGCAGTATGAGAAGCACTAGGCTGTATTCTGAATGGGTCTTCATACTTACAGATGTGCATTTTTAGTCATAGGTTCCAGGCAAGGTACATCTCCCCCTTGAAAGATTTTACTGCTAGAAAATGGGGGGGCAGCGGCATAGAATGCCAGCTATAGCTTAGCCTTGAGTAACCTCTTTCACAGGTCAGGCGGAACATGCTTGAGATGAAGCCAAAGCTTGGAGGTACTATAATGTGTCACAAGTAACAATGTTCCCAGTAATGTATTGCTTTGGGGGAAGAATGGGGGTGTAATGGCATCCCTGTTGGATTCTTAACTTTAAAGAGTTTTTTAAAATAATAACACTGGAAATACTGTTACTTTTTCAGTGTAACAGATAGCATCTACTTACTAATAGTAAAAGTTTGCTTTGGGGAGATCATACAGGGGATTTGGGTCCTTTATTGTATGTTTACACATATTTTAATAGCTTTTTCAAGTTAAAAAAAAGCAAAAAGCAACATATTAGTGACATGTCACTCCTTCAGTCAAGAGCAACCAGAAATATTGAGTTACCTTATGAGAAACAGCAAGCACCCAAGTAACAAATTTCTATTTACACTGAACATTCCAAGCTGTGGGTGAGGACAGCTATGCTGTTTCCCTTTATGTAGATTTAGCATGATTTGTTGGACTGGTACTGGAGAGACCAATACGCACTCAGCTTTGAATGTCACAGGATGATCTTGGCTACTTTCACACTATACAACTATAGCACTATGATTCCACTTCAACTGGTAACATTCCTTAACAAGATGTGGCAACATCCTGTAGAATCCTGGAACCTACAGTTTGGTAAGGCATTAGAGCTCTCTGGCTAAGAATTCTAGATGCAAATCCCAGGATTCCATAGCGTGTTGCCACAGCAGTTAAAGTAGAATCATAGCACTATCATTGTTATAGTGTGAAAGGGCCCCTTAACCCATCTTCCACACTGAGTTGTAGGGTTGATAACAGGCAGTGGAGAGAGCCATTCATGCTGCCTTGAGCTCCCTTAAGAATAGACAGGATGTCGTAGTAATAAAATAAATGAAGTTTATACTTCATTGGACATCTTAGTTTACTGTTTACTGTCACATTAATTTATAAACAAATCCCACATATACACTCTTGCCTTGGGTATGCTATGCAAACATAATACCTGTAAATTACAACACGGTCTACAAAGAAAAAAAATTGTTGAAACAAACTGCAGTGGCGTAGCTAGGGAAGGCAGGGAGGGAGGTCTGCCCCAGGCAGCAAATTTTGGAAGATGCCAACGGCCCTTCACAACATGGCTGAAATGAAGACCTCTGTCTTCCCCTGTGCCCAGCTCCCTCGGCAGCCTCAAGGCCCAGCTCCAACTTGGCACCCTGCATGGCATCAGTGACATCCTTTGCCAACCCAGGGCTGCCACTTCTTCCACTGCCACCACCAGGGGAAACCTCCTCACCGGCCTGCCCCAGCTGAATGGACTGGCCACCGCTGCCATGGTGGGAATGTATCTTAACTCAGTGGCCATCGCCAGGTACCCCAAGCCCCTGAGTGGTTGTCCATCTTCTGGCCCAGAGTGATGCAGGGCTTGCTGTGGAGGGACCCGTAGTTCGGCTGTCCCGGTAAAGGAGGAGTGTGGTAGGGCTTGCCAAGTGGAAGGTGGACAGCTGGCCCCTGAGTCCAGAAAGGGGGAATGGGGCACACATGGGAGAGAAGGGGCTCTTTTGCCTCAAGTGGCAAAATCTCTAGCTACACCACTGACAAACTGATGGTTTATTGTCCTTCACGGAGAAGAATAAGAACAATATTGAAAAAATTGAAAAAGATTGGGAAAAATATATTGAAAAGAGGGAAAGGGTATCCCTTTGCAAAACAGAAGCTATTGTTTGGACATAGGTGAGGACAACAGTAGTTAGATCTAGAATTAGTCATGCTTAGAGGAGATCCTTTATGTCAGTTCACCATGACTAATTAATCCTGCTGATTTCAGTAGATCTTAACAAAATTTGGATCCAACTCAGAATGAGGCACAGTGAGGCAACTGCCTCAGGTAATACATTTTTGGCACCATTAAAAAGCAGCAAATTGTTATTATTGTTGTTGAATTATCACTGTCAGAGAAGGGGAGAGGATTTCATGCCTCATATGCCAAAATATCTGGTTGCTTGAGTATTATGCACTCTGATTTGCAGAGCAAGGATAGCTCCATTCACTGCTTGATTTCAGGCAGCAAATGCTGTAGGTCAGGATTCCATAGGATCCTCATCCAATCCCAAGTTCCTTGATATTTTCTTTCAGCTATGGGTCCATTTATAAAACATGAAAAAAGGAGGAGAGGAGCCAGAAAGTCCCGAGAGGCTAAAAGTTCTCTCAACTACAATGTTCCAAGAAAGTGATTGATGATGATGTGTAATGTTTCAAACCGCCAAGAAAAGTCTCTCCTTTCTCCTTCAAAAAGTGTGTGCCAGCGGGAAGGGACTGGCATGTTCTGCTGATCTCTTACACTGAAGCTCGTTCGCTCTTTTCCTCCCCTTTCTCCTCCTTCTCTTCTCCCCCCCTATTTCCAGTGGCTGGCTGCTGTTGTTTCAGTTTGGGTTAGAGCTAGGCTGAAGTTATCCTGACATTTCTGGGAGGAGATCCAACAAGAGAAAGGGGGGTGGGATGAGAGAAAGAGGGAGGGCAGGAGAAAGAAGATTAGTCAGGTCAGGAAGAGGTAGGTGAAGAGAAAGTGTTTTCTCAGTATCATGTTTGTCTCTCTGTGTGTGCGTGCATGCTTCAGTTCTGCCTGGAAAATCTATTACCATTGATGCTTTGGCTCTCGGGAGACAAAGGAGCTCCACTCCACAGGGGAGGACAGGACTGATGGGGAGGATCATGAAACTTTAAAAGAGAAAGAGAGAGACCAAACCACCAGCATCTGCAGCTACAGCACTCTTAACGTCAGCGAAATGTGCCTCTTTGTGGCTGCTAAGGAGAAAAGGCAGAACTGTGGCTAGATGGAGAGAAGCAAGGATCCTTTAGAAAATTTTCCTTCACTGCCCCCAGCTTGGTAAAGAAAGAAAGAAAAAGAGAAAGAAAAGCCATAGTGAGCTAGCTGCACATTCCCTGCAGGAGCTTGTTTTGCAGTGGAAAAAATTGTTCTGTTGCCGGCATCACATCTAGATGGCAGTGATCTTGGTATAAAGAAAGATTCTGGGAAGAAGCACTTTTGGAAGGAGACGTTTGCTGTAAGGGTAAGTCTGTTGCCTTTGTGAGGTAAACTGATGCATATATAAAAGGTAGGAGTCTTGTGGCAACTTAAAGATGAAGTAATTTATTTAGAATAAGTTTTTGTGGACTTCAACCCATTTCCTCAGATAAACACATCAGTTAATTTCACAAAAACTTCTGCTGAAATAAATTGCTCTATGTGTGTTAAAGTGTAGCTGTTAAAGGTATAGATTCTACAGCTTTTATGTCTTTGGGGTACCAACAGTTGTCCATTGATTATTATCTCAGACATTTTCTTTTAAGGTTGTGTTTGGACAGGGAAGGTTTCCTGACATATTTCTTCAATCTGCATGCCCACCAAAAGACACCAAAAGACTTGATTTCATAATTGAATCTAATCAGTCTCCTCAGTTTGTCTCAATGAGTATATGGCTATGTTAGACCCCTCCAGATGTGGTTCTTACCACACCTTTGCACTCCCTCTATTACTGAATTTTATTGGGGAGGTATACAGGCAACAGCACCTCCCACATTGTAACCCTCCCTTGTTTTTCCACCATTTCTTTTTCCTTACCACAAAAATTCCATTAAAGAGAAAAAGAAAGAACAGCTTCACAGTGCCTTCTAATTGGTAGCATGAGGCACTCTCCATCTGGAAAAACTTTTAGAGATCATGTTATTTTTATAAAATGAGGCAAATTTGGAGGGTCTGGTCAACAGAAATTTTGGAGGGTGTTGCAAGCATTTCAGTGATGTTGGCAACATTTCTCTTGAGGAGGAGTCATGGATGAGAGCACTGGATGGGTGCAGTTTACATCAGTATAAATACTCAATAGCAGTTGGTGGCTTTCATATCAGTTGGGTGATGAATCCACTCCAGTTTGAGTCTGAATTTTAAAGGAGCTATCCATTGTCCTGAACCCTATTGCCCAAATAGATCCAGCACCTTGTATATGTTTTTTAAAGTTTGCACTAAAACCTGAAACAGATTCATTGTCCCATTGACACAGGAACCGCCAAATGCCACTACCAGTATTGTCAGTAACTCTCTTTTCCCTCTCCCTGTTTTTATTTTTAAAGTGAGTCCCACCATGAACTGGACACCAGTTTTGAGCTTTACGGTACTGTGGGCAGCATGGCTAGTATGTGGCTCAGAAAAGCCATTGAGGCAAGCTGACAGAGGGAGTCTAGGAGTCAGAAAAGTGCCTCTGGGCCACAGGGGCAGCAGTACTAGCAGACTGGTTTCACAGACAAGAAGAACTAAAGCATCTCAGAGACTGGTAAGCCTTTCTGGAAGGTTTCCTCAACGCCCCCTTGTGAAAAGGGATTCTTTGGAGCCCAAGAACCCACAAGCAAGTCCCGTGGAAGAGGCATCTTCTGTTCAGGTGAAGAATGGTGGGACTCAATTACGGCAAATGCAAAGACTTAAATCAGAAATGGTTAAGGATGAGGGCGCATCCTCCACATTTCGTTCACGCATGGTGCGTTTCCCATCTGGATCAGGTTCTCCCAACATTCTAGCTAGCTTCGCTGGCAAGAACAGAGTCTGGGTCATCTCTGCTCCTCACTCCTCTGATGGTTATTATCGGCTCATGATGAGCCTGCTGAAAAATGATGTGTACTGTGAACTAGCTGAGAGGCATGTGCAGCAGATCATTATGTTCCATGAGGCTGGTGAGGAGGGCGGCAAAGTCAGGAGGCTCACCCCTGAAGGGAAAATTCTGGAGCAGCCTCTAGATCCCAGCCTCATTCCCAAACTCATGAACTTCCTGAAGCTAGAGAAGGGAAAATTTGGCATGGTGCTGCTGAAGAAGACACTGCAAGTTGAGGAGAGATACCCCTACCCAGTAAGACTAGAAGCTATATATGAAGTCATTGACCAGAGCCCCATCAGGAAAATTGAGAAGGTCAGACAAAAGGGTTTCATCCAGAAGTGCAAAGCAGCAGGAGTGGAGGGCCAGGTTGTTGAGGAAGGCAATAATGGTGGTGGTAGCAGCGTTAGAGCAACACCAAGTGGTGGGCAGACCCAGACATTGTCTAGGAAGGAAGAAACCAGGAAAAGCAGTGTACAGCCAACAAGGGTAAAAATTGCAAAGAAAGTTGTAGCAACCACAATGCCACTACCTCCTTCTGTTCCCCCTACAATCAGAGCAATTACCTTCCCTCCCCCAACTACAACTCTTAGGCCAGTCACCAGAATAGTGACAATTGGAAGCAGACCTCCAGCTACCACCACTATCGCTGCTCCTGTTACACAGAGAATGTGGACCACAAAATCACATACATTACTTCCCACAGCGCCTGTGGCTACTCCTGCTCGGGTCACAGAGAATTTCTCCTCTCCCGTATGGAAGGAGAACCGCAAAGAAAGGCATCCAGGCCACACACAGAGAAAACCCACAGCTACCAGGAGGCCCAGCAAAGCTGTTCATTACGACACTTACACAGAGATCCCAACAGCCTCCTCAGAGCACTACACAAGGACAAATGCTGCCCGATACAGGGACAACCGTACAGATAGGAAGGACTATAACATCAGGGATCCCAGTGTCACATCAGGTCAACACAAGCCTGCTAAAAGCAAGCCACCTAACAAGAAAGCCCAAGACAAACTGCTGAGCAATGAATATGAGGATAAATATGACTCAGGACAGCCTGCCATTCCTCGTTTAGAGGAAGAAGTGCCAGTGAGGAATATCCCGCCAAAGAAAGGGAAAGATCCAAAGAAACATGACCGCTTGGATAAAGCTGAGAAGAAGAAAAAAGAAAGAGCTGACAAGAAAAATGAGAAGCAGGCCAAGAAGGACAAAGCTGCAAAGAAAAACAAGCAAGAGAAAGAGCGCAACAAGAAAAACAAGAAAGCAAGCAAAACAGAGAATGAGGGAATCCTGAAATCCAATGCCAAATCTTTTACACAATCATCCAGAAGGTCTGTCACAAACCTTTTGGATTTCTTTGAAGGCAAAAGACGACTCCTGGTAAGTACATTATACACAAATAATTCTCAAAGTCTCTCTACAAGTTAACTTTTTAATGAGTCCCTCTATTTACAGAATACCCCCCACTCTTGTTCTATTTCTGTCAGCCAAAAGAGGCATCCACTGTACGATTCTGAAAGGTTGTGGTAGCTTCTTGACCCCATTTCCTTTCTTTTAAAGTATTGCTCTTCATTTGGTAGACTGATGTTCTCTAAATGTACTCAGGGGAAAGTAGCTGCTCCCATAGCAAGCAAGTTAATTCAGGAAGAAAGGCTGCTGAGAGGCAGATTCTGTGTAGTGATAGAAGCACCAACATGTCAGTAAGCTCAAGAGGGTTGAGAGTGCTAAAAGTGATCCACAAACTGGTGTCAATTTGTCCCTTCATAATTTGTCCCCCATAAATCATCTCCTGTTCTCCGATGCAAAATATATTTTCTTTTCTTTTTCATGCAGAAAAATAGTAGTATTCTAATATTCAAGAGAAATGGGAGAAAAAATAAGGGGGAAACCCTTAGTTTTGGGGAACTACTTCAGGGACACCTGAAGTTCATGGCTAATCTGAGTCAAAGATTAATCACATAGTGCCAGCACCACAGAACAGGAAGCAATACGATTGAAGGAACTTTCAAGGAGGGAGGCATTTCATTAAAAAAGGAGGAGTCTCTACTAAATGGCAGTTACTTGTGAATAAATATTGTAGAAGGATCTTGGCTGCTAGGAAACACATTCCTGGATAATCTAGTATTTTCATTAAGTGCAGTGCAGAACTTCCAGTGTAATTGAGCAATCCAGAAAATAACATAGAATCTCATAGTAAAACAAATTGTTGAGTTTTACATAATGGGGAACTGAAATCCATTTTCTCAATATCACTAACACGTCAGTTAAGGGAAGGGTAGTCTACTATCTTGGAGTCAGTGTGGTGTAGTGGTTTGAACGTTTGACTATGGACCCTGGGGACCAGAGTTTGATTACCAGCTCAGCCATGGAAACCCACTGGCTGACCTGGGGCATATCACACACTCTCAGCCCCAGAAAACCCTGTGATAGGTTTGCCTTACGGTTGCCATAAGCACAAATGACTTGAAGAAGCTACTGTCCAATTGAAAGATAGCAGCTGTTGACTTAACTGTATGATAACAAATCAGGGGTCCTATTCCCAGGTGCTGGACATATTAAATTAACACAGTGCTACTCAGCTTGAAGTACATGGGCCAGTGTAGCAGTATCAGAATTTCATATAAGAGGAGGGAAGACTGCTGTTGTTTTCGGGAACCTTGAACACAGCTCAGCAATGATACCGCCTGACTTACAGGCTGTCTTTGCTGTATTCCAAAGGCAGGTAGCTTAATAACATGATCTTTATGTTATAGGCCTCATAAGGCATGTGATTAAACATAAATACAAAAGCCTACAAGGAAATTATCCCTGTGGACCTATATCTTGCTATACGAGAGCAAAGAATTAAAATGAGACCTGGCTTTAAATGCCTGTGTTCATTGTATTAGAGTTCCTGATTGTGTTCTCACTATTTTTGTACATATGTGAACTCTCAGCTCTTCCAGCTGACATGTGTTCACAGTAATGGTGATAACTTCTGCATTTTGGCCTCAGGTCAAGTGTTTCTTGGCACGAACATACCTGTTTGCAAACATATTCTTTACAGTTTTATCAGCAAAATTCATAGGGTTGCTCTTTTTTTTTATTAACTGGGATAGTATGTAATTGTGCTGAGGGTTCGTATTTTAAAACAATCTGGCTTTGCACTTCTCAGCATTTAGTAACTGTACATATATCAGCCAGTCCCATCTCAAAATTTCTTCAAAAAGGACACAAAGCAATATGTCCAGATGTTTTCATTGGCAGAGGGCATTCAATTTGAAATCGTGTTATTCAGATCTTAGAAATATTATTTTTGGGGGCAATGAGTCCCAGAATCTATCAGCCAGGATGGCCACTAGATAGGATTCTGGGAATTGTAGTCCAAAATGTAACTTTTCCAAGCTCTCCTTTTGATAGTTAAGCTCCACTTCATTGAGTACATTTTTCTATCTGCATAGGTAGTCTCCTGGAAGATAACTGTGTGTACATTGCGCTTCTTAATAAACAGTGTTTATTTTGTCACAAACTATTATAGTTAGGAAGCCAGGTATGATGTGTGACTCCCTAGTCTCTGGGGATAAAAACAGGGTGTTCTTTGCATGCTTTGGTGCATTGCAATACTGTGCACAGTTACTCAGAAGCAAATGCAATTCTATTCAGTGGTTCTTAGTCTCAGGTGAGCTTGCAGGGGATGGCAGCATTATGGGAGAATTCCCAATATAGTAAGTCCCACTAAATTTAAAGATTAAAAAAACCTTGCACAGACACTATACAGCCCTCCCTTCACATTTGCGGATTTGACCTTTATGAATATGATTATTTGTGAGGCATACATGTGCCTTCCCCCGCAATTCTCTCCTCCCATTCCCTTGCCCTTTGCACTGTTTCAGAGAAGAAAGGCAGTCATGCCCAGGGAAAAGACAAGGGATTGGGGGGAATTGTGCATGGCTTTCCTCCCATTCCCTTGCCTTTTGCCTAAACATGGAGAATGCACACTGAGGCAAAAGGCAAGGGAATTGGGGGAAGGTATGTCCGCACCTTCTTTCTCCATGTGCAGTGCTCCCCTTCACATCCCCTCGCCTTTTAACTGGGTGCAGAAAACACATACTTGGACCAAAGGCAAAGAAATAAAAGGGAAGGCATGTGTACGTCCCCCCACCGTTCCTTTGCCTTTTCCCCGGGTATGGGAAGGCATGCACATCTGGGCAAAAGGCAAAGGAATGGAAGGAGGGCCCAGAAGTGAACAGGAGGGGGAGCACAGGGGAAGTTATTCCTGTTTTTTCCACTTTCATGAGGGTTCTGCACCCCAAACTCTCGTGAAACTGAAGAGGCCACTGTAAATGTTGACCTTAACAAGACTAACTCTCAACTGTCTGAGTTGTCCAAAAATAAGTTCTACTGGAGCACTTTGTAAAAGATGGTCTCTTTCAGTTCAGCCAATGATAGTATTGGCTGAACTCCCATACTGAGGTTTTACTTCTTAATTAAGTGGATTTGTGAGTGGATTTAAATTATATGAGCTTGGAATCTATTAACATTAAAATGATTGACACTCTACTTCATACTCTTAACTTAGTCTTTGCATTCTGCTTCCCTTATTTCAAAGCAACAATTCTCATCCATTCCAGACATCTTAACCTATTTTAATAAACTCAATAAATTTTATATTTATTTTAAATGTGCCTCTTCATGTTAATCACCAGAGAAAGCTTCCATATTGTCAAAAGCTGCATGAAAGGCAGACATTTCAATGGGTGCAATCTTTCCAGGACAGGAGATATAATGAAGCTGCACTCATTGGATTTCTGCCTTTTACCAAGCTGTCAAACCCTCTTGTATAGGGATGCCAGTTGAGGATCATCTCAGAATGTGAGGTTTCTGGGCCAGTATCTGAGACCTATGGATTGCCCTGGTGATATCATTAAGCAATATACATTAGGTACCAACCACTGTTGCTTTCAAGTATGGAGTGGGGAAGCATATGGTTCTGTTTGGAAATTAAGACAGAAGTCTCAACTAAGGAAGCTGTCCCAGATCAAGGTGAAGCATGAGGATTTTTTTCTTTCTCCTCTAGTTAGGGACATGGGACAAATGACATTTAATCTAGATTACTTGCTACAAGGTGCACATAGAACAGAATGGAGAGTAAGCTCACTTGCAGAAACTGGGAGGGAAGAGGAAACTAGTTAAATTCACAGACTCTACAGAACCTTTGCAAGTAGCAGTAACAAATGAAGTAAGCTTTGGATATTGTAGTTGCTGCTTTAATAGCTGAGCTGGAGATCTGCACACCACCCTTTTGCCTGGAGCCAAACTCATCAAAACTAGAGAATTTGCACCCTGGTCTCCCACTGGTAGACCATGAAAACTAGAGCACTGGGCCACACCCTGAGATCTGACCACACTACTCTTGTACGAAACTAAATGGCAACCCTTTAAAATTCTGTAGATGCCCTTCCTAAGCTCACAATCATGCATGAAAATTTACAGACAACTTGTTTCTTGTCATACTTGGACTAGATGTAAAACTCAAAAGACTGCTCTCAAATTTAAATATGTAGTTCCAATATTTAGAGGAGGTGATGGTGGTTCAGGTTCAGAGGAAGCATTTCATCGATATGGAAAAGAATTGCCAAATGACCAGGAAAAAGAAATGTCTTGGTATGCACCAAGACTGAACTATGGCCTCATTAACAGAAATTATCAAGGTAATTTTTTATGGGTTGAAAAACTACTAACAATGCCTGCAGTTCAAGACCTTGTTAATAACATGAGAACAGAGGCCAGACAGTAGACTTATCACTGGCTTTGACTTCCTGACTTCCACCTCCTGTTTGTGTCTGCGGTTTTCCTTCAGGCCCATCTATTTTGGCTCAGATACATAGCTTTTGTTTGCTGCTCTGTTGTATGGAAAAGAGTAGAGCTTGGAATTTTAAGGGCAACCTTTTAATCACATCCATAAAGGACTCAGCTGGGCTGTATAGATATCTTGTAAAACCAGAGCTTGGAAAAGTTCCTTTTTTGCATTACAGCTCCCAGAACCTTCTGGTCATCCATGCTGATTGGGTGATTCTGGGAGCTGGGAGCTAAAGAACAACTTTTCAAAACTTTGCCTTTAAAAAATAAACTCTTGTGATAACTGAAACAACAATAACAGAATGTGCTTTGTTTGTTTTGTAAAAATATTTTATTTTAAAGCTATCCTTTTAGAAGAAAGTTTTTATAAGGTTGATAATTCTTAAAATAGGTGAGACTACAGTAGATGAGAAGGCATGAGATTTGTGATCAGAGCTTTTTCTCTCTAAGAGAGAATATATGCAAGTACTTGCTTTGTTCCGCTGAAAAACTGTTCCGGGAGAATGGGGTGAGATTAGGGGGTGGGGAAGGGATTGGGAAATGCTAACTTTCCTTTTTCCGGCATTTCCAATATAATGTAAATCAGGGTGCCTAATAGCTACATTTAGCCCAAAGCTGATATTTTGGACTACAACTTTCATAAACTTCCACCTGGCATGGTTGCTGGATAGGCTGAGTAGCAGATACTTGGAACCATAGTCTGAAAAAGCAACTTTTCTATTCTGGGGGAGGGGGGAATCACCCCATTGTCCTTTTTAGTTTGGTCCTGAAGTTAGCAGAATGGATAAAGATGACTCATGGCTGACTGACCCATGATGAAATTTTGTCATTGTAGCCTGAAGTCTGAACTGGATTGTAGTCTCCTGCAATGAATTATAATGTAATGAAGCAATGATTCAAATTATAACTTTTTTTCCTTATTCTAAGCACTTTGGTTCATGTGTGTTTGTGTGTATATGAAGAACTTTGGAAACACTACTTTTGGCCAGTGGTCATACTCACTGGGGCATTCTGGGAGCTACAGTCAAAAAAGTAACTTTTCCATGATTTAGTTGTTAGAGTGGAAACACAAATATTTCTCATCAAGTAAAAAAAAGTCAATATATTAAAGAATCTAGATCTGTGTACTATGCCAGTAAAAGCAATACAATCTGGAGCTACATCTGTATATTAAACACACTTGGCTGGGAGTAAGCCGCACTGAACAAAACAGAGCTGACATTGAAATAAACCCATATAGGAACCATGAAGCCTAACTTACCTTACAGGATTATGAAAAGAGAAAGAGCTAGCACCTACATATGCTGAAGGTGACAGGTGACAAAACCGATTAATGAATCATATAAACACCACAAATATTGTTTTGCATTCCTTACATGTAAAAGCAGTAGGGAATTCGGAACCGGCCTTTTACAGAATCATGTTGCTTGTGAAGTGAGAGTTCTTGTATCTTTTTTTTATATCAGATATCTATTTACAAAGGTACAGCTTGAGCAGATGAGAATCAAAGAAGTGGTGTTAGTCCTCCAAAAAACTTGGTCTTGCTGACCAGATGACTATATCAGAAACTGCTTATGAAACCTGATGCCTTATCAGACAACTTGCTTTTTCATTAGCATCCAAACCTGGCTTTGTTTTAAGATTATTTATTTCTTACATTTATATCCCCTGTTTCCTCTCAAGAGCTCAAAACAGAATACAGGACTCTTCTCTTCCCTACATATCCTCACAACAACCCTTTCAGTTAGGTCAGGCTGACAGAGATTGCCTAAGGCAGTGGTTCTCAACCTTCCTAATGCCGTGACCCCTTAATACAGTTCCTCATGTTGTGGTGACCCCCAACCATAAAATTATTTTCGATATTTATTTATTTATTTATTTATTTATTTATTTATTTATTATTTAATTAGTTAGTTAGTTAGTTATTTCCAACATCGAATAGATTGGAAACACTGCCCTAAATCACTGCTCTGGATAGACTTCTAATGCCTAAAAACTGGTAACCCTCCCCCCTTTTTTTTTAAGCACAGAGATCGTCCATCAATGCCAGAATTAAGGCAGTAGTTCTAGTTCTGAATGTTAGGTTTCCACAGTTCAAAAAGCCAGTCACTCCCAAAGGCAACGCTGAAACAGCCCACATTTTACACGAGGCACAGGGAGGAAAGGACAGGGAGAGAGGAAAGATGGCGGCGGCATAATCAGATGTGTTTTGTTTCACTCCCACCCTCCCTTAAAGAGAGCGTGTCTGATCGGACCCTCTCACTCCCACGTTGCATGGGCGCCCCTTCCTTCCTCCTTTCGTCCCTCTGAGGGCTCAGGATTGGGGTGCGATACCCACTGTAGCCCCTTGACCAAGCTACACCCGTGAGCCCCTCTGGCTCTCCCCACCTCCACCCCCCGGCCCAGCAGGGAAAGACGGTGAAATGTCCCCACATGCACCTTCCCCCCCCACCTGGCAGGGAAAGACGCAGAAACATCCCCACACGCACCTCTGTCCCCCCACCCAGCAGGGAAAGACGCGGAAACGTCCCCACATGTGCCCACGTCTCCTCTCACCTCCTACCAGCGTGGGGTCTCCTCTCGCCACCTCCACCCTCCCGCCCGACAGAGAAAGACAGGGAAACATCCCCACACATGCCCAG
This sequence comes from Ctenosaura bakeri, assembly GCA_948474755.1. Taxonomy (NCBI): domain Eukaryota; kingdom Metazoa; phylum Chordata; class Lepidosauria; order Squamata; family Iguanidae; genus Ctenosaura; species Ctenosaura bakeri. Next base: position 159,076 of record CAOLHI010002747.1, on the reverse strand, counting down.
CACGCCTCCTCTCACCTCCTCCCAGCACGGGGTCTCAGAAACAGTGTTCCCATTGGCTGTGAGTCCGCCTTCTTTCAAAAGGGGGCGGGGCGGGATAGAGGAGTGGCGACCCCTGTGAAATGGTCATTCGACCCCCAAAGGGGTCCCGACCCACAGGTTGAGAACCACTGGCCTAAGGTCACCTGTGAATTTCATGGCTGAGTGGAGGATTTGAACCTGAATCTTTCAAATACCAACCCATCACTCTAAGCATTAAGAACATACTGGCTTTTAGTCCTTTATTTTGTACACTTTCAAATTCTGACTCTTCCTTTTCCAGGCAATTTTGAGGGGATTAAAACCATCAGGTCATTTAAGTCATACTCTGCTACCCACCATCAGGTGCTATATGTCAAAACAACCATTTTATTTAACCAAAATCAACTATTTTTAGTAGTAGCCGTGGAAGTGGAGGAATGCTGTACAGATAGCTTCCAACATTGCATTGTCAAAATATTTTAAAGCATTTTTTAGGACTGTACAGATATGGGATGAAATCTACACTCAGTCACAAAGCTCACTGGGTGGCCTTGGGCAATACCACTCTCTCAGTTTTAACCACTTCACACAGTTGTTAAAGATAAAGGGGGAACAGGAACCACTGAAACTGCCTTGACCTTCCTGGAAAAAAAATAGATATAAATGTAAATAATTGCTTGCTGAAGACTCTGGTGGAGCTCCATCATTGAAATTATGACTGGTGATGCCCTCCCAAAGCTGTCTTCACAGCCTGGCAGCACCTCAACAGAAGCATTTCTGATGCACTTGAGATTAATGTGCTGGAAAATGATATCCACAGAACACTCCCAGTAGAGAATATCTTGAGAACAGGCAGCGGGAAAGTCTCTTTGGGGTTCTGCCACAAATGCTTGTTCCAAGGAACACCATGACTAGGAGTGCACTGCAGATGTCATTTCCCAGAACCCCAATTTTCAGTCCCTTAAGAAATGCTTTGGTCCAGGTGCTTCCAAGCTACCAAAGATAGGCTTTTGGTGTTATGTTTGGTTGTTCATAACCATAAACATGAATCTGCAGCAGTTACAATGCCTTTAAGTCCAATGTATAACTATTAAACAAAATGCCAGCCTGAATGTGTATGTATAAAAGCAGTGCACACAGCAGAACACAAATTATTACTTCAGGCCTGTGAGCAAAGGCTTCCAACACACCACTCTAAAAATACAAGGTAGCTTTGATAGTTCATGAATGCTACGTTGTCACAAAATGGTTGCCTCTGTTGTCTATCAGCCAAATCTAATATCCTCAATATGTCTCAAATTCAGCGGTATGAAGATTTACTTTTTTGGACCATAATCTTCCAGAACTCTCCAGGCAGCATAAGGAACTCTTCCAAGTTCTGGTCTGCATTACTGAGGCTACTCATGCTCCAGCTTCTCCAATCTTGCCTGTCCTTTAACTTTCTACCTTCTCTTCTTGTTTACCCCATGCACATGGCATTTCCATGCTCTTTGTTATTACTTGTCTTCTAAATACTGACCCCTGCTTGCTTTAGGAATGATAATTAAATGGATATGTTTCAGGCATTGCCTAGATCCTGGCTTCTGACTCACTGCACCTCAGGAGATTCTTAATAATCATCAGCCAAGTTTTTGGTGGTACACTACTGTCTGATTTGGTCTTATCTGGAGAAGAAATAAATGCTTTGTATTGCGGCTGTGTGAAAAATGAAAACGAGCCAGCACTGATAATGTAAATTTCCATTTGCAAAAAGTCAATTGCAATGGCTGATCAATGGTAAAACATGCCTTCAAACTAACAAGGTCTTGTTTCTCATCTTATTAGCTGATCACGGCACCCAAGGCTGACAACACCATGTACATTCAACAGAGAGATGAGTATCTGGAAAGCTTTTGCAAAATGGCAACAAGAAAAGTTTCAGTCATCACCATCTTTGGTACCACAAACAACAGCCGCATGAAGATTGACCACTTTCAGCTAGGTAGATTTCTTTTTCCCCCTTTTTTTAAAAGAAACTTCTTTTTGGGCAAGGCAACCATGTAAAGTAGGGTTAAAAACACTTGAGAGACTTCTTTTGTTTTTGTGGAGCACTTCTCCCCCCCCCGTTCTGTTTACATAGTTGGCCCTGGTATTTCTGCTGTTTACTTTTCCAAGGCAACACATTCAAATTCATGGAGTAGCTCTGCCAGTTTATCAGGTCAATGGAAGAGCAGACTTGATCACACCAGTGTTCAAAAGGTCAGTTGGTTCACAGCTAGAAGCATCTCCTTTATCCACATATTTATGAATGAGTACTTGCTTCACATGTTACTCACATGAGGTGCCTGAGCATGTTGAAAGAAGCTGTGAATTGATGCTTTGATGGCCTTTCCCTCATCACTGACTTGTTATCATGGCCATCTGAGGTGAAATAAGAGTAGCTTTCATGACTATCCATAGACATGTGAAGAGCACTTATGAGACTGATCATACTTCCTGGTGGGAGTGGTAACTTTTGAAATTTGGGGACCCAAAATGCAACCGACTGTGTAGATCATACCAACAAACCAGTTGAAGCAGTTTTCGCATGAACCAGAAAACTGGTCTTTTGTAAAATAAATGGCTCATAATTGCTTATTCAAGACCAAGCCACCAGAGCTTGGAACAAGGCTATGCAGAGTGGGAGATTCTGGGAATTGTTGTTAAAAAAGGGGGGGGGCAACTTTTCCAAGATGCATCCACTGGAGGGTTTTCCCTCAGGCAATCCTACATCTGAGGATTCCACCTTTTATTCCACTGTTGTGGTCATCAAATGTGGAGTTTTCCAACCCTCATCTCACCAACTGTGAGGTTTACATTTGCGCAATCCCATCAATGCCACAAACTGCAAGGATTCTTCCCGGGCAGTCCCACTACTATGGCCAAATGCAGTGTTTCTACCCTTTAACCCATTAACTATGAAGACTGCTATGGGGCTCACTGCAATAACTAAGAGTGAAGGATTTTCCTGATCTCCATGTCTGACACTATGTTAGAACTTTCTCCTGTCCCACCTGTGTGACACCAACTTTTGGGACTCTTTAAATGCCCTCAAGGTATCTATGAGGATTTATGCAACTTCTATCCTCAATGGGTACCACTCCTCTATATTCAAGGCTTCTACCACAGACACCTTGTCTGATTTCAAGCTTTCAGGCACATAACATTTCCAAAGGCCAAAATGTATAAAAACAAAACAAAAACCCCAAATCTTTATTTACAGATGTTTGTTTATTACATTTAAAACACCACACATACACAAGTATGCATACTTTCATTCCTCTTAAGCTATTCAGACCATTACCAGTCACTCAACTCAAAGTCCCCCTCTCAATCCAACCCCAGTTTAACTCAAACCCTTAAAAAAAATTCTCTACTCAAACTGAACTCCTGACTTTCATCAACTATCATTTACCAACCTTATGCAAATCTCTTCATACATTCTCTCATATATTCTACCATCAATATTCACTTCAGTATTCCATTCTCTTGCTCCTTGCAACAGCTACTTACCTAATATTCTAACATACATGCAATAAATCAAACAATATTTACTAACACAAACCTTTGACATCACACACCCCAGATATTTTGGATTACAACAGTGGTGGTTCTTAACAAAAGATTCTTGCTTAGCAGATACACAGCTGCTGTGAAGACTGCAACTAAACCAATCTTAATAGGGAGATGGAAGCTTGAGAAGTGTGAAAGACTATGGCCAGAATCTCATTGTGCCCGCACAATGTGGACAGTCAGCATGCAACGAACTATGTACACTTACATAACTACACATTATTGTGCCTGTGCACCAATTTCCATGCAGAACTCTCCTCCCTTACACCACCAACTGATGCATTGGTTCTCCATTGTCTAAGAAATCACTCCACATATATAGCGCAATTTACACCTGCATATGTCACCAACAGATATGCATATATGGCCTCAGTTAAATTAAAATATACGATATAATATCTAGTATAAACTGTAAAAGACATACTGTATAATACTTGAAAATTAAATTAAAAACATATAAAACTACCAATATTAATTAGAGAGCAGTTCAATTTGTAAATAGAACTTTTAATTCAGCATGTTCTCTCCTCACCACTCTCATTTTTCTCCAGCCCTCTCAAATGCCTTTTAATTTTTAATAAATATTTTTATTATTCATAATTATCTACAACAGTTTATGCTACAAACTTCCACTGAATCTCAAATGTGCTACAAACTCGCTTTGTATACTGATACAGTTATGCCTTTGAGTAAATAATACACATTAACTATAGAGATTTGATCTGGATTATGCAACAGTTGTACAATTAAGAATATTAACCCAATATTAACCCAGGAGCCCTGGTGGCGCAGTGGTTAAATGCTAGTACTTGCAACCACAAGGTTGTGAGTTCGATCCTGCCTGGCTCCAAGGTTGACTCAGCCTTCCATCCTTCTGCAGGTCGGTAAAATGAGTACCCAGCTTGTTGGGGACAAAATACGTTGTAAACCGCTTAGATAACACTCAGTTGATAAGCGGTATAGAAATAAATGCTGTTGCTATTTCAGCTGAAACATTCCATTGAACTGTCCTTGATTTTAACTCATTCTTTTAACATGTATATTAATTCATAGCTTAGAAGTAATACATGAAAAAACTGTTACTCTTCTTTTCTTTTATGAATAATTAGTACAACATTAAAAATGAAACAAATGTTATTTTTCACATAAAAAGTGATGCTTAAGTTGCAGAAATTTTATGTGGGGAGTTGTGTAGAGTATTATTTTTTTTAAAAAAATTGGGTATCACACATTTACAACATATTACATTACTTGATACTCATAAGCAATGATTACATTATTTGATACTCATAAGTAATGAGTAATGCACTTCTCATAAAAATTAACAACCAATGAGTAATGTGTTGCTTTCAAAAATAATAGGTCAAAGCTGTGCGCAAGCCTTACAATGTGGTAAGGTTACAACAAATGTGATTCATCCTTTGCTGACGTATAAGCTCTAGATAATAATTCTAAATTTTGAAAACAAACCCTTAAAGGAGAAGGAGAACTATGTGCCATAGGTCCTTGTTTAATTTTAGTTCTATCTTACAGTGCAATCCTGTGGGAATTATATTCATGGTTCACTAAAAATTTTGGTTTGTTCAACAAACATTTTATCTTCCTTTAAGACAATGAGAAGCCCATGAAGGCGATAGAAGATGAAGATCTTACGGACCAGAATCTCATTAATGAGCTAAGGAGAGAATATGGAATGACATACAATGACTTCTTCATGGTGCTGACAGACACTGATATGAGGGCCAAGGTAGGGCAAAGTATATTAGCAAAATTACAGTATTTGGACAGCAGCTCTCATAATCTCCTACAATTAGTCATGCTAGCTGAGTCTTCTGGTAACTGAAGTCCAACGCATGTAGTGGGTCAAAGGTCCTCTACTCCTGCTATAGATAATGGAGGGTTCAGTATACAAGCAAGGGTGGTTTAGGGCAGAGCAGAGAAGATAACAGTGCTAGCGCTCAATGAAACAAGAGGAGTTGCAGAAAGTTGGACTTTCATCCTTATTTTCTGTCCTACAAATATAAAGGACCTTTGTCAAAAATACTTAATTATTGTCAGTGATCGCATACATTCAAGTTGTGTCCTTTACTTCTGTCCCAATGCTCTTACAAAGTGGCTGAAGGTGTTCATGATGCCCTCTTTGGCAGCACAAATTTGGCTTTCTGAACTAATGATATTTAATTAAAGTCACAGCCGGAATCCATAGGTTGTTGTGGGTTTTCTGGGCTTTGAGGCCGTGTTCTATTAGTATTTTCTCCTGATGTTTCACCTGCATCTGTGGCTGGCATCTTCAGAGGATCTGATGTATCTGCCCACAGATGTAGGCAAAAGGTCAGGAGAAAATACTAATAGAACATGGCCTCAAAGCCCAGAAAACCCACAACAGCCTAATGACATTTATATTCTAATCTTTCTTCCAGCATGGAACTTGAGGTGGGCATGCTTAACAGTTCCCAGGTGATCTCAGCCACTGACCATTAGCTTTAGCCACTGGTAATTCTAAACATGTCTTCAGATAATGTCTTGGGATCATTCAGTATTAATCTGCCACTGTGCATGAGGCTTCACCTGTACAGTGCAATAGGAGTGAAGACCCCTAGATATTTATTTGCAGTTGAAACTCTTCTTGACGTTTCCTTTTACAGCAATACTATGAAGTGCCCATAGCTATGAAGTCTGTGTTTGATTTGATCGATACCTTCCAGTCCCGCATCAAAGATATGGAAAAGCAGAAACGTGAAGGCATTGTCTGCAAAGATGACAAGAAACAGTCCTTGGAGAACTTTTTGTCAAGGTATTTCTTAAAGATGGGTCCAAACTTTTTTGAAGTGACTGAAAACTTAGCACACTTTGAATGTATGCCCACCCTTAGTTATTATCCAATAATTAACATCCCCCTCAACAAGTCTGGCCAATCCCTACGCAAGACCTTTGGACCTCCCAAAACTCTCCTTTGACCTCAAATGCGTGCTGTGTCGTAGAACATGGATAGGCATACTTTTAACCTTTTAACAAAGGCGAAGTGGTAAATTTTGAATTGCACATGCTCACTGCGACACAGTCTTCAGAGTTACATTGCCATGGAGAGTCCAAAAAATGGCAACTGTTACATTGACCCATGCTAACACGTTTTGTGAAGCTATTGGCATATTGTGAAGCTCTTATTTGTGCATTCAAAATCAAGCCATCCCCACAATTCTTTGAATAACTACAAGAATATTTCATAACAATACCTTGCTGCTGGGAAAATCTCCTTCCTCAGCAACTGCTGTGAGGATAGTGGCTAAGCCCAGAAGGAACAGGAAATGTATGGTGGCAGCTGATGCCATTGGCCCTGCTAATCAAAACCCGGCTCCACTCATCATTGGACTTCAAACTCACAAACTCTCCCTTTTTTCCCATTATAATTCTGAGGTTCCCCCAAGGGAAGCCATGGTGGACATGTGGTACGAATTAAAGAACAGTGTGCTTGCTCTGAAGACAGGCTGAGCCCAGGAATCTGTGATCAGTATAAGGACCAAGTTCATTTTGTTCTTTCACCCAAAAACCCAATCCTGGGATGAAAGCTTATTGAACTAAGAGGGCTTCTGCGCTACCAGCATAGTAATGTGGGATCACTGCTGCTTGCTTTTGTGCTGCTTTTAGTCTCATCTAGAACAGAACTATATGAATTCAGTTGGATTTACCTATGTTTTGACTCACCATTCAACAATTGATCCAATGGGTCAACTGTAGTTGCAACTAACCACAGGATTCTGGCCACTAGGTGAAAGATCTGATGCAACAAAATCCCATCCCAGGTTTGCTCACTCAGTAACCCAATGAGGGAGGGGGAAACTTGCTATTTTTTTCTTAATGAGGCATCCCTTGCCCCCAGCTTAAGGTACACAGAGCTAAATCCAGTGTAGTTCTAGCACGAAAGCACTGGTAAGCCATAACTTCCTTTCCATCTCTTCCACCCTGCAGTCCTTTGCAGCTCCCCAAAACTGGCTCTGAAGGGTCACCCAGACCTTATGGGGTGCATGTAGGGCTCCAGTGAGAAAGGGAGATCCTCTTCTTTTTCCATTTCTGCTGGATTCCACTGTTAGGTCAAGAAAAGTCCAGCAAGTACCCAAAGGCATTTAGGTTAATTTGGCTCTGGAGGCAGAAAATCCCACAAGCACCTCCTTTCTTTCTTGGCAGTAAAATATAATAATAACAAATCCAACACCTGAAAGCAGTAACCTGAGACAGCTGGCTTCCTCTAGGTTATAAATAATCTACAAATTTTACATTACTGGGTTCTATATCACCTCATATTATTTCAAACATGGTATTTTTTTTCCAGTGGAGTCAATTCCAGGATTGCTAGGTTTCCAAAATAGCAATAAGGGACAGTTGGAATTCAGGATGTATGGGGTTGATAGTCAGGAAGAGGCTATTAACAAGAATGTGTTCTACCTAAGCACCAAATAAAAGTATTGATTTCAGTTAACATATCCATACATTTCAGTTAACATATTGGCTTCATTCCTCAAACATAAGTCACTTATAATGCACTTTATGAAATGCTCTATGTGGTTTCTTTTTTCAGCATGCACCAGCACTTCTAAATCCATTTTAATCGTATTAAAAATGCTTGACAACTGTTATTAAAATTCAGAGTAACTTCAATCCAAGATTTGGTTAGATTTTCAAAATACCTATTCCTTTTAGCACTCCGTCACTCCAGAATATGGGATTTTTGATGTTCATTACATTACAGATGTGCTTTCCAGCCCTCAAATATGGGATATTCCATATAATAAAGGACACTTGATAATGCTAATCACTTCCAAAGTTCAGTCAATAGTAGTTACACAAATGGTAGATTAGATGGTTCTTAAACTTTGTGGCAAGCTTCCTTCTAGGAGTGGTGGACACAGAACATCTAGAAGCAGGCACAGATACACTGTCAGGGATAGTAACCTGAGGCACGGTAGAGATTTAGTTCCCTTACTTGCTAAGACATATTTGTCTTGGGGTTGAATGATATCTAACAGGGGAGCCATACATACCTGCATTGCATCTGTTGAGATGAATGTTTTTGAGATACCACCACATGACCTCTAAGTGTCCCAAATTGTCAGGGACACTCAATCTTCTGTTGGCCCCCTTTTCTAGCTGTTTTTAAAATGTCTCAGTTCCTTTCTCTTCTTCCCACTTTCCTCCATTGTCCTCAGCTTACTTTAGCTTTTCCAAACTAAGTGCAAAAAGAGTTTGTACTCCATTAACTGGGCAGGGAGAAAAGGGAGGAAGGGCTAGAATCTTATCCTTCCCAGTTATCTTAGCCAAAAGCAAACTGCTGCATCTTGCCTTGTGCGTTCTTTCTCATTAATAACTTTTGCCATCTTGAATACACGCTGATGCTGCTTGGCTGCAGGTGTCTTGTTTTCATCTGTGAAACACTGCCAACAGAGTCTGAAAACCAAAATTATGGATTACAACTCCCAGAGTCTCCCAATCAGCATGGTTACTGGCCTTGTTGTGCTGCAGGTGGTGTTCAGGGAGTTGTAGTTCCCCTAAAAGTAATTTTTTAAGCTCTGGATTGTCTGAACTTGCTTTGGGAAGAAAACAGATTCATTCTTATGAGAGTGTTCTGCTTGTGGTATGAAGAGCCATTTATTATCCTATTCTACTTATCTTTCAAATCCCAGTCTGGGTAGGAGTGGGCAAGACATTCATTTGTTTTTTATTTTACATTGTGAGTTGCCTTGGGTCCCACACTGAGAGAAAGGCAAAATATAAATTAAATAAACAAATATTAAAGTGAACTTAACTTAACTTGCTCTTTCTGAATCAACTGGCATTTTCCCAAATGCTGTGATGCAGCTTCCCCAATCATAAAATGCAGATAATGTATTATATCATAGAAACTGCATGGAAAAGTTCTATATTGAAAGAAATGCATTCAAAAAGACATAGTATTTTTTAATTATTTTTTATTTTTGTGCATACTTAATCATTCATAAGCTGATGCAGGAAGAGGAGGATACAGAAGTGAGGTTGAAAAACTGAAAAACTGAGCAAAATAGATATTGACAGACATGTCAGTCCTTAGTCTTAGGAAGAGCCATAATTGGCAGACAGATGTCTGACCTAGACAATAATGAGCTTGTGTTTCTGGAATGGAGGAACCACATAATGTTGTGGTTATCTACATTTGTTATCTTCTTCTACTACTACTACTACTACTACTACTATTATTATTATTATTGCTCTTAATTATTATTTTCCCATGTATAATGGGCATCAGTTGATTGCATGTAACCAAGAGACCTTCCTACCATGTTGAGGGCTGGCAGTGCTAATTTGTTTTCCCTAATTACCTCTCCTTTTGAATGGAAACAGCAGGAAGTGGCAATATTTCTCAGCCACTGCTTCTCAGGGCACAGCATTCAAAATAATTATGTTGATTGCTCTTAATTTGTATGTCAAGTTCCAGTGAAAGGAACAATGTTGAAAACCTTCTGGACTCATGAAGGGGAGGCTGCTAATTTGTCTCCATTTAGAGCCCCTCTCTCCAAATCAAGCTCTTCTTGGGGCATCATCTATTTGTGCTTTGCCTTGACTATAAACTAGTGATTAGATGATCGGCTATGGGGCACAGAATGAAAAGGAATGTAAATTTTCAGTTTTAACCCCAGTCCGCTATATAATGCACTATGGGCCCATTCAAATTATCCCATCCCAAAGAACAGAACTATCCTCATTTCACTTCCTACAGCCATGGTCTAGAAGAATACTGATAAACCTCTGACCGTCTGGATATTATTGGACTCCAGCTTCCACCAACCTCAGACAACTTGACCAATGGTTAGAGTTTATGGAACCTGTAATCCAATATCTGAAGATTCCATGCATTCTCTTCTCTTGTCTATACTGCTATGAATAAATAATAGTGAAACGTCAACATTTTTGGTAGGCTGTATGCGCAGGGTCGGCCTGTCCTTCGACCCCCTAAGTATATCTTTTGGTGGAGGTCGGACCACTCTTTTCTAGGAGGAGCCAGCAAGCTTTGCCTCCATGAGAGCTTGTTGCCCAGTTCTTTATTTTTCTCCATCCCAATGAATGGTAGTGAGCCAATTATACAAGAAAAATGAGAGGTATGATTAGAAACTGCATTTGTATTCTGTTTCTCTTACTATACAGTATCTGTTTACCTTCCTTGGTGGCCTTACATGGTAAGAATCAAACCATCTCCTAACTGAATAGCTCCTAACTGTAAATTAAGCAAAGGGGAAAAAATACAAGGCTTTGTGGGTTTTTTGCTAGCCTGCAAAGAGGTTATTAACTTGTGTTTCCATGCTGGCCAAAGAGAAGAGGACCTCCCTCAACTGTAGTCAAGATGTAAATGCAAGACACATGCTTTTTTTTAGGCTAGTAGAAAAGAGCTTCTCCTAAGCAGGTTGGCAGAGAAGGGCAATGCTGAATCATGGCCTTTCCTGCCTTTCTGACCAACCTGGAAACCAGGAAGTTTGGTAGAGAAAGGACAAAGAGACTCATCCCTCCTGTATCAGCCTATATGCACCCCTGAATAGAATTCATTGATGCCTAGATCCAGCCCTGTAGTGCTTTTTATGACAGTCCCAATAGTCATGCCTTTAAGGAACTTCCAAAAATATAGGTAGTTGTGTTGATTTGTATCAATGAGCAGTTTTTAGCTTTACCATTGGTTTTAATAGCCTATTCATGATGGAATCCTCTCAAAATACTATAGTTTTCATTATAACAGGGATAGCTCACAGGAATGCATTTTTTCCTGAGAAAAATTAATCCCCTGCCTCCAGCTACTATGAGGACTGCAACTCAATTCAGAAAAGGAAAAAAAAAGTCCTGAAAAGGAATGAGTGGATGGCTTTGTTCACGATTTTTAAAATCAATTATCCTGTCTTTCTCCCAATATGAGACCTATGGCATTGTCCATGCTAATCAAAATGTATTAGACTTCATCTCTGATCACCAGTTCATTACTGCCTATGCCTAGCAGGCAAGTTGACCAGTACAAGTCTGATTTACATATTTAGATACCAGTTCACAGATGGTATCACATATGCTGAAGAGATTTATCAAAGAAGTGAGATAGGGCTGGAAATTTAATGTGCTCAAAAATAGTCTACTGAATAAGAACATAAAAGTTGAAGATGCATTGTACCTAATACTTTCACTCATATTCAGATTGATAATATGTATAAATAAAAGAAACAATCCTTTTGATTTTTTTCTAAATATTTTCAAAGCATCACCCAGATTGGCTAAGCAGCTTGCCATTTGTTCATACAGTATTTTAATCCATACTGTTCCTAGCAGTTCAGACAGAACGGGTAACATAATAAAAAGCTATCATAGAACAAACCCTTTTGCTGAGCCTGGCTACATGTTAGACATATTATGAACAGCAGGTTTGCACAACCAAGGCAAGGGTAAGCATGGTCTGAGGCACTCAAATTATTAGCAAATGTTTTGGGGGGAGATTGACTACAATTCCCCCCAATTCCTCAGCCACTAGCAGGGGGAGATGTGGAACCCCTGTTCTGGGAGCTACAATTCAAAACAGAAACTTTTCCAAGCTCTGGTCCACAGTGAAGAGACATTTTATGTTACGGCATGAAATAACTGAGGCTTTTCTTTTTGACTGTAACAGCAACAGCAATGGAAGTGGTATACTACTGGTACTCAGCTGGTATCAATGAGGATGCTGCCTAATGGATTCTGGAAGCTTTAGTTTTAAAAAGTAACTTTTCCAAGTTCTACTCTGGTTAATCTGAACTAGCAGCGTTCCATCTATTTCAATATAGCCTTATCTCCCCATCTTTTCCAAGTTCTCAAGGAGTCATTATTTGTCTTTTGCATGCCAACTTCTGTCTCTGCTTCATCTCCCTAAAACACTGGAGGACAAGAGAAAATTAGCCACTCAGCAGCAGTATGAAAAGGGAGCCCTGAAACTACCACCACCGCTGCTGCTTTCAGAAGGGGAAAAAGAAAACATTATGGAAGGCCAACACAAAAAGGACTGCAGAGGCATTGTCCATAAGAACAGAAACATCTGTAGCCATTTAGGAGATCATTTCCTGCTATGAAAGTACTCTTGTAGCACTGTAGTTCTTTAAACCTAGGTAGCTTAGGATGTTCTATGGAAATTGAATATTGTTTTGAAGGTATAAAATAACTTCACGTAGGCTTTCCAGTCTTTTTGCTACAAATGCATCACCTCACCTGCCAACTTTTCTCTGCAAAGGAAAGAGAAGGTGATTTCCAAGTGGAGTCCAGAGAGCTCAGACGGAAAAAGTATCTTTCATTCAAATTAGTTTAGCCTGTCTAGAGAAACTTGATGTATTTGCTGTTTTTACAGCAAGACAAGATTACCTAAAACTTAAAATGTGTTTTTAGAAGCATTTAAGAGTTATTATTTCCTCACATTTGCAATCTGATCCACATCTCTCCTACACTAAAGAACTTACATTCCATAGCTAGGAGAATCAGTGAAACTATATTCAGTTTATAATAGTCTTACTTAAAACTGTGGACTGGAGAACAGTCTGAATATTTAGCATGGTCCTGGGCACCATTATAAAAGCAGCTTATGGTAAAAAGTAAAGCTCGTAAGATTAGAAGCAATAAAATAAATCCTGATAATTATGCAATAATGTTCAGGCATTTAAATCTGTTCAGAATTCAAATGTTCAGCCATTCTAAGAGATGTTTAAGTTTGGTGATAGTTCACTCTCAGGATATTCATTCTTCTTGATTTTCAGTAGATAAATAGCTTTCAGACATGCTTTGCCTGGCACTTTCTAAAAAAAAAAAATGTGGTTTACCTCCAATGAAGTTCACTCTATGATGAGACACCATTTTTTGGGGTCTGAATGCAGTTTATCCTAAGATCAAACATCCTGCAAATAAGGTCATAAGGAAATTAAGTGGATATATAAAGCTAACATATGCTTGGGAAGTAATTAAATAAGAAGTGAGTGCAGCAAAAAAGTGTGTTTATATTTCCACAGAGAAATGATTTTGTAAAAAAAAAATACAAATAAAAAAGAATAAAAAGCACCAAAGAAACACAATATATCAATATAGTAAGAAACAGGGAGATTATTTAAAGGGGCATTTGATTCTTCTTCCTAGACTGCCCTCATACCCATAATCCATAAACCCCTGCCAGTTTTTTCCAACATCCCTGATGGAGTTTTGTATGGGAAAGCAAGTGTGTGGATACAAATGGAATAATTCTAAAAATAATGTTTGTTGGGGGAGCTTCTGAACTTAATAAGGTGACCAGCTATGCCAAACTTCTGGTTTGTTTGGCCTTCTGTCAAAGTTGCCAACACAGCAGTCTCATGACCTACTCACCATAAGGCTATACTGTCTGGAGGGTGGGTGCTGTCCCACAATTTGGGAATGATTCCTCTGAGTGTGCTCTCATTTCATTTCAGATTCCGATGGAGGAGGAGGCTGCTAGTGATATCCGCTCCCAATGATGAAGATTGGGCCTATTCTCAGCAGCTTGCAGCCCTTACTGGGCAAGCCTGTAATTTTGGTAAGTAATAGTTTTCTAGCTATTCTCCCCTGTCATTAAAAATGAGCTTGGAGCGTGTGGGGGGGAGGCGTGAGGGGTGGGGCTACAATATGAGGGTTGGGGCCACTGTGCATGGGAGTGTGGCCAGGGCACACGGGGGCGTGGCTATGGGCCAGGATGCCCCAGAAACATTGCTGCCTGGGGCGAATCGCTCCACAGCTCCCATGTCCCTATGTGACTGTTGAGGAGAGCTTACAGTATCATGGATACTGAAAGAAAAAATGCACTTGGAGCTTAGAAAGTTACTTTCTGGACTCCTACTCTGGACACTGGCTGGATTCTGGAAGCCATAGTCCCATAAGTAACATGACCAAGCTGTGTAGCTAAGATTTGTAGTGCCTATATGGTCAGGAGAGCAAGATGCTTAGATGTGACTTCCCTCATATGAACCCTACCCAATGACTTTGGTTTCAGCAGGCCTCACAAGCAGACTACAGTATACAAAAAGGCCTGAGGATTGGGAACTAAGCTGCATAGAGAATTCAGGGGCTTTCAACACTTACTTGCCTATAACATCTGTATCATCAAGAAATACTAGCAAATTAAGAATGTTATAGGGCCTTTCCTTCTGTCTATAGACTTTGTGTGAACAGCTTAAGTGATAAAGATTTAGAAGTACCTTACATTTGACCCTTGCAAAATAACAATTTCTAAAAGCAGCATCAGCATTTGGATTATGGGGGAATGTTAAGGAGGCCGTAGGTAAATCCACAAGTTTTCTAACTCTCCCTCAGATTGATTTTAACCAAATCATAGCTCCTCTATAACCTGTTAAAAAGAAGAACATGGAATATCTTCCACTTGCATTCTAACATGGGATATGGACAGATCTCTAACATGGAATTCTTAAATGTCATATCAACCGCTTACCTTGTGTGCTTGAAGAAGGAATTATGGTGGTCTTATGAATATGCATCTGACTTTTGCATTACAACAATGCTTAGTTTTCATTATTAATAGAGACATTTTGCACCGCTGTGATTGACTCCTTCCTTTTACAGGTCTCCGGCACATAACTGTCCT
Source organism: Ctenosaura bakeri (assembly GCA_948474755.1). Classification (NCBI taxonomy): domain Eukaryota; kingdom Metazoa; phylum Chordata; class Lepidosauria; order Squamata; family Iguanidae; genus Ctenosaura; species Ctenosaura bakeri. The sequence continues at coordinate 143,847 of CAOLHI010002747.1, read as the reverse complement.
CAAGCTTTTGGGCCTGGGAGAAGAGATTGGTGGAGTGCTAGAATTATACCCAATCAATGGTGAGAAATACTTTCCAAATTGTACCAGCAATCACAGAAGACATATTTTGTGTTACTTTTGAGTTGTATTCCTACACAGTGAATATTTGTAAAATGGACACAGGAACTGTAAATATATGTTTGAAAGCAGTGGTTACTGAAACAGTCTTGGGCTGGAGAACATCAATAGTAGACACAAATGAAGCAATAGCATAACCACATCTTGTACAAGTGCCTGAAATACAGCCTAGTGAAGCATGCAGTACCCTAATAGCTGGATCTGAGAGACTGTGCTAAAAGTCTTAGTTCTGGAAATTTTCATAGTCCTAGTTTGGTGCTATAGTAGATAATCAGACATAAACAAAATATGCTACTACTGTACCTTTTAAAGCTCAGTTTAGTATGTTGTATACCTTCCTGTTTCCTGATCTCCCTTAATTTATCCAGCTTGATTAACAGTACATTTCTTTACTGCTATCTATCTGCTCAGAAGTTTAAAGGTAAATGTGACTTATTTCCAAAGAAATGCATAGTATAAGCTTGTACAGTAAGGGCTCATCCAGATTGGTTATTTGTGCCAATTTATACTGCACCATTTAATGTTGCTTCCTATTATTTCCTTGTCCAAATGGTCCTCTGACTTTTAAAAAAACTTGACTAGAAAAGTGGAACGTTTAGGTTCATTTGTGGCCATCATTCTTGTGAAGTCGGTTTTGACATTAGATGCACGTGTGTCTAACACCCTTAAATTCCCCCAGATGTGTTTCCAGGTTACTGCAATTCTCACATGGTCTCCTGCTCTTTGTCGCCTCCACCTGTACTGCTTAATTTAAAAAAAAATCTAGGGCTATAGTGCTTAAGTGATAAATGGTAATGGTGCTATTGCTCTGTGTGTTTTCTTGGAACAAGATCACACAACACACACAGAAGCACTACTCATAACTAAAGTAGGACTCAGAGATATTCATGAACTGGCATGCAAACCTACTTGACCTCAAGGACTACTGGAAAGTCTTAAGAGGGTCACACTTTCTGTTCACATGGTGAGATTAATGTGCTAGGCAAACTTACTACAGTCAGCTCTCCACATCCACAGATTCTGTATCCATGGATTCAACCAACCACAGTTTGAAAATATTCTCCCTCCCCCCAAAATTCCAAAAAGCAAACTTTGATTTTTGCCATTTTATATAAGGAACATCATTTTATTACACGATTGTACATAACGGGACTTGAGCATCCATACATTTTGGTATCTGTGGGAGGTCCTGGCCCCAAACCTAGTGGATTTTGAGGACATGAATTATATGCGGAATGCTTTCTCAGTCATTGGATTTACATGGGGGCAGGGAAGCACACTTTCCTACAGTATGTTAAAGCACAATGCAAAAAATCTTATCCCTTTCAGAATATGGTAAACCTGTAGCAACTTGTTCATAAACTACAATCCTAGACAGGACAGAACACTATGCTTACCGGTATATACATAATAGTGCCAAGTTTATTGACTGCTAGTAAGAGCAAATTGCTGGAGAAAGTCCCACAACAACTAGGTATGGCTCCATTGTGGTCTGAAAAATGACCAATATACAGATGCTGTCAGGAGCAGGAAAATAAAAGCAGTGGTTGAACACATTTCAGAACAACGTGCCTGTCTATGATCAAACACTGATGTTATTTCTGATTCTCCCATTGTCTATCTAGGGAGCTCCAGTGTGGACAGAGAAGATCTCCCTGCACATTTGGTGAAAGACATCCGCAATTATTTCCAGATCAGCCCAGAATATTTCTCCATGCTTTTGGTTGGAAAAGATGGAAATGTCAAATCCTGGTACCCTTCCCCAATGTGGTCCATGGTGATTGTGTATGATTTGATTGATTCTATGCAGCTTCGACGACAAGAAATGGCCATCCAGCAATCACTTGGCATGCGATGCCCAGAAGATGAATATGCAGGGTACGGCTACCATGGTTATCACCAAGGGTATCAGGAAGGTTACCAAGATGATTACCGTCACCATGAAAGTTACCATCATGGATACCCCTACTGAATTTAGCAATTTAACCTTTGAATGCACACCGCTTGGAAATCTTAAAACTTCCAGCCATGGGAATCTTTTCATGGCCATTGAACAGGTTTCTTGCATTCAGTCACAAGATTACATAAATACTGGACTTTGGCCTTCTCTATAATATGCATATCTGTGAAGTGAAATAGGTCAGACTAGTATCACTGATGCCTTATGGAATAAAGACTCCTTTGTATTTCAGAGCCCCTTCTGAGGGTATTATCAGGTGCTATGTATGTATACACACCCTCTTCCCCTACTCCAATGATGAACATTGTACTGTAGGCAGGATATAAACTGTACAATAGACACTAATACTTATATAAGCTTTTTCCCTTCACTTGAAGGGGAAAAATATTTATTGGAAAGTTGTGATTTGTAATTTTTTTCCTGAAGAAGTGGAATGGATTGTATTAGAAAATGTACCCCTCAAAAGAGAGCTTTTGAGAAAGGAATACAGAAGAGATCCTTTAGAAAATTGAGTGCTAAAGGATTTTTTTCTGAAAAAAAAATGCTTTGACTAAGAAGACTTCGTTCATAAAACTCCATATAGCAAAAGTTTCACCAACAAATTACCAAAATGGTAAGATCACTAAAACAATACTGTGGAATATTCAGTGAAAACTGTGTAGCTGTTTAAGCAGTCTCTCATTTTTCAGATACTGGTTTTCTCCCACTGTGGGCAGGAAGACAGTCAGGTCAAGGAAATGTCCACCTTTGGGACAGCATAGGTGGGGCTGAGAATGCTTCCTGAAGAGGCATGATTTCTCCTTAGATCCCTAGTGACTATCTTGCTTTACAGAGCTGCTTTTAGAAGCTGAGAAATGCATACCAGAAATAAAACAAAGAAGAGGAATAGATTACTAAGAGACCAATGGGACTTTAAACAGGAGTAAGCAATTGCACAGGGAATAGGGCCAACTTCTTGACACATACACCGTGGCACATTGACAATTGTGTTGCAGTACACCAAAATCAATGCTATCCCACTTCTGTTAGTTGTTTTTGGCCAGTTTTCAGCAGAAAAAAACATTATTTGTGGGGAGGGGCTCGGGGGGAGAAGAAGGAAAGCCAAGCCACCATTATTGGATACAGTTTTCTTGGATTCGAAGCAGTTCAGGGTGAAAACTTACCTAAAAACTGGCCCATTTTTAATAAACTGGAGATTTCTCTTACAAGATGAAAAACCTTCTACAATACAAGTGGAGAAGACCCATAGTCCAATGGCAGAGGAAATATTTCTATGCAAAAATTCTCAGGTTCAACCAGTGACCTAGTGGCTCCCCTCAAAAAACAAAAAAGCAAAACTAGAAGTGCAAAGACCTCTGCAAGAGGGCCTAGAAAACCATTGCTTGTATGAACAGACCGTAGTGGTTTAGATGAAAACATATTCTGATCTGCTATAAGATAGCTTGCTATGATTTTTACGTGTCAAGACTTAACATTTATTTCAAAGGTCAACTTATCCTCACATTCCACGTGAATTTATAAACAGCATCATAAGGAGAGAATTGTTAAATGTCTTCTAACTCATTGCTTCCCCAGCTACCTGATATGGGGGACCAGCAATTACTTCTTCTCAATGTGACTTGTGGACTGGCAATGGTCCATGGACACCACTCTAATCTATTTTAGATTATATTGGTGCCTCTATTGAAACTGGGTTAGAAACTTAAGGGCCTATCATGATAAACATTTCCATGTACCAGGGACCTAAGAACTAGCATCTCCAAGGCATGAAGCAGAGATTACAGATAGCTGTTCCCTGTGTGAAAATACAGAATGATCCATACAACTTTCCTAGAGTTCAGAAACCTACAACGGCCTACACATGCAGCTTATGGGAAAACTGTTTTTTGCTTCAACATTAAACACTTCTTTTCTTGCCTGTATGCTCATCTATTGCTCCCAAAGCAACCTTTATTACTTTTTCCTATTAGCATTTTAGCTCAAGTCCACCCACTCAGTTACTGCACACTGTACTGTACAGAGGAAGTAAGGACCTGTAAAACACCACAGTTTAACAGGAAAAGATATTTCCCAGCATCAACAGGCCACCAGTGAAGTGCCAGATTCAAACTCTGCATACAGCATCTATTATAACTTGCCAAAACAGAGTGAAAAACATTTTGTTTTTACAACTGAGAAGTGGGGATCTTACTTTTTTTATTGGTTTTCATGCATAGTTCACAAGTAGGGAGGCATTATACATGGTTTCACATTTTTCCTATAGTTATTTAATGTTAACCAGCAAAAAATGCTAGCCAGATTTATGCACATAGCTTTTTATAAGAGGAAATTCTTTTGGAATGTTTAAGTATAAAATCTCTCTGTTTTACTTCCTTAAATGAATGGAAACATCATGCTACCGAGGACAGCTGTAATACCGGCCAAAGTGAAGAGACTAAAGCATTTTTAAAAAATGACATACAGTGGAAAGCACTAAAAGTCTACTGCACTACAGTGTAGTCCTAAATCTGACACACTTAGTTTTTAATACTGTTTAATACTTCGCAAAACAAGTTATGCTATTATAATGAAATAAGCAGTTGGAATCTTCATTTGCAAGTAATTTCTTTTTGCAATCTAGATGAGATAATCAAAACAGTTTTCTCTCTTACCCTGCTGAACTACATGATATACAAGCAATGAAATGCTTCTGAAATGTATTTGTCAGGGAAGGAAGTGCTTAACTCCTCATGTATCTAATTCTAACAAGTGTTCCCCAAAACTGACTTTTTTTCCAGCAGCCCAACTACTTTTAGACTTGGATGGGTGAGAGGAAGAGTAATTTTAAAAACATCATACAAGGCAACAGCTGCGCAGACATCTGCAAGAAAAAATCAGGAACAGAAAGAATACAGTGGTTCTCTCCCACCTGACAACTTTCCCTGTAAATGATTCTGTCCCCATACTAGGGGAAAATAAGTGTCTGCTTTGCATTCCTTTCATTAACAAACAAGCAAGTTAGTACAACACAAAACCATAAAATATTTTAACTTCCTTCTGGCTATATCCTGGTCTGAACAAAAGGGGGAAACAGGACATACTCATTTGAAGACGTGACTAGAGGTTTTATGCTTCCTTTGCCCCAGGAGATTCCAGCATACCCAGGGTACTAATATTGTGGCTAAGGCAGAGTTGGTATCCATCTTTGCAAGTACTGCATGAACTTCAGTACTATTTGACATGTCCCAGAAAACACCAGTCCAATTCATATATTGTAACTGACAGCATATAAACCTGTCATTAAGAAGCTGCCCTTTGGATTTCTCCTTTGTTGTAGCTTCAAAAGTGAATATTAACCAGAAACTCCATCATGTCTCTTCTAGTCCTGTCTACAACCTCACACCAAAAAAACTCATAAAACCCATTCATTTTCTTCATACATGGTTATTTATTTGATTTTATGGCATACTATATGTAGTGTGGAATATAAAACAATTCAAACAGAACACAAAAATATCCCACATTGAGTTAATCTCGGGCACTGGTATGGAGACAGGCAGAGTTCCTCAGCAAACATATTTTATATTTTTTTTAAAAACATGGGAAGAAGTCATTTTCTGTTACAACAGCAAACATCAAATTTCTTCAATAATCAGCAGGTTATTACAATGTAAAAAAAAAAAGAGTTAAGGCCAGTGTCAACATAAATAAAAACAGCTTCAAAGTTAGTCTTACACCAGAAATAAATGATTATTTCTGACACTATTTCTGCCAAGCACTGAGGTAAAATATAATCTAAGATCAAAGGGATGCTCCATTAAGACCAATGTATTGTAGAACCATCAGAACTACTCAACTAAACTGGACTTTTCTACAAATACATAACAAAAGATGTGTTATTAAATGTGTGATTAGTAGCAGCACCGTACATCGTTACAATACTATTCGAGTGTTTATATTAATATTTTTCAAGTATTCCACCGCACAAGACTTCTGCAAGATAGATAGATTTCAACTCTGACCTCTTTTACAAATGCAGATTTAGCCAGATTTACTTAAACTGCTTGTGGATTTAGCCAGACTCAAATTTTCCATTACATACTTCCTCATTTTCAAAACTGATGGAACCCCATTTAGTTTAAAAAACACTATACATCAAAATGGTTGCATGTATTATTACAAATTTTAGAATGTTATAACTGTTCTTTGTTGGGTTTTTATTCCCACCCTGACTCTTTTGTCTACTTTTGTTCCTGTGCTATACTTTTACACACTTGGAATCAGAGTTTGGCACACTGTTACTACTTCAGACTAAAAATTCTTCATGAACACTGGTCAATGTTTTATCATGAACACTGGTCATGTTTAGTGAGAGATGTGAAGAGCTATAGAACAAAAAATATCACTAAGTTCTGGTTGTAACACACACATACACCACATGCATCAAAGATAACATGAGATACCACCAGAGACAAAAGCTAAGAGTTAGTTGTTGCTAAAGCCAACTCCAGCTTGCCATTTCAAGAGGCAAACTAAGAGGACAAAATTCTTTGCAATGCCTCCCTGAAAAAGGAAGAATTTCTACAGAAAATGGTGAATACTTAATGAAACATTTGCATTTTTTATCAAACCTGTTACTGGAGTCTCTATCAGAAACTCTACATGAGAAGAGGTGTGGATTTTTGTGCTTCCAATAATATCAAGAACATATCCTGAGAAAAGCATATGACTGTACCTCCTTTCTATGTGTGGATTACAATTTCTGACTACTTTGTCATGAGTAACTTGCCCAGGATAAGCACCAATTCCTTTGGGATACACAGCTTTACATCACTTTGATGCATTACTCAAGCCCCTTTCTGAGACAGCAGCAGACAGGTTTGTAGAATATTTCACAGGGTGTTATTGGTATTCATCAAGGCTGATACTGATGTGTTTTTCAGCCAGGGTATTTAGGGAGGTTTGTGTTTAACACCATCAATTTCCATATATTATTAATCAATTTAGAACCCCATATGTACTGAGATTGGCAAGGTACTCATGAAAGAACAATGTCATTATTCTGTTGTACATTTAAAAAAATACATATTCTCCCCCTAGGTGCCCAAATGTACATTTGTACATAACTTTTCTAATTATCATTCAGGTGGATGGCTCTTCTGATGAGAAGGAGAATATTCCTTTCAGTCAATAAAAGACACACTAGATTCCCAAATTACAGATCTGGTGCTCAAGTATACAGACAAGCAATAATACATTGTAAAACACAGCACTTAACAACCCCTCAGCTTTATTCAATTAGCAATTTGTAAGACGTTAGCTGTTGCACAGCAACTGCACCCATCACCAGAGGCTACTTCACATTGCACATTTCTACACTGCTCTGCACTGACCCACACATCAAAATAAAAAATTGTGCATGTAAACAATACACATTTTCAACTAAGCATATCACAGAGGTATTAATGGCCAAGAACCATGGACGGCAATGGCTTCCTGTAGCATATACATACAGTAGTAAAGACAAGTTTAGCAATGTTTAATGGGTAAAACACTCCTGGTATGTGATGAAAAGTAATTACTTCATCCCCATATTTTCCTGGCATACAATAGTTCAAATACCTTTGTGCCTTTGGAATGTTATAAGATGAGCACCTTTATAATCCATCTATTGTTTCCTCATCTCAGCTCTCAGCTGAGATACCTTAGTCAACCCAAACAGCAAGGATGTGAAAGAATCGGCATTCTTATAAGGATACCAAGGAGTCAATAGTCTTAATGTATGTAGCTCAAACTGCTATTTCTCTACATCCAAAATCTTCTGGGCTCTATTCTGTACTGATCACTTTCTTCTAGCAGAAAATCACGACTTTACTGGGATTGATCCCATAAAATCAATCTTTCCTAGATCAGATCAAAAACTTGACACAGGGACCACATATCCATGGAAAGTTCACAAGCAGGACATGACGGTAATTGGCCTCTCCCACAGTTACTTCACAGCATAAAAATACTTTCCAGAATTTAGTAATGTTTTATCTTCGATCATGGTGGCAATATATAGTGGTATCATGACCAGTAACTGTGATAACCTCATCCTCCATTAATTTATTTAAAATACTTAAATATATACTGTCTAAAACAGCTTGATGAAAAACAAGTAAAATCCCACCTTAATGAAAAAAAATTTAGTCCATTCTACTTGTCAGTCATAATCCCTCATCTTCACCTTTTCAACCGCCAAAACTGACAAGAAGTGCTTTGAGTTCAAGAATCCAAACCTTCCTATAAGGTCTCCTCCTCTGAATCATGATCACTGTCTGGTTTGGTAAGTCTCTCAAGTTCTTCTCCATCCTACAGGAAATAAAAGGGGATGATAGTGAAAAAGTGACATTTCTCTAAAGGTTTTTTAGAAACCTTTTAAATTTATAACATACAAGAAAATGTATCCAGCGCTGCCCAGATTGGTATTGATTTCTTTTACGATTTCAGTAAAGCCATGGTTTGACTAGTAGCACCTACTCTCCTTTTTCCATGGTAAAGGAAGTGAAGCACACCTATCCTGACTTGTAACTGCTGATGTCCTAACCCTAAGCCAATGGATTTAGTATTCTAATGTACTGTTAAAGCTGTCATCCATCACCACATTTTGTGGAGTGAATTCCAGAATGTAAAAATATACTGTGTGAAGACATGCTTCCTTTTTCTGTCCTGAATTGCCTACTATTTCACTTCAGGCTCCAACGTCAGGAGACGAGAAAAGCTTCTCCTTACATATTTTGTCCACGCCATGTAGACTTCTGACTTGATAGTCCATGAAAAGATTCACTAGGGAAAACTCAGGACATGGAAGTGGGTTCTTTTTGATTAACAAATCTCACAAGCCCCCAATCATTGTCATGCTGGCTGGAGGGTTCTGTGAGTTATAGAAAAGCAATGTTTCCAAGTTCTAGGAATCTTATTTCACCTAAACAACTTTGGAGAAACGTACCTGTGAACTGAACCAAACAGAAATGTAAGATTCCGAGATTCCTATGTGGAATGTGCACATAGGAATGAGGCACAAATGTTACTCAAAGAGCTGCTTTTCTTGTCAGCACTGCCCTCTGGTGTCCAATTTTTACAATCTGGCACAGAGTTAAGCACACCTAAACCTAGTTAAATCAACTGGTTTAATCAATGTTACCTGTGAAAGAGCATGGAGTGAAGATATAACATTTACTTAAAGCTTAAGCTTAGTAGAGAACTTTTACAAGACAATCCATCGGTGGTATATGATCCCTCAAAAATTAATGAAGATAACACATAAAGGGAATGGCCAATGTTAGAAGTGCGGAAAAACAACAGGAACATATTTTCGTATATGGTGGTCATGCACCATAGCAAAAAAATACTGGAAAAAGATCCATGACAGTATCACAAAGATGCTTGATATCAAATTTGAGATGACTCTGGAAACATATTTATTAAACATGATTGAAAGGAATAGTCAAATGAAGACAAAAAAGAAAATATTATTAAATTTAATAACAGCAGCAAGATTGAACTATGCAAAACATTGGAAAGAAGGTACAGTGCCTCCCCATGAAGAATGGAAGATTAAAGTAATGGATATCATCAAAATGGAAAAACTGTCTAAGATACTGAAAGGAAACTCAAATCAACAATTTGAAAAACAATGGAATGAAATTATTAAATGGGTGGAAGTGAACTAAGATCAAAGTACAGAAGCGAATAGAAGATTGGAAAGGGTAGCTCCTATACTAAGAGTAGAATATACCGGTAGATTAAGTAGAGAATATTAAGGAAGATTACGACAGCAAAAAGAGATTTCATATTAAGGAGGTTTAGCATAAGAAACTTAAAAAGGAGATTGGATTGGTGAAAATGAATAACAAGGAAAGTAAGGATAGAGGGGGAGGGGGAAGGGATATAGAGGGGAAAAGGGAGGGAAAAAGATGAATTGATGGCATATAAAATATACTATTAATATGGGGGAGTAGGGTGGGGGGAGAAGGGGAAGATCAAATAGCATATTTATGGAAGAAATAATTATTTAGTATTGTACTGAAAATATTAGTAAAGTTATGTAGGAATGACTGGGAATGATATGGATAATGGTTATGTAACGTGTAAACAATACTTGATATTTGTAATTTTTAGTCTATATGGAATTTTAATTAAAAATTTAAAAAATAAATCAATGTTACCTGTGCAGTCAACTACGGACTTGCCTCAAGAATGTTCTGTCTTTTCTCAACTCTATGGAACACAAAGAGTGTTCTTCTAAATGTATGTTTTAATATTAAAAAGAAGTGTTTTTGGAAGCTACTATGAGAGTCTAAAAAAATCCTTCCTTTTTCATTTTAAAGCGTCCACTACATTTCTGCTGTAAGGCTACAGTTGAAAATATTACAATAAAACCAAGAGCTCTAAAGTGCACTAGTTTGCAGCAGAAGTAGTAAAGATGTGGCTCTGGTAGCTATCAAGGTTGTTTATGAACCCCAACCTGCACAGATCCCTCTATACTTCCTTTGCTGGCAAAACAGAAAGTGTGAACTGATTCCACTGGAAGCTTACTGTAATAGCAACTCATTTTTTGAGTAAGTCACAAGTTCCTCACCATGGTGCTGCTCAATAATAATTTTAAAAAATTTCCATTTTCAGGCATGTACAGTTTTGAGGTCTTTCCTCTTCAAGGTTTTTTTTTTTAAGTCCCAGGGCAGCAAATTGCCTTTGAATCTACTGCTGCCCACCCTGGGTTTATGGCATCATAGGCCAAATCAACAGAACAAAAAAGCTCTACTCCTTAAACTCACTATGATAAAAAGAGACATTGCAATTAGTTAAAGCAACAAACATGACAGGATCAAATTATCAGACAGGGTTTAACATCTTCTCATGGTTGATAAAGGGAGTAACTCTTTGAGACAATGCCACTTTGTGGAGAACAGGAACTTCAGCTTGACTACTGACGAGCACAATAGAGGCATAAGACATGGAAAGTATGTGCAGTGGTGAAACTGGCAAGGTAAGGCCAGATTTTCACACTTTTACAAAGGGGAACAACTAGATCCCTCAATCCAGTGTTGTGGCTAACTATACTGAATATGGTCTCCTTTCTGAACAGGTAGGCCTCCAGGGGCAGTTCGGGGCAAATGGACACAACTGGGCTCACATGCCTTCAGTTCTCTTCCCCTAAAATGCAACAGCAACAGCTGCTGACTTAAGCACTGTTGTACCAGTGCTCCACCAGAAAAACTATTCTATGCTGTAACATCCCAAATGTTTAAAACATAAGTACCTCTTCCAATGCAGGGAGGAAAAAAAAAAGAACCATTTGTGATGCCTTGTTCCACATACTCAATATAACTAAATGTTTGTGTGACAGGTTCTTCCAATGATTATATTACAAAAATACAAAGAAGATAATTGTACAACAACTCCACAGAGCTTGTAGTCAATCATTCTATGGTCACACAGCATTTGTGGTAAAATCTTCTAAGGCCAATGGGACATCGGCTTGCATCCTGTTTCACTAAGCTGGATCATGGCCAAATCATTTAATACATGTACTTATGTGTTACAGTGACAATGTAAAGAGAACTCATAGGATTCTTCCCTCAGCAATTGTAATATGCCTCTGCAAAATACACAGGATAGAAAAACTATTCACTGTGAAATATTGAAATTCCAGGCTTATCAATTAATCCAGAAAGTGAAACTTCCATGTAAAGAGGACCCACAAAATTCTTCCTTCAACAAATGTAATATCTCTCTGCAAAGTATACAGGATAGAAAGCACTCTCTCTGAGCTTCTCTGTGAAGTATTAAGACTGAACAGAATGTTGGTATATAACAGCCTAGACACAACACTAGAGCGAGGATCATTGCATTCACCTGTAAGGTGAAGCGAAACTGTTCAACCTCAGAGTGCAGCTATTTGTAATGGATCTATCTAGCTTTGTAATATCATCTTTGGAAGAACCTGTCACATGAGCCTTTAGTCACACTGTGAATGCAAATATTGTATGTACATTGTTTTCTTAAGAAATACACATAATTGAGGTAAATTGTTTCTGGGGGTTCTCTGTAATTTTTTGTGTGCTTATCACACCCCAGAGGGTTTTGTGTTATTTTTCCACATCCTAACAGCTATCACAGCAGCATGCTCTTTCTCTACCACTATTGCTTTCAGAAACAAATTTACCACAGTGAAGGGGCTGGTGGTAAGCGTTTGTAGAATTGCTTTGAGGTCACACACAGAGGGAGGACAATACTTAAAGCCACTGAAACAAACGTTTCTATTTGTGTTAATATCAGGGAAGTATTTCAAAGCCTTACCCCACTCGAGCGCTCCCATGCACCTCCACTGAGCTTGCTCCTCTCCCATTGAGCTGTGTATTCCACACTCCGAGGGCTGCTGGAATGGTAGATAAATATGGACAAAAGTACAATAGGAGCTTCCAGGAAGAACTCCAGAGAAGGTTTAAAGTCAAAGACAAAGACAGACACTGTGGTGATGATGACAGTTGTAACCTGGGCAGTCAGAACATGAAACATGTTGTCCCGGAACTTCAAAATGAAAGCCACTGAGAGTCCCAGGAAGGCAGTGACAAAAATAAGGGCCACAGAGAAGGCATTGTGCCCATAGAAGAAGCCACAGTATTCTATGCGGCGTCTGTTTTCAGGACGCAGGCTCAACATCAGGCCATTAAACATAGCTCCAAAGAGATACAGCTTGGTGTTCTGTACAAAGATGTTTTCGCTGAACTGACCTCCTTCTTTCAGTATCTTCTCATTGTAGATGTTGGCCAGGGCAGAGATAAAGCACTGCACTAGTATGAGCAGATGTCCCAGCCCGAGACGGACAGTTCTTGAGGTGCCTGTGGCAGTGGTCACGTTCCAACTGAAACTGGGGAAGGACCACTTTGTCGTGCAGTTCTCTCTTCCCCAGCATTCTTCCTCTGGCCTGGTGTACTCCAAGCAGCTATTTGAATGGCTGAAAAAGATGTCATGATGAAAGCCATGCACAGCCAAGCTATGTTTGTTGCTTCCTGTCCCTGCAGTCAGGGCTACAATAGACAGGAACAAAATCAGCAGAGATGCCCACTGCACCCAGGAGACTTGCCGCCTGTGTGTAGAGAAGAGAGACCCTTTCAGCATATATGGACAAGTATGAAATAACCCTGATAAATCAGTCTCAAAGAAAACAAGTGAAAGGTAGGAATAAAATGCCCATCTTTTTTCTTTGCTTTTCGCAAAGACAGCTAGGTACAACCAAAGTGTTTCCTGGTGTATTGTCTAGTGCTAAGATTTGTAAACCTCAAGACAGAGAACTCTATGTATGCTACAGTGAAGGCCTTGAGCAGTAGCATCCTGTTTAGAACATGCCAATGTCATGATTCGATCCACACACCTTTTTTCCCCCAATTTGTAGAAACTATATAATGGTTTTTATAAAACTACGGCTGTACCTATTCAAATCTATATAAGTCTCGGCTAAAATATCATGAGAGACCTAAAAGCATTTTTACACACCCTCTCAAAAACTGCACTGCTGAATTTCAGTGACAACCAGAAAAAAGATACAGTGGTGTTCATCAGGGAGGGGGCAAAATTGGCCTCTGGACCTGCCACAAGTCCTCACCTTGCTTTACAGGGTAAGCCTGATATCCTAGAACTAGATTTGCAAGCTGGGTAAGCAAAGCCAGAAAATGAGCAAATAAGAAAACAGGCTCTCCAAATGCTCCAGATTAGCTGCTCCTGGCTCCCAATTAATCTGTGATGCTGGTAGCAGAATCAGTATTTGCTATAAAGCATCCTGTACAAGCTGGCACAGATTTAGAATTGACATGCACATAGATGTGTTCCAGCAATCATCATACAAGAATTAAATTACTGAAATTATTTTGACTTGGCATTTCATTTCAAATACATTTAAACTCTGGTTTAAAAAAGTAGACAAAATTTAATACCAGCAAATAAAATAACAAAATGCCAGAGGAAGACATGCTTCTATAGCTACTCACTTCAGCACTATTCTGAACAGGAGAGCTGTTGTTATGATGACAAAATTTGAGAACAACACTGCCATGGCCTAGTAAAAAGAAAGGCAAGATATCAAGCTACAAGCCAAATGTTGCTTAGCAACAGAATACACTCCAACTGACAATCCTTTTTTCTAAAAATCAGGAAGGCTATTACTATTCCTAGCAGTATAAACAAGGTTTATTAGTCTAAGTAAAAAATCACCATTGGAAAACAATTTCAAAAAAATCCATTTACCAAAAGGAGGGGGTTTATTCCACTGAAATAGTTTCCTAGAAAAGTCCTGAAAACCCACTTTCATTTCAGAAACATGGAAAGAAGAAATAGGCATTGTTCATGTTTTCTCTTCAGATCTCTTGCAGTGTCCAAAATAGGACTCATGTGGTTATAGTTAATGCTAGTTCTTTTGTTCATGGAAGATTCTTTGACCCAGCAGAGGTTTCCACGCAAAAATCTTTTCTGAAGCGATGAGTGAAGAAAACCTCTATGAAAGGAACAACACAACTGGCTATAAGCTGTCATTTTCATCACACAGAGCTCCAGATATCCTAGGCTATAGTTGGCAAGACCTTGAAGTCCCACAATGACTGAAGGAAAAAATGAGTAGTGGAAGAAAGGGACAGTCTACCATTCTCTTGAGCACAGGTGGCTTGGAATGGACAGAAGGTCACTGCAATGGACATAGATGTCTGTATACACAGTCTAAACATCATTATACATGTTGACATGATATTGTCTACAGAAGGAAATTAGTTCATTGGTCCACTGGTAGACTCAAAGTAGACAGATATTTTAATTTCCATATGCAATGAATACTTCACCATCCTAAACTCTAGTCAGACATGAACTGCAGCACCCTAAGAAGATTCATCATCTCTGCCAGATGTCCCCCAACATCTTCAGAGACTCCAAAATAATAACCCTATATCTTGGTCAGAATGAGAACTCCTTCTCAGATACTTGCACATGAAGCACCTTCTAATATTTAGCCTGATTCTCCCTAGCTGCATCATAAATCTATTTTCACTTCAGTAGATAGAAAAGACAAAAGTCCCCTACTGTTGCTTTTTCAAGCCAGTGGCAAACAATTTAAAGAATTCCATGAGGCCATTCTATTCATCAGACGGACACCTCAGAGGCTAAAATGCATTTTGCCTTGCTAATGTCTGGAGTGGTGATATTCTGTTATCAAGCTGGCAGTATCTGGCAGCATGCACTTTGCAATTAAGGAAAACAGACAGCCTTAGCACTACATACAAATAAGCATACTAGGTCTTATCTCCAAAATGAAGGAGGGGCATGCAGCATAATGGTATAGAATCTCTCTCTTGGCCCATCTCAGAATAACGAGCCGGTCTTGCTAGTACACATCTCTCTTGTTTATCCACTTCAGCACTTGTACTGCCGTTAATTTTGTGTTACATCTGAAATGGGGAAAAGTGGCCTTTCTTATTTTATTTAGAATGTTCATATATTGTTTTTCAACAAAAATTCTTGAAGTGGCCAGCACAGTACACAGTACCTCTTTAGGAGGGAAGTTACTGAGCAAGCAGGGGCAATGTTCATTCTCAGTTTCCTAAGTTGTGGGATTGTTATGGTACATTATCATCAAGGATTTTGACACATTCTGTCCCACAAAAACAATTTCAGTAGAAGTTAAGTTGTTTTTCCTTTCAAATAAAGCAATATTGGCCACCTTAAGGAATAAGAGCAGTCAAACATTACCGTTTCTTGCTTACAAGTAATTGCACACTAACTTCTTAGTACTGCTTGAATACAAACTGGTAGACAGCTCTCCTTGTTCTTACTTCTAGGTTTTTGAGAACTCATGCTATTCCCACTAAAATAAACCTAGCATAAGCATATTCTTTTATCTGAATTTCCTTGGAATTAATTGACACTTATTATGTCTTGTATACCAGAGACCCAAGGTGGTCTCTCTGGTAAACAAGATATATTCTTTCAACCTGCCTTCAGCTTACAATACATTGCTCAGACATATCTATAATCAATATAAAATGCATCTGAATTTCCTTGGAATTAATTGACACTTATTATGTCTTGTATACCAGAGAGACCACCTTGGATCTATAGTCTAGGGAAAATCTAGAGAGGCTGCCTTGATGATGTCACATGTTCCTGTTCCTACACTCCACTGTAGTTCAGAGCAGGACATTTAGTGTTGTGGCACTCCCTAAGTGGAATCGTTCCCTATGAAATACATCATTGTTTAGACAAATGTTGAAAGTTTACCTATTTCTCAGATCTTCTCTGGATAATCAAAGCTATCTTCTATCTCACCGACCTCACAAATGTTGTATTTTAGTTTTATGTATTGCGTATATTTTATGCTTTCATTATTATTTGTATTGAAATTTTCAGATCTGAGTGATTCATCAGTATCTGTAAATAAAAAAACTAAAAGCTCCAGCTGAAACAACCAAAACATATCCTGCTGTGCACAACTCTTAGCTGATATTGCAGATCCAGCAAAGCCTCCTTGAAAATCTAGTTATTGGGACATTGCTACATTATGCGAACAGGCAAAAAAGGCTGAGAAAGAAACCCTGGCTGTAGACTCCTGACTCGACTGCAATTCACCAGAGGCTAGTTATAGGCATAGGACAAATTCTCTCTCCATTACAACTCTGAGGACAAAGAGCATTTCTTCATTTTTGAACTGTTACTTACTGGTGCAAGGTAAGACAAAACATAGAAGACAATCAGGTTATCCAGAAAATAAAGGAAGGCAGGAATTGACCACTTAATGTAGCTATACAATTGCCTCCATGAGCTGCAGCCAAATCCACTATGAGAATATCCTCCTAGAAAGGAAATACATTAAGGAGAAGGGAAAAAGAAACAGTTAAGCACATTTAGTTGCTAATGTATAAATTTGCTTAACCTCTAGTATTATTGTTAGTAGCTTTAGTGAATCACAAAGCACAACATTTTTAATAATCAGAAAATTTGGGAAAGTGAGCAACCTTAAATATGCAACTGTTATGTTTTCCTCAAAGGATAGTTCAACTGCGTGAATGAATCTATGACTTCTGAAAGCCCATCTCCATAGTCCCCTGCTGGGGAACAAGAAGGTACTATTGCACACATGCTCTGTTTGTGTATTTCTTGTTGAGATATGATTGGTTACTGCCCACAGATGGGCCTTTGGTCTGATCCAGTACAGCTCATCTTATTTCTCAATTTTACAAAATAGATTTGCACATTAAGGCCTCTAATGAAAGTGCTCCCATCTGAAGAACTGGAGGCTGTCAAAGGTTGATTTTAGAGTACCTTCACATTAAGTAGAGTACTTTTTCAAACAAACTTCGGCAAATTAAAATTAAATAGTAAAGTCACAATCCAAACACCTGACAACATGTGAACTGGGCTTCTAAGGCAGGAAGGAATTAAATAAATTCATGGGCAAATACTTTAATAGCTATATGGAATATTTAAGTTCATAGGCAGCATGCTACCTGTCACTGAGCCACAGTGGAAGAAGACTACTGAAGGTCTCCTATAGGTATGCCTAAAGCATCTGTTTGGCCTCTGTGGGAAACTGGGCTTGATGGACTCGTAGTTTAATTCTTCAGGACCTCTTCTCATGCTCCTAGGCCCAGTGAATAAACTGTATTGGCTACTAATCATGGGCACCAAGTAAAAAACCACTATTAAATATAACTTGTGAAATTTAATATACATATTATAGAAAAGATTTGCTAAAGACTGAAGGTTCTAGTTCTGCACACATCAGGACAGGTATTTTGACAGAGATGTAAAACAGTCATAAATTCTAGCATATGCCTGACACATAAAGGAGCCAGCAAGGTGAATACTGATTGGCATGTTTGTTTGAACCAAGAAGAATCAAGGAAGTTCTCAAACCTTAATGGTTTTATCTAAAAACACAAATACACACAAATATCAAAGTGAGGCAAGAAAGAACAGATTCAAGGGGGTAAAAAGACATAACTCTTTGTTTTTTAAAGGAATTAGGATCCAAAAGAAAAAGAAGGGTCAAAACATGTTCAACACTGTACTTCTGCTCTCCTGATCCCTTTTGCATTTGAAATAAGAGTATTAGTGACTATTTAATAGACAACATGGCTAAACAGAAACAGACAGAGAGCCAAAGAATCGTTTTAAGCTACTTCAAGGTTCTTAGCAACCCTGCCAGTATTTTTTTTTCATTTGAAAAGGGTTCACCCTCACTTCTCTGAGCAGCTCACCTTTATGACATGCCAGTAATGGCTTTTCCAAATCCTTCTCTTTCAGAAGTCTTTTCCTATGCCTTGAAAAGGAATGTTCTTCAAGAAAGTCACGCATGAAACTTTCTTGGATTCATGAATTATTTTCATGGTTCTTTGGAATCTGGCAATTCTTAGAAATCGACAATCTGCTAGCATTTGATGAAGCAGTGAAACTGACTGGCAAGCATTTCACTTCATAAAATAACAATCTCTATTTAAGACTTTATTTTTTATATGCATCTGATGATCTAGGCTGTTTCCCAAAAATTTATTAATTATAGTCTACTGACTAGAAAATGTAATTAAATGCATATTCTCAAAGATCTTTGGTACTACACATCTATGGAGTCAGAGTAGCCTAAGCAAATCTGAACAGCAGAACTAAAAGCACATTCTCCATCATCCCCTGGTTCCTCCCATCTTACAGTACAGGAACAACCTGACAAAAGTCAACAGCTAGTCAGAACAAAACTACGTACTGATAAACTCTGAGCTTTGAAAGTTACTTTTTGAAAGTGACTTATTCTTTACTATGCTGTCATACAATAATCACAGCTCTTCAGAGTGGCTGAAAATTGGGTGATATGGCTTTCTTTGCACCAGAATATGCCCTCCCTGCTTTAAAAATGAATTCATTGTTACAGTGTGCTGCTTGTTACAGTGTTTAAGAATACACACACATCACTCTGCTACCGTTTACTTTTTTGTTATTTTAAAAAGATATATTTAACAAAAGGGTACAAAACATTAAAAATAATTCTAGTCAGAGCTATAAGTAACTTAAAAACACTGCTCAGAAATGTAACATCTTTGCACCCTTGAGGTTGAAATTTTTTATAGCTAACTACATTGCTCGCAATTGATTATTTCCAACCTGTTAAGAGTTCTACAGAAATATCATTCATGTAGTTAAATGGGAGGTTGGTGGACAAAACCAGTGTGTTAGGGACACATGACCTCTAAGCAACAGAGTGATATACAGTTCTCCCTCTACATTTGTGGGTTTGATGTTTGCGAATTTCATTATTTGCAAGCACATGTGCCTCCCCCCATTCTCCTTCTCCCATACCCATGCATTTTGCTTCAGTGCAAAGAACTCACACCAAGGTAAAATAGAGGGGAATGGGGGAGTGGATGAAAGCTCACACAAGCCTTCCTTTCCAACCTCCAGGGGGTCCCTCCTTCCCTTTCCCATGCAAAACAGAAGGGAAAGGGAGGTGGGGGAAGCTCACATGAGCCTTCCTTGCCCTCCCTCTGGAGCTCCCCCTGCCATTCCTATGCATTTTGCCCTGGTGAAGATAATTTGTGCTGAGGCAAAACAGAAAGGAAAGGGGCGGGCAAGACTTATGCAAGTTCTCAGCACATGGGCAAAATGGATAGGGATGGCAGGGGGGGCTTTGTAGGGGGAAAGGAAAGCTGGTGTGAGCCTTCCCCCAACCCCATTCCATTCTCTTTTGCATGAGAACAGGAAGAGAGGAGCCCCAGAAGGGAATGAGGGGGAAGCAGGAGGAGTTATTTGCTGTTTTTTCACTTTTGTGAGGGTTCTGCATCCCAAACCCTTGTAAAAGAGGAGGGACAACTATACATACTTATTGTGTTACGATTCTTTAGAATTTGCACTGTCTCGTAAAACACCACACATTCATTAAAACACCTATAAAAGATAAACTTTTTGCACTAGGAAAAAGCGCAGGAATTACAGCTATCATATGCATGCACTGTGTTTCTTCAGATCATATAGACTTTGTAAGGCAGAAACAGAACTGTGACACTGCAGCTGCAGTTTTGAAAGCAATGACACTGATTTGACACAGACACTTTATACTATTAGTAGTCAGTGTGGTCTAGTAGTTTGAGCCTTGGACTACAACCCTGGAGACCAGGGTTTGATTCCTAGCTCAACCATGGAAACCCACTGGATGACCATGGGCACATCACATACTCTCAGCTCCAAGAAAACCCTGTGATAGTTGACAGCTCATGGTGACCCTAAGGCAAATCTATTTGAAGGCACACAACAACATCAAAAGAACAAGGCCAGACATATATATATATATGTTGCGCATTCCCTAAATTACATTGACACATACCCAGCAAGTACAGAAGCCAAGTCCCATGCTAAATATCAAATAAGAATCTCTTCTTAACAGCTTACCTTTCCTAGTTACCCAAAGTGCCATTATCAGACAGAGCACCAGCTTAACTAATTCTGAACATACATTCACAGTTGCAGGAAGGTAATCATATTTGTTATCTGGGGAAAAACAAATTAAATTACCCTCATTAGAAATACTGCTCCAGACTTCCTATTTGCACAAATCCCAAAGCAGCAACGGTTAAATAAAAATACAAAAATACAATATATGAAATACTTTTGATATAATTCAGGGCTAAGGGAAAGCCAAAGGAAAAAGATAAATTTTCAATAACGTAAAAGGAAGAGGCCTGACATGTCACAGAGGGAAGATCATTTGCCAGAGTTGACATGAAGGCAACAAGGTGTATCTACAGGCCATAATATGAACAACAGGCCATAATATGAACAACAAGTCCTTCCTTGAAGATTGCAGTGGTCTAGAAGACTAGTATACAGGATGGCCTTCCTTGCTAACCCGGTCCATTGTTGTATAACCTGTGAATGCTAATACCAATATCTTAATTCAACAGCAAATTAGCAGCCAGTGTCGATCCTTTAGCACACACGTAGCATGTATATGTTAAGGCGTAATATGCTTATGGTAACGGAGTTCATTTACTAACCTAGCTACCGCATTCTGTACTAACTGTACCCTTTGAGGCAGCCTCAATTATAGCATTTGTGTTTGATGACATAGAAGGCTTTCTGTGTGCTTAGTGCAGGGGCTTGTGGGGCAGGAGACACACTAAACCCACCCCAACCCACCAGGATCCAAATTAATGAAAATCAGTTGCCAGCCATAAGATTCCCACTGCCACAACAGTTGCTGTTAAATTAAGCAAATGTTGCAGCTCTCTGTAGTGTGGGATAGTGGCAGAGCATTTTGCTGTACTATAAATCCGTACAAGATGGTAGGCCTTTTAGGGGAGGTGAATTTGGATAGAGTAATTCTGGTAGTGGCAGCAGCTAATAGGGAGAGAAGGGCACATACAGCCTATAGGCCTCGTTTTGTTTACTCTCAATCTGGTTTTACTTTAACTGTTTTTGTATAAAGGTGAACTCAGGAAAGAATCAAGGTTAGCACATAATTCTAAAGAAACATTAGGATTACATGGTCTGATAATATAATCTCATACAACACACTCAGAAGATTCTGAAGGCCATATTTGCATGCTGACAAATGCATACCTTCATTGGCAGAGTATTTCATCAGAAGGATGCGACTTGACCCCAAGGCAATAAATGTACCTCCTAACAGGAATGTGTATACAGCTGACCTGAACAATCGAGAAGCCTGATTACCACACCTGGACTCCATTCTGTTGTCTTGTTGTCAGTGACCTTTGAACAATAAAACAGAAAACAGGCAAGTCCTTTGAGAGAAACAACAGCATCCATTTTATTACTGAGTGTGCTAAATAGGCTGCTACTGTTTTGCCCTAAAGCAAAGGATCAGAGAGGGTCTGGGGGCATTTTTCATACACACGGATCTGTTGCAGTTTGTACTAGGCTTTTCCACCAAAACTGGAAGTGACTGGGAGATAACATCCAGTTTCTGAATAAGTAGTTTAAAGCCTAAAACAAACTGCCACTGTACAGGAGAAGGAAGTCCTTCAGGTGTGGATGACCATGGGATGGATACAGCATAAAAATGAAACAAAACTGTGCAAAATATATCCACCACTACATTTCCTGCCTCTGTTGTAGCACTGCTAGCAGAATGGGAAGATTTTGCATGGGTATGTCCTGTAACTGCTGACAACTGTTTTCACACATATAGCTTTTCCTACTAGTTCATCTTCACAAAAGGAAAAACTTCGTCCATTACCTGTATATCATACCGCTGCTAAGGGAACAAAAACCACGTCAACACTCCCAATAGGCACCATGAAGGTGAGAGAAACGCAACTGAGCTACGGCTACCTAATCAATTTGGGACTAAAATGAAGTCTGACCTGGGCTTTCTCACCTTATGACCTTAATGCTACGGGAATCACCTTAAGCAAGTGACAGAGCACATCCTTTAACAACCGCAGGACCCCTGGCATCAAAAGGTAGGCTGGTAAAATCTTCCATTTGAAATCTCTGAGAGCTGCTGTCACTGAGGCCATTTCCGCACTAGCCTGTTATAGCGCGATGATTCCACTTTCAGCCTCCTCTGGAATCCTGGGGTTACCCGGCCGGCCCCTCCCGAAACTGCAAACCCCAGGATTCCAGAGGAGGCTGAAAGTGGAATCATCGCGCTATAACAGGCTAGTGCGGAAATGGCCTCAGTGTTGACCAGGATGCCCAGACCTTGGTGATTTACGCTCGGCAAAGGTTTCCAACCAGGAACTATTTAACAATAGCAATATTAAGCGACTCTCCCCTCTCCGTCCCCTTCTTACTTATAAAAGGCAAGACCGTATGACTCAGCCAGAAGTTGGCTTTGGTGTTCAGGTACTATAACCTGGCTCTGGTTTTGAGTTTCCAGGGTTCTTGCTTTGAAGATCCAACACATCCGACGTCTTCCGAGCTCTGGTGAAAAGCAAGATTAGGATCCCAACAGCGTGGATACCCTCCGTTTGGATCTGGACCTCTAAAGCCCCTGTAAAATGGGAGAGATGCACAATCTCGTCCACTTTCCTCACTACCGGAGGTTAAACCACTCTGACGGAAGGAACTTCCGCCGTCTCTTAACCACAGAAATCAAAAGGGAGCTTATTTTTCCAAAATGTCCCCCTCCTGGCCGCTCAACGGTTGGGCTACCTGACAGAACCTCTGCATGCATCGCTTTACCGGACCTGTTTCAGTCTAGAGCCACTCTCCCTCCTCCACGCACGCGCGGAAAAATTAGCTTCCGCCTCCCAGTCACATGACAATTCTGGAGAGAGGCCAGAGGAGAGCCATAGAGATCTGGCCGACGTAGCCCTCTTTGTAAAAACCGGAAAAGGCGGTGTTCATAGAGATAGAAAAGTGTAGAGTAACCAACGTGGAAGATATGGAAAAAATGCCATTTAAAAATAGGTTTTTGAATTTCAATAGAGGACTTTTGAGATTCTTGCCATATATATATTTTCAACTGGAGGTTTAATGTTGAGCTACTGGCTCAGTTTTAGGCCGGGAGTCATGACCATTGAGACACCATGGTTCCCAATCTTGGATTCCTAGATATAGTTGGACTCTAACTCTCAGAAGGCCCAAACAGCATGGGCCAAAGTAAAGTATTCCTATAACATCTAAAAAGCCTGGATATTCACAGTTTAAGAAATTGTACAAAAACTAAAAAAAAAAAAGGTTTTGTGGTGTGACTCTAAGCGTTTCTACTTCTATGGCGATACCGTCTCGAACTCCGGCCTCAAACGCGGCCGTTGCGTTTCTGCAGCGCAGGCGCAGAGGCGATCTTTCTCGTAGGCGGTGCTCCGGCCGTGCGGCGGAAAGGGTGCGCGAGCCGGCCAGGTCACGTGCTCCGGGGGTGGGGTGGTTCGCTGAATCCATTCCGTTGAGGGGCGGAGAGGAGGGACCGGCGGGGGTGGGGCGCGTTTGGAAGCTGCGCTGCTTTCCCGGAAGGAGAGCGTCCCAGGGAGGAAGTGGCGAGCCTGGTCTGTGAGAGCTGGTGCCGGGGAGGGAGGGGCGCCTCTCCACCCCCCCTGAGCGAGGCAGGATGCAGAGCGTCATCAACACGGTGAAGGGAAAGGCGCTGGAGGTGGCCGAATACCTGACGCCTGTGCTGAAGGTGAGGCCCCGCCCGCAGCCCCCCGTGAGACGAGGCAGGGGCGGGAGGGGGACAGGGAACGGCGGCGGCGGCGGCGATGGGGCTGTTCCCGCCTTGGCCCTCAGGCGGGTCCTTCTCAGGTGTGTTGGACCAGTATTCCCATCATTCCCAGCCAGCGGTGCTAGTTCCAGATAGGGATGATGGGAGCTTCAATCCCAGTGTGTTTGGAGGGCTGAAGCCCAGGGAAGCCTAGGGTTGGAGAAGGCTGCCTTTCTCCGGGGGGGGGATCTGGACACACACAGAGACACACACGGAAGAACAATGGAATAAGCCCCCCCTCTCTCGTTGCGTCCTCCTCCAAGGCCCCTTGGACAAAACAGTCCTGTGGCCCATAGAACGTATTTGCTTTGCAGGGAGTCTCTCTCGACCCTCGAAGGCAGTGGTTCTCAACCTTCCTAATGCCGTGACCCTTTAATACAGTTTCTCATGTTGTGGTGACCCCCAACCATTATTATAGTGTCAGAAGCTCAACCTGAGAAGGGCTTGAAGCGAGGTCTTAGGCGACCCCTGTGAAAGGGTCGTGCGACCCCCAAAGGGGTCCCGACCCCCAGGTTGAGAACCACTGCTCTAAGGCAGTGATTCTCAACCTGTGGGTCGGGACCCCTTTGGGGGTCGCACAACCCTTTCACAGGGGTCACCTAAGACCTTTGGAAAATATGTATTTCTGATGGTCTTAAGCTCCATTCCCTCCTCTGTGGTGATGCGCAAGCACGAGCCATGCACTCGCGTGCTCCTGCCCCCTTTGGCGGGCCAGGGTCGACACTCTGGAAACTTTTCCCATACTGCCTCCCCCAGCGGAAACGAGAGCGAAGCAGAAGCAGAGCCCGGGGGGTGGTGGTGGTTCTCGGAGTTTTTTTCCGGGGGGAGATGCGCAGCTCCTCTTTCCCTCCATGCCCGCCCACCCCCCCGTTCCTGGCCGGCGAGTTGGCCTTTGCTGGGGGGAGGAGACATTGTAAATAATAAATAAATAATTTTATGGTTGGGGGTCACCACAACATGAGGAACTGTATTAAAGGGTCGCGGCATTAGGAAGGTTGAGAACCACTGCTCTAAGGCCCTTTCTGCACTAGACTGTTATGGTGCTGTTTTTCTACTTTCAATATCTTATGGAGCAGCCTATGGAATTCTGGGGTTTGCAGTTTAGGGAGGGGCATTTAGAATTCTCAGCCAGAGAGCTCTTTGGCCTCAGTAAACTACAAATCCCAGAATTCCACAGGGTGTTGAAAGTCTATAGCAGTCTAGTGCAGAAATGGCCTAAGACAGGGGTGTTTCTCTCTAACCTTGTTCTGTTCCAGATGCTGAAGGCTCTTTCTCTGCACTTCATGGCTTTTTTGGTGTTCCTGTTCTACCAGAAAGATTCCCCCCCCCACTATACCTAGAGTTAGGGGTGATATTGAATTTCAGAAGCTATGCAGGATCCAGCCTGGTAAAAAAAAAAATTGAGGAATACCATCAGAGTATACCAAGCACTGCAGAATATATTCAGAGGAAAACAGTGGCAAACTTCCTCTGAATAAATGTTGCCAAGAAAATTCTATAATAGTGTTGCTAGAAGTTGGAGTCAAAGGCAGAGGACAGCAAAAAGAGGTGAGGCGGGTGAGATGTGTTATGTGCATTTTCTGGCACCTGAAGGGACAGCATCTTGGTGTTTTGTTGCTATGGTTTCTAAGCTATGAAACAATATGTCACATGGAATCTGGTTCAGTATAATCCTAAAAATGCTTAGTTAGAGGTAAGCCCCATTGAGCTCTGTGGACCATAGGCCCCTAGTGAGTGAATTCAGAGTTGCAGTCTGGGTCTCTAAGATAACTGTGTGGTTGGTGTGTGCTTTAGCAGATTACTGTGGCTGCTTCTTTAGAATTTTCTTTATATACACTTAGACCCCTATGAGTGACATCTCTGGGCCTTACAGAGCTACATGTTAATCCTTTTAAGCCTGTATTCTCTTAAAGGCTTCAGTAATAGGTAGAAGAGGGGCATTTGTGAACTCTAAAATCATGCAGAATGAGTGCTCATTTCCTTGCTTATGAATCACTGTACATGTAATGTAGAGCTGAATATAAATGATTTTCAAAAATGGAAAACATCCTTTTTTGAACTATAGGTCTAGAATGCTAACTGGCCATGCTGATCAGAATATTCTAGAAAATGTAACCCAAAAATATAACTTTCTCCATCTCTGATGGTGCTAACACGTATGTGGTAAGAGTTCTTATTTCAACAAGTCAACACCCTTTAAGGGACCAGTAGAATAGATACTTTATTCAAGCACTGTAAAGAAGATGGGAAAAATCCCAATGAAGTGGGTGCCTGAAACTTTATTTTAATGGTTGTGCCCAAAGCTGGTGTTTTTCAGTGTTATAGATTCTTGATGTCTTTGGCCAGAGCTGTCAAATATTTCAAATTGATCAAGTTTTATAAAATAGAACTCACAGTGCAGTCTCAAACAACCAGTTTCTCTTCCTATAGTGCTTCCTACTTTTTACAGAGGACTGCTTTCACTCTTGCCATTATTCTCCCAATCTTTAGGTTTGGGCAAAGCAGAAAAGGATGGGAGTGTCAATAGCCTTAAGTTTGATTATTGTGAGAGCAGACATTGACTTGAACCAGTATTTAAAAGCAAGGAAAAAATAGATTAGAAGGCTGATCAGTGGGAGAAAGAGGAAGATGTTTTGAAAATGACTAAAAAACTGGAATGGAAGAGAAGTGGAAGTTGTGGTGCTGCTGGAAGATGTGGATATAAATACTTTATGGTTCTGAATCTTTTCCCTGCGGTGCTACTGGGGTCTCATGACTTCGTCACAAGATATGTCAGTGGTGACACAGAGATGCGTATGTCTGGAATGATCATGTGACATAACACCCCTGCACATAAGTGTGATCTACATCTTCTTGTAACCATGTTGTTTGTTTAAAATTTATACCTTATATTGAATAATTTCTTTATTACCATGCAAGATGCCATTATGTTTTCCTTCCAGAATAGAAGATGGGAGACCACTGTAGAGTATTAATTTAAATGTATTCTATTATTTGGGGACAATCATGACCTGAAATAATTACGACAGTCTCCTTGTAGATCAAGGTAGGCAAACTGTGGCCCTGGAGTTCCATGTGGTCACACAACACTGTTTTTAGGCCTCAGGCCCATGCTGTTTGTAGCTATAAATGTTGAATTGCCTTTTCTGAAAGGCTTCAGGAATGTCATTTCACCTACTAAATAGGTCTCAGGACGTACATGCACTGGTTAACATTTTAAAAATACCAATTTTTCAACAGCAGAACGTGGACACTTCTGTTTCTTTTCTGCTGCTGTTGTTGGGTACTAGGCTGAAAGCATACACCTCCAAAAGAGGATGTAGTTCATCAGCCATACAACAAGGTGCTACATAATTTAACTATAGACTGAACAGCAGCATGGAGGGATACACCTTTGTTAAACATTGTATCTGTTGACATAGAATTAGATAGTTTATTATGGGCTATGTCAGTCCCAGCAAACAAGTAGAAGCACCCTAAACCAACAGTGAGTTGAGTACTGCCCAGCCAATTATGAGATTTGTTGTTTTTGAAATATTGTGAAAAAGCACAACTTGATTTATCAACTCTAGCCAACTGGAGTAGTTTGCTTTTGGAACCTGTTCTGCTGAATAGTTACCAGCAAGGTTAAACACCAAAGGTTATTTTCCTCATATCTGATGAAATTTAAACTTCTAACTTTCCATCGGTGTACAACTGATTTATGTTTCCAGTAGAGTTACAAGACTGTGTGGGGTTTAAAACGTTTTGTAACATACTATATATTACATACATACATATTACATTGTATGACATGCTTCTTCTTCCTCTGAGGAGTACAGCTATGAAACAAGGACCTGCTATGGGGTGGGAGTCCAAAAGCTTGGCAAATGTGTTTCAATATCTGCTAAAAAGAACTAGAAATGATTGGATTAGCAGTTAGCAGTTTCCTAGGGAGCTTTGAAATTCCACAACAATTTCATCTCTAGCTTTGATTAATGCAATTTTGGGGATACCAGCAGTAAAGACACTGGTTACTGATAACTACTCACTGCTGGACTTAAAAGAAACTAGTTCTTATATTTCTGTGATACAGGTAAGCTTAGATTGTATGATGTACAGTATCTTTCTCTTGTCATGTGTTCTTATGTATTCTACCATTGCATAACAAAGGTGAAAAGGCTTCTAAAGTAAATTC
The DNA here is from genome assembly GCA_948474755.1 of Ctenosaura bakeri. Taxonomy (NCBI): domain Eukaryota; kingdom Metazoa; phylum Chordata; class Lepidosauria; order Squamata; family Iguanidae; genus Ctenosaura; species Ctenosaura bakeri. The sequence continues at coordinate 115,380 of CAOLHI010002747.1, read as the reverse complement.
TGCAATGCTACACCAAAGAAGCCCCTTGCCAGAAAGTATGGATTGAGGTGGGAAGCACTGTCCTCTCTCCAGAGATCTTTGGTTTGAAATATGCGCAGTTATCTTAATATTCTTGTCTTCTTTTGTTCCAGGAATCAAAGTTTAAAGAAACTGGAGTTATCACTCCTGAGGAGGTATGTGTGCAGTTTTTAACATGTTTGTTGGAGTAACTTTTGAAAGTAATAAATACTTAAGCAGTAAAACTTAAAGTTCCTGTTGCAGAATTTGCTAATTGCTGGTAGTGTAACCTAGAATTGCACCAAGATGCTAAAATCTGGATTATAATTAAATAAATGTTTTCCTAGAAAAAACTGTCAGGTTATAAATACAGCAGATTTCTTTGCCATCATTGAGTCTGCAGTCATCTGTGCACTTATCTCATTAGCACAGAGAACAGGGGAATTTGGGGAGCTAACCTAACAGACTTTGATCGACATATGAATAAATGTGCATATGATTTGGCTGCAAAATGATTTCGGTTTCACAACTATTTTAATTTTTTTATTTTTAAAGTTATTTGTAAACTGCTTTGGAGATGATGTTACAGAAAAGCTGACTATACATGTCTTAATGTCATCAGCTGTTTATGACATGATGGTGGAGGTGTGGGAATGGCCACACTGAAATATTACAAAATCCTGCTCTGTTTCTCTTGAGGGTTCTGCAAAAGATAGCAACTCTTTTGAGCAGTACTTTCCTAAACATTCTTTTACCAACTTCTAGAAGTTTCTCAAGGTCCAACTACACATTCACTGTATTAGCTTGTCATAAATGCCCAGATGTGGATAGATGAAATCCAACTTGTTTCAGTTGTCCAAATCTGGTCCTGCTAACAAGATCATGGTGTGTCAACCAGCAACAATCCAAACCCATGATTTGTTGATGGTTAATGCATACTAGCTTGTTTAAACCATGGTGTGTTGTGACTTCTGAACCCACAAGTGGCTTGTTTCCCCAACCATCTTATTCGGCTGTTAAGATGTATACAACAGTAATGCTGTATGCGTTCATTCTGTTTCAAGCCCACTTGCATTTGCCAAGTCTCTTTTCACTAAGCGAGGAAGTGGTTGCTGCCACTTTCCTCATGAGCAAAGAAAAGCTTCGTGAGGCCCTTGCACCTGTGCTGGAAATGACTCTTTCTCTCATTTGGGAAAGAAGCAGATAGCTTTCTGGCAGAAGCTTCTTTGCCAACACCAGAAGAAGCAACTGATTCTTTAACCCCAGCTGTGGCAAGAGGCAGCTAGCCCCATGAAGGAAGTCTCTTAGTGTGGCATTGTTTTGAAGAAAGCAAGATTTTAAAAATTGCACATTTGACCCTCTCAAAATACTGACCTCCATTTGAGTGCCTTTTTCAATAGATTGAAACATCAGATTGCTAGTGGAATGTCTTCCTTGAGGCATTTTGTTACAGCTTTAGTTTTCACTACAGGAATTCAATGTGGAGCAGCAGTGTATCTAGACTTGTTTTCAGTCTATTTGCTCGCTGGAAGTCAATGGAAACATCTTATTCTTTGTGCTGAGCTAACCAGTAATCTTGTATCAATTACTAACTTGTCTCTGTGTGCCTCTTAGACTGGGCACTTGCTACTTTGAAACAGTTTCCATTTAGAAAACTCAGTTGTAACAGTGAAGTCTTGTTTGTTTTTGCCTCATTTTATGGTGACAGCAGCCTCTATCTTATGATAGAGGCTGCTGAGGAAACAGATAACTAAGTCTGCTCCTACCTAAATATTTGTTTTGCGGTATGTAATGAACTGATTGAATAAAGGAGATGTTCCCACGTCCTAATCTGGCACAGACGTAGATGTATCTTGCCTTCAGAGGTAGTTGCCAGTGCAGTAAACAAGAATATAAATAAATGGTGTTTCTCTTATTTTGTGGTCTTTTTAAAAAAGGATCTTGATTAGAAGTAACACTGTGTGATCTGGTTATTGGCTGTATGATTCTTCTGACATCATTGCCAAAAAATGATTCTTTCAGATAAAATATTCAAAACACTTAATGCACATTGGCTACTTGTTCCTTTTGGCTTGTATATTCTGTGTGCAGAGAGGAGAATCTCCATGAGTAGCAGAGGCACACTTCTTCAGAAATGACCCACCATGTGAGGGTGGTGAAGGAAATGCTGGAGGAGTAAGGTTGGCTAGCATACTCCTACTTCTCCTGTATACTGGGAACAAGAACTCCTGAGGAGAGCTTTGGTCTATCTGGAATCCACCTCCAGCTTGCAAGGATATTGTGTGGAGGTCCCATTCAAGCAAAATTTCCATGTATGTGTACAGATCTGTAGAAATTGGTTCCAGGAACAAATGCCTAGGGACTGCAGTAGACCAATAACTGAGCTGGTATTAGTAGGTAGTGATTTCATATATTTGATAAATGTTGGTGAAACTCTCCCTACATCTGATTTGGCAGCATTCTCTTTTTTTGTTTTTCACAGTTTGTGGCAGCTGGAGACCATTTAGTTCACCACTGTCCTACTTGGAAATGGTAAGTAAAAGATCTATAGAGTGCTCATCACAAGCATGTGTGGATGGGCTACACACTCACTTTCTGGGAAACATTAATATGTGCGCATTTCCCTCACCTTGTCTGAAGCAATATGGATGGTTCATCTAGATGCTGACATATATGATTCCCTCCTCTCACTCCAACTTTGAGAGGGAAAGATGTTGCAATGCAAACACAGGAAGAACTATGCTGGATTGCACCAAAGGCCTGTTTACACAGTGGCCATCAGGCTGTCCAAGGAGTCACAGCAGAACATGAATGCATCTGGGCCTTCCCACTTGAGATCCTCAGAACTGATGCATAGAGGCTTATATATAGTAGTATGAAAGGAAATACATCATAAGGTAAAGTAGTGCTCACCACCAACTTGGGGAACTTCAGAACAGATTTGTGGAGATAAGACTAATAGTGAATGCTTCTCCTTAGTAAAACCTGCTGCTGGTGCCCCATATGAAACCACTGTTCCACTATAATTTTTTTAATTTCACATTTACTAGAGGTATAATAGTGGTGTATAAGCAATACAATTAATTTTCTGTTTCTGTGTTTTTAAGGGCGACTGGAGAAGAATTAAAGATCAAGCCTTATCTCCCAGCAGATAAACAGTTTTTGGTCACTAAAAATGGTAAGTTTAGTGTTAGTTTTGTAACTGTGACTAACTGTCGACCAACCAGAGACCTGCCCAAAGTGCCCTTGTATCAAGACTTGTGACTGAACAAACCTTTCTGCAAATTTGCTGTGTTGGTAGGAAAATTATCACTTTTTTAAGCAAGCATGGGATGCAGTTACCATTTTGTGCTTCCTGGAAATTTATCCCTGCGCTCCTTTGTTTCTGTTTATCAAAAAAATGTTTTTTCTCCCCCACTTTTGCTACCATTGTTGCAGACAATTTGATGATAAGGGTGGTGATGTCCCTCAGGTGTCATGTGGAAATACTACGCAGTAAGATGTAGGTGGCCCCTGGACCGTACGTTGTCCACTCCACCTTTAAAGTTAGTCCATCGTTATTTATCTCTCTTAATTTGTGCTGAACACCTTAAAATACATTAATATTTTCTATTTTAAATAGCAGTTCTTATGTCTGTACAATATCAAATGTTTTACTGAAATTTAAAAAGACACTTGCCTGCCCTTGGTACTATGTAACCTGTGCAAATACAGCTTGCAGTTGATTAATGTTCTGATTCCTAGATGCCTGTTACTATATTGCAGTCTGCTGCTAGGTAAGTTAGTTTCAGCTCTGTGCTCTGGCACTTTCAAATAAAGAAAAAGTCTTTGATCCTGAGTGCATCTGCTGGTACTTGATTAGGTCTAAATGCATCCTGGGGAAAAAAGTGCTAAGATAAATGACATGCATTCATCTATAGTGAATATTTTGAAACTATCTGGTTCCAAAATCATCACTGTAAATTTTGAGCTGATTGTGTGACTGAATACTGTGTCCTGTTTTCTATAGTGCCATGCTACAAGCGATGTAAACAGATGGAGTATTCAGATGAACTGGAAGCCATTATAGAAGAAGATGATGGGGATGGAGGATGGGTGGACACATTTCACAATGCAGGTATTATAGTTCCTTTCTTGCATTTTTCTGTGTCGCCTTGAGCTTATAAATTCTCAGATTGCGGTCACTTTCTTATACACTGTAAAAATGCCTCAAAGTGCATAGAGTCAAAGTATAGAAACCAAAGTCATATTTAGGTAACTTCGCTGAATCCTTAGCCATTTTAAAAAGTACCCACTGAAAATTTTAATTCACAGTTACCAGTGATAGGGATTGAGGGGAGCAGGCAGCTGTGTGTGACATCGTTAGGTATCAGTACTTTTATCTCTCGTTCTGACTCTGTCTTGTGCTCCCAACAGGCATTACAGGAGTAACAGAATCCATTAAGGAGATTACACTGGAGAGCAAGGTATAGTTTATGACTTTGTATGACATTTTTATAGTTTATGACTTTATACCTATGACTAGGTATGTGATAGAAAGATAATACAATAAAAATCTTTATAGATATATAGTTTTTGTTAAGAGTTTTTCAGAGTGTAATAAAAATTAATCTTTAAAAAAAGGAAGAAAAGGCAAGAAAAAAGAAAAAGAGGAAAGAAAAGTAGGATATAAAAATATAGACAAAAGAAAGCTTGGCTCCAGATTTTCTTTTTGGTGGTTTTATATACATATGCTGTAGTCAAATCTTTCTAAAACTACATCATTCACTTTTTTCTTTAGCAAACTCTTACAATACAGCAGAAATCTAAAAACGTAGTTCACTTGGGCAGAATGAAGGGCCAGTGTACATTTTTGGTCTATATGTCATAGTTGTGCAGTGAAACTCCACAGAGCCAATAGAATATTGAAGTTGCCAACTAAATTGTGTTTAGACTGCTTGCCTTAGATATTATATACCTCAGAGTTCTCAGGTAAGGGATGAGTGGCTTTATCTTTGTTCAGTCTTGGCATATCTAGAAATTGCTGAACTATGTTTTGTTCATACTTGACAAAAATACTTTGATCTTAGGCTTAACATGTTTGCTTTTTAAGAAAAGTGAGTTGGAACATATCCTAGCCTTCTACTGACGAAAAGGGGGGGGGATTGCGGATTCCCCTTCCCCATGCAGCTGCCCCATATTGCTTTGGAAAGGCTCTAAATCTTCATTTTTGGAGAGTGCAAAGGGCTGTAGAAGGAAAGGGGAGTTAACATAGGTTGCACAGGGAGTATTTTACTTAAGGGTGCTCCTGCTGGTGAGAGCAAAGTCTGGATCCAAGGGCTGCCTTCAGATATTCCAGTGAAGATATTTATAAACTCAGTCTCTGCTAGCATGCTGTGAAAGAGTGTTGATGCCTCTCTTAAAAATGCCACACAAGTTAGGAAGACAGATTCCATTAGAAATAACTAGCTACCAAAGACGATAATTTAGAGTCAGCCCTTCACATGGACTGTGGTTAAGGGTGAAGGACTCCTGCAAAGGTGGAAAAATCCATATCAAAATGTGTGCATGTGTCTGTGGGAAACAGGTGGAGGCATGGTGGGGAAAGCAGACATCCAGGGTCCAAACCAGGTCAAGGGAAAGGAGAGGGAAAGGGAGTGGGGCTGCATGGTGGCACTATATCTTCATGTTCTACAGAGAGGGAAGAGAAGTGCCTGAGGTGGGGGGTGGGGTAGTGGTTGAAGAAACTCATAAATAAATCTGTGAAAGTTAAACCTGCAAATGTGGAGGGCCAACTGTAGACTGGAACATGGCATAAGAGTCAAGTTGTATTCTATAAAGACTGTCTTTTTTTTTTCATGAACCTGGATGTCTTGAGCCATTTGGTTGAGAAAAATAAGTGACTGGATGTATATTCAGATGTTGCAACGTGACTAGTTCTAAAATAAACTAGAGCAGTATACCAGTCTAGAGTGCATCTTTCAGTTCTCATGTTTTGATACTATAATGAAATATCTAGTTTGCTGAGTTTTTCCAGTGCTGCATTCTGCTCTTGAATAGCTTAGTGGTCTGTTCCTCAAGTTTGCTGTGAATGCTCAGGCCTCAGGCTCTGTTGAATATTGAATCTGTACTTTTTTTTCCTTCAAAGGACAATGCAAAGTTACCAGAACACTCAGGTTCTTGTGAAGATGATGATGATGATGAGGGAGAAGCAGCTGATATGGAAGGTAGAGATCTCTTAAATGCAAGTGCATATTTCACAGAAACAAAATATTTATGTGCTATGTTGCCGTTATTCGGTATCATAAGGACATCATTTTGTGTATAGATTTTCTCTGAAAATGATTTTCAATTGGTTGCTCCAAATGCTTCAACAATTTTCTAGAGAAGAGCATTAGTTACATATTTTGTAGACAAGGCATAAAGTAATGGGTCCAGAGTACAACTGTAAAAGTATAGGCTTAATATTTGGAGCTACTAAGAATTGTAACTGCTAAGAATTGTAGAGGGCGTAACAGATGAGTAAAGAAACAGCAATGAGCGAACTCTCCTAATGGGTGTCTTTAGAAGCAGAGAAGATGAACACTTGGCTGGGATTCATTTCAATAGGTTTAATTTTAAGTCAGGGTTACTTACTTTGCAAATCCAAGTGAAGATGTTGTTGTTGTGTGCCTTCAAGTCACTTTCAACTTACAGCAGCCCTAAGGTGAACCTATCATGGGATTTTCTTGGCAAGGTTTGTTCAGAAGGGGTTTGCCTTTGCCTTCCTCAGAGGCTGAGAGTGTGACTTGCCCAAGATCACCCACTGGGTTTCTATGGCCAAGTGGGGATTGGAACCCTGGTCTCCAGAGTCATAATCCGGTATTCAAACCACTATACCGTGCTGATTCTCACAAATATGATAGATGGTTATGACACATTTTTTAAAAAATATCAATGGAGAAAGTCAAAAGGATTTGGAAAGGAAACATTAAAAGATCTTGTGTTAAATTATTTCACTTAATATTATAGCATAATAATTTGATGGTGACTTGTTCATCAGTGGGAAACTCTAGTTTTAATATGCACATGGCATTCTGCTAAGAAAAGTGTCTCACTGATATAATACTGATAATTATCTGTGCAGGTAACTGTCAAATGTATTTAATGCAAGGATACACAATGGCCAATAGTTTTGAAATTCTTCTAGAAAAATAGTTTTTATATATGCTCTTACAAAAATTAATTCACAAAATAATTTTATTTGACTTTCTAGAAAATGTAATCAAATCATATTTCATAAAACAAAATGAAAAAAATCCAGAACTGCATATACCTGCCTTTAGAAGGATCACCTGCCTTTAGGAGGATTTTTTTTTTTAAGGTTGACATGTCCTGGGCCCCTCCTAGCTTTCTGTTTCCTCAGATACCTCCATCCTGGGCAATAATGCCATCCTTGATATTTTCCCCAGCCTTCTCATTATTTCTGATCACCCACCCCCAAATGTTTGTGAGCATTCTGTGACAGCCCAGTAGCTAATCAAGTCATAAGGGGAAAAACAATTGACAACTATTTTTCAACAAATTCAATTCAATATAATGGTCAAGGTCATTTTTGTTTGTTTTTAAACACTGTTGCCTGTTTTGAGTGGCAAGTACTAAAGTATGTACTAAATAATAAAATGGTATCTTTATTCTTTCAGAATATGAAGAGAGTGGATTGTTGGAGACAGATGATGTGAGTGTGCTCTGTTCATTTGGCAGTAAGAGAGGGAATCATGCCTATTTTGACTTCAACTTGAGTTCTGTAAAACAATAATTAAAATTCTGTGTTGGACAAAGTTTTAATAACATAACCTGATTTTTTTATATCACTACTTGAATGGTGATCTCTGTCGGAAATGGATAACTGCTGACTTCTGAGTTAACATGTTTCTTGAATTTTGAATAGGCAACATTGGATACCAGAAAAATAGTGGAAGCTGCCAAAACTAAAATTGATGTTGGAGGTGGAGAGGAAGCTATTCTGCAGACCAGGACATATGACCTTTACATCACATATGATAAATACTACCAGACACCAAGACTTTGGTTATTCGGCTATGATGAGGTATCCTTTGTTTTTTCCTTCAAAGTTAAATGAAGACAGGGCAACTATGGCCATCTGGATGTTGCTGACCTAGAAGTCCCATCAGGCGTAGTCAATGTAGCCAGCAGTGGTGGATTATTAGAGCTGCAATCCAAAAAAATAGAAATAAAAAATAAAAAAAATTGCAGGAGTACGGTTGCCTACCCCAGGTTAAATAGATTAGAAACAGGATGTCGTAAAGAACACTACAATTAAAAAAAGATGACACCAGAGTTAATACAGGCTTATGGAAACAGATCTAAACAAATTTCCTGTACAACTGCTTCAGTATGAAACTTAATTTTGTAGTGGCTGGTTCAGATAGTCAGCAAGGAACGAGACAGATTCTTTCTTCCTCCATGAATTCCTATTGACTACATGGATTTTTGTTTGCTTGTTTGTACATCCAAAGGATAACTTCTGACATTTGTCTCTGTGTTTCCATATGTGTAGTGTGTTTTCATGCATATGATCCATTACTGCATTGCAGTAATATGTTGTTTTTGTATATTTTACTGGGAACAGTAAAACCACATTTCTGTGGTGGTAGATGCTGCAAATGCGTTAAGTACATGCCCACAACCATGCTTAGACCTGGTTCATGGGGGACTTTGGTATCTTTCCCATTTCTGTTATAATGTATGCAGATTCAAGCATCTTGTTCATAATGAGATTTCTGATATTCAGGTATCCTCTGAGGGGTGAACTGCATGTTACAATGCAGGCGCTTCTGTTTCCTTCATTTGTTTTCTCAAAGTATAAATGGATTTTCACCTTGCCTTTACAGATGACACACAATAAGCAGCAAGTCAGGACAGCTGGCTTTTTTCTTACAAAAATAAGATAACCTTAAAGGTTTGCAGCTGAAAGAGATCCTGGAGCTGCTAGATCTATTCCAACTCTTGGTAATAAGCTATGCTAATAAAGGTCTCGGTAGAATCCTCTTCCCCTTGTCAGCACTCAAAACCGTAAAGCTTTTTCATTCTCAATTCTCATGGCTGTTGTGTTCAGATGGACAGAACAAAAGGATGTGAATGAGCAGAAGAATGAACAAAATGAACAAAAGAAAACTACATAATGAATATATAGTTTAGGTAGAGGTTGGGAATGAATTGTAATTAAAAAAAAAAAGTAACCTAACTTCTGCACTGAGTCAAACTGTGCAAATTGCAGAAACAGCCATGCAGTTGCTTCTTCTGCACAAGTCTGCTTTTGCTGTGCCTTGAAAAATGAAAGACACTGAGGTGACACACTTTCTTCAAAATTCTGCTTGCTCTCACTGTTCTCTGTGAGGTTTGAGATTTTATTAGGCATTGGACACATAGTATCAAACCTGTCTTCACAGCCTTAGGGCTAGAAACAGGGGATTTTTAGGGGGCGGGGAGAAAAAAAGTCAAAGCTTAGGTCTCAGGATGATGAGTACTATTTATGAAGCCAGATTGTGAGTTTTTGTAATACATAGATGGTGCTGTGTGTAATGTACATGTACATTTGGCCTGTTTCTGCTATATGTGAGAGATGTAAATTCCAGCTTTGGCTTAGATGTAGACTTCATGATGAATTATGCTGCAGTTCAAGTTCTATATAAATTGTTATTTTATTTAACGCATTTTGTAGCTGTGATTCAGAACTGTACTCTTCCATGTCTGATATGATATGCATTACTGATATTACTAATATTTGTGCGTAGTTATTTAGGAATCCAAGCTTCCTGGTTTTTTTAATAACTCTTCTCTCTTTTAGCAACGGCAGCCATTAAGTGTAGAGCATATGTATGAAGATATTAGTCAAGATCATGTCAAAAAGACTGTGACAATTGAAAACCATCCCCATCTTCCTCCACCTCCAATGTGTTCTGTTCATCCATGCAGGTATTTCATCAGTCTTCATTAAAAAAAACCCTATACTGTATGAGTATTGTAATGAACAAGTTTGATTGCATTGTTTGTCTAGATGAGTGTGTGTGTTCCACTTTTTAGTAATTGTTGCAGCTTCTTAATCTTTCATTCTTCGTAAGTTTCACTATCTCTGGAAATCTTTTTCTCCAGCACCTACCTCATGCTGCTCTTAATTCTGGTTTATGGCAGAAGACCATGCCTGAATAGGATAACTCTTTAAAAATCGTTAGCACTTGCATTTTGAAAGCCTCATTTAAGTTAGACCACTTGGGATCTTACCAAGTAACCTTGCTTTTCCGGTTTCTTTTGTTCACTTTTCAAACTCCCAGAAGGTGGTAGAAAACTTTCTTTGCTCCCCCCCCAATGCTGTGTGTCTGTTAACACAAGTTATCACATCCTTCCTGGTATCCTGATAATACATGTGTTTCTTTCTAAAGTTCTGACACTCACATTGAACACTTCTGATATAGCACTACAGACTGAAGATATCACAGTTTATGTTACACTTGATGATAAACAGGCAGCCTATCTTATTTTTGTGTTTTAAAATATCTGAGAGATTCTGTTTGACCAAAGTAATAGAAATGGATTAAAGAACCTATCCCTTGCTTCAGTTTTGAAGCTGAACTCCATATGACAGCACAAGAGAACATCCTTTCCCTTTATTTGATCATTGGAAATTGCCTTGTCTTCTCATTGGGGTAGCAAAAATAATCAGTTCATGGGTGTTGAAGAGAATAAATTTATGTGTATAACAGAGATAGGGAAACTTGCTGGGCTCACACTCTCTGACCATAGGCAATCCTATCTGAGACTGATGGGCCTTGCAGTCTATCATCTAGAGGATGTCAGTGTTGCTTCTCTTGGCAAAGGTGATCTGAGCTTGAGGATCATGAAGTTTGGATAGGGAAAGGAATGATTGATGATTGCTCGGCTCTCTAATAATAGAGATTTATGGGTTTACTCCTATTCTAGAACTTGGGGAAAAAAGCTCTAGAACAGTGCTAAGCCCGTGATTCTCTAATTTTTTTAAAAAAATTAAACAGGTAGAAGAGAGGGAGTTCTGTTCTACCTGCCTTCTGCATAATGCTCCCTTGGTTTTTCCAGTGCATGAAGAGGTTCTGTACCTGGAAGATGGCAGATTTCTTGTAATGACATGAAAGTCTATTCAAGATAAGACCTGACATCTGTCACACATCCATTACACAAAGTCAAATGTCCCATCTTGCATAGACAGTATGACCTGCGACTGGTATGACCTCTTCAGTTCAGTGTTTCTCTTGTGCCACTTTTACCCACCAAAGAATCAGGGGTGGGACAGTATCAAGCTACACCCTAATGAATGCTGGCTCTTTGTAGCACTTCTGTTTTCCAGGCTGTATAGTGGTTTTGATGGCATTCTAACATAAACTTTGGGAGTCTTTTGTGCACAGATCTATTCTTATTAAGCATGTTTATTCAGAATTAAGTCCCATTGAGCTCAGTGGAGCCTCCGCAGTGGTACCAGAGGGTTTAGCAATAGGTATCTTAGCAGAAAAGATCAGTGTCTTTTTTTCAGGAGATGTAGCTGTGTTGGATAGAGAATAAAGTAGCGTAGAAAATGTACATATTTTTTTCCACCCTTGCTAATATATAGTGCTAGACTCTGAGGTCATCCAAGAAGCTTAATAATGATTGACCAAAAAGACTGAAAGAATACAAGAAGTAATCATGAGCATATATTATGAATAGCTTCAGAAATGGATTAGATAAACTCATGGTGGATAAAATTATCCCTGAGGACTATATATTACTCCCAAGATCTCTGGCAGTATGCCTCTGAATTCCAATTTGTGGAAAAGAATAGGGGCATGCTATTACACTAAAGCTCTGCTTTTTAATTTTCTATAGACATGTCGCTGGCCACTGTGGAAACAGATGGTTAGACTTAATAGACCTTTGGTTTAATTGAACAGGTCTCTTGAGTTCTTACATTCCTGTGATAACTCTGTGGGTAAAAACAATGGTTAATGAAAAAATAGGTCTTGTGGGCACCTGTTAGGTATCAGTAACTCAGGTCCATTTCTGTCAACAAATAGGAGAGAGAGCTGCATTGCTGTTAATTTCCCTGCAGAGAAGTGGTTGTATTTACTCTTAACTCTGGAGGGTGAACCTTATAAATTCAAGGTAGCTACTGAAGCACAGTGCCATCTGTTGGACAGCTGTTTGGCCATCTTTTGCTCTCTCTTTTACCAGGGTGATTTGAAGGGTTTAAAGGTAATATTGTTTGAGGCTAAGGCGTACTGACTTTTCTCTCATGTTATTAAATGCACATAAAAATGTGGCTGCTCAACTTAGGTATCACGTTCATGATTGACTTGTTTCATTAAGCATGACAGAAGTTTTTTCAGTGATAACCAGTCATGGCAATCAAGAAGGTTCTCAGGAAGGAAGCAAATGAAAAAATGTTTCACTCAGAGTTGTCTAGTTCTGTATTTAGTTCTGAGTCTTGTTTGCTCTTGCTCATTCTGGATCTATTTCATTCTGGCTTCAGGCCTGAGTATGGGACAAAGACAACTTTGGTTGACTCATAGGATGGTCTACACAGGGAACTGGACAGGTGGAGTGTGTCCTTGTTGGTTCTGCTGGACCTTTCAGCAGCATTTGTTACCATCAAGCATAGTATCTTTCTGAGCCACCTCTCTGGGGTGGGATTTGGGGGCACTATTCTGCAGCAGTTCCAGTCCTCCTTGGAGGGGCTTACTCAGAGGATGGTGCTGGGGGATTCCTGTTTGTCCTTGTGGCCATTGGCCTGTGGGATCCCTGAAGACTCATTTTTGTCCCCTATGCTATTTAATATCTACATGAAACTGCTGGAAGAGATTATCCAGAGTTTGGTGGTGAGATGGTGACATCCACCTCCATCTCTCTTTTCCATCCAGTTCCAAGGAAGCTGTCTCTGTACTAAACCAATGTTTGTTGTTAGTCATGGAATTTTAGATAGCCTGTAAGTGTGCTTATTGAATGCATGAAGAAGTTCTGCCTCCTCCTTGCATGTTTCCATTACTCTCCTTGTGTGGAGAATAATTGTATGTGTGGAAGTTCCCCATAGCATCCGGGATGGTTAGAGAGCTTCCACACTCCATGTGCAGAGGGCAACAGAAATCTGTGAGGATGAGATGAGGATATAGCACGCTCCTCTTCATCATATGATTTATTTTTTAATAAATGAAAAATGCATCTCCTGAGGCTTTATTCCTAGAAGCAAGAGTGCCTACAGTATGCCTGTTGACCTACATCAACTCTATGAATCTTGGAGGAAGCAGAGAATACTCAGAGGAGGTTTGCCACTGCCTTCGTCTGAATACAGCTTATCGTACTTGGTGTATCCTGAAGATTTCCCTTCTAAGTACTAACAAGTCAAGAACTTTAAGAGAAAAGGTGGCATTGTGAGGCCCATCTCTTTCCCCTTTGGTCTCACCCATCACTGGGAACTCTTGAGTTCAGCCCTAGAGCTAGAGAAGTTGCTTACTTTTGTTGTATATTAGGCAGAAATTTAATCTAAGTTATTGAACAAAGCTCACACCAATGATCACAGTTACATTAATGGTTTTGTTTTCAGGCATGCAGAAGTGATGAAGAAAATAATTGAAACTGTGGCAGAAGGCGGAGGAGAACTTGGAGTTCATATGTATCCTTTTACAAAAAATCTTGCTACTGGTTCAATGAAAAGGGATTACTGTAGAGCCTTTCATAATTCCTCACTTTTCACACATCATCCAGGTAAAATATAAGATATCCTCCTCAGCAGTTGCTTCCCTCTTCCTCATATCTCCAGCAAGTTTATATTGTAAAGGTATAGTAGATTGCTGCACTTGGAATCGTGTTGGTAACTGAAAGGACAGAGAACTGCTTTAGAAAAGATTGCAAGATTAAGCTCACAATTGCCGCTGAATGACATGAAATATCAGTCAGTCCATGATTCTGTCCCTCCTGACGAGAACTGAACAAGTGCTGTGCCTAAATCTTACGTGGATTTTAACAGAACCAATGGTAGAGGAGGAAACCTTCAAAAGAATATTTATATTGTTCAGTAAATATCCAAATGCTTCAGTGGCAGCAGTAACTATAATAAAAACTAATTGTCAAGTAGACTTATCTCGACAATGGAAAGGTCTACAGTTTCCATTCCATTATTATACTAGAAATGGTGTTCTTATCTTGATTTTTCCTATGAGAGAAACTAGTGCTGGAGGGAGGGAGATGTTGGAATACCTGTTAGGGTGGGAGAGGTTGCTTTGCTGCCTTGCAGTTCAAAGCAGACTTACAGTTGTGAATCTGCTGAGTTTGGTTTCCTTAATTAAACGTTCAGGTACCTTCTAATTTTTTTGAAATTTGTACAAGCAGTCATTCCAACAATAGAATATGACTACACAAGACATTTTACAATGTAATGGAGTGAATGTTCATGGTAATTATTGATCTTAATTTTTAAAAACAATAACCCGTACATGTGACTGTCTTGTTTATCCACCATTGTATACAATTCCTGTAATGTACCACTTCTATCAAGTTTATGCACCAACATAAAATTCCACTACCAGCCTTACTTTTTAATAAAGACCTTTATGTGTAAAAAATAAATCACTTTCATTCCTGTTCTTTGAGTACAGAGATATGTTTTTTTTTAACACAGTACAAAGGCAGTCTCGTTGTGTTAGTCATTAAAGTTATATGTGTCTTTAAAAGTCTAGACCAAGCAGACTTCTAGCCATAATGTGCATTTGTTTCTATTAAATATCTATCCAACTTTAACCAATGTACACATTTTATTTTATTTTATTGCAGTATCAGACTGTTATTGGGGTCTAACCCATTTATAAATGGCTACCTGGAAATTTTGTTAATGATTTCAGAAAGACTCCAGTTTAACATGAACAAATAGATTGTGCTGTCATGTTTCAAAAATAGTTATCAGACTTAGGTCTGGGTAGAAGGCATATTAAGACAGATTTCTGGATGATTTGAAGGCAAAGATTTTTGTCTTCCACTTTTAAAAAAAGAGCAGAAACAAAATGACTTCCTTTCAATTTTAATAGTGAAATAAGGAAAAGCAGGTGAGGAATTGATTTCTACATGGAAAGATTGTGAGCTTTATTCCAGTTCTGATATTGAAAACAAATTTCTAGTTTTAGAATTCTTTAATTCAAATTGTATGTGTTTTTGCAGCAACCTCTGGTTGGTGAATCTTCCAGTGAAAAGCAACGTAGATCCCAAAAGCGTGAAGTTTGTCCATAGTTTAACACAGGAGTGGGAATCATGTGGGCCTCCAGATGTTGTTGGTCTGCAAGTCCTACAGTTCTGCCCAGCTTAGCTAATGGAGCACAATCCTGGGAATTGAAATCCAACCATTTCTGAAGGAGTGTATGATTTCCATGCTTGTCTAATGCAAATTGCTTAGGGTATGCTAGGCAATCTGAAACTTGTTTCTTATTTGCTCTATCAGCAGGTCTGAGGAAGTTCTATGGATGGAATGTGGACCACAATTAGTTTAGCTATATGACAGTTTCCTGTTCATTTCAGTATCAGTAAATTGGACACACATTAGTTTAATAACTTACAACATTTATTTTTAATTGAAGTGGCAGCAAGTCAGGAGTGGCAATGGAATGAAAATGCCAAAATAAATAGCCATGTAACTAATGAGGGATATATATCTGATAAAAAAAAGTGTTACAAATACAGTCAGCTCTCCATATTTGCAGGTTTCACTTTTGCAGATTTGATTATTCATGGAGTATTTGCTGTCATCTCTGCTGCCTCTCTATGCCATTTTTAATAGGGACTGCAAGCCTTGTGAGACTGAGAAACTGCAATGAGGCTTGCAAGTCGCCATTAAAATGGTGTGGGTCAGCAGTGGAGGTGGCAGTAAGTCTTGTGAAGGAACGCTGATACCTCAAAGGAATCCATGGTGGGTTGAATATGGTGATAATACTTTTTTGTGTGTTATATATGGTCTGGGAGGGCCTAGAGCTAATCACAGTTTTTCCACTTTCATGGGGGTGCTCTGCCCCTAACCCTAGCAAATGTGGAGGGATGACTGTATTTCAAACAGCTGCTGGAGTTCAGGGCAATCCTATTAATTAAGTTTAAAGTACCATAGGAAGTAAGCAGATGGAGCAAATGTTGCTGTTGGCTGCTATATTTGTTGCTCTTGTTCTCAAGTTGTTGTTTATTTAAGTAGTCTTTGTGTTGTCCAGGATCATTTAGTGGCATTTCCCAGTACCAGCAGCAACATTTTATTCCTACCCAGGGTGCTGTTGTTTTTTTAAACTCCAGGATACACTGCAGCACTTGCCCACCCATCCTTCGAAGACTCGTATGGTTCTGTATATGTGATTCATCTCGGTTCCTTAGGCTTTCCTCCTCCTTGCTGGATGGGAGAGGAGCACAGGTTCCTTTACAGTAGCACAGCATGATTTTTGGAAAATTGTATCTTTAAAAAGGAAGCATTCCCATCCAAGTCTCAGAGCCAATAGTAAGCAAAGACATGGAAGACCTCTGATGATTAGCAGTTATCTACAGTTATAGGAGATCTACATGATGATTGGTCACACTATACAGCTTCTTTCATCCCCCGTCCCCCGCAAGCTGCTTTATGCACATTGTCCATGACTGCTCAAGCAGCACCAAGGGACACTTCTATTTTCTGCAAGAGCTCTTGCTTCTTTGCAGTACTTTGGAAGAACCCACAGTCAAGCATCAGTGTTACTTACACTCTTACCTTAGTGTGATGATAATGAAGTGCAGATCAGAAATTACATGGAATTATTAAAACAGTGTCTGGGACAGATCTAAATATTCATCTGGGGGATGTCTGATCATTGGGGTGCACATTTATTTGGATCCTTATTCTGCACTACAGTCTTCTCTCTTTCTCCCTCTCTCTTGTTCAAGATGCACATTTGATGGAAGAAGAACTAGGACAACCATATATTATGTTGGATAATCTGTGCAAATTATCTATCATCACTACTTCACCGCTAAGTAGTTATTCATGTCCTGCTCTCAGTGTACGTGGTGCTGTACAAAAATAAAGCTAAAAACATACAACCCTGCTGAAATTGTACAATCTAATCAAAAGAGAAGATAGAACAAGGAAGGGACTAATAGAACTACAAAAGAAATTCATACACATTGATCTGAATGTACAAGTTCATAAGGATAAAATGAAACTGGAGTTCCAAAGCTTTTTGAAAACAAGTTCTTAACTGGGAATTAAAAACAATAATAGGAAGAACAGTTTCACAGATACTGTATTTGGAAGGATGATTCTAAAAGCAGGGGGCATCTTTTTAAAAACACAAGAGCCAGCATGGTGTAGTGATTTGAGCATTGTACGATGACTCTTGAAACCAAGGTTTGATTCCCACTTGGACATGGAAACCCATTGGGTGGCTGTGGGTGTGTCACACATTCTCAGCCCCAGAAAACCCTGTGATAGGTTCACCTGAGGGGTGCGATAAGTCAAAATGATTTGAAGGCACACAGCAACAACAAAGTGACTAAGAGAGCCAGTGTGGTGTAGTAATTTGTTGAGCACTGGGATACCAGAGTCCTAATCGCAGCTGGGGCATGCTGGGTAAGCTGGGGCAAGTCATACTTTCTCAGCCTCAGAGAGAGTGAAGGGCAAACCTCCTCTAAACAAATTTTGCCGAGAAAACCTCATGATAGGATCACAAAAAGTCAGAAATGGCTTAAAGGCACACAACAACAATAACAACAACAAAGACTGATTAATGGAACACCACTCAAAAATGATTGCAACAATCAAGATGAGAAATAAATAAAGTGCGCACTAAAGTAATTGCAAAAGAAATAAACAGAAGAGGCCTGAATTTGATGACATTATAAACAGTCTCATTATGAGGACTGAAGTTTTAAAAAAGAAAAGCAACAGCCCAAGATCATGTGCCTCTTTCACAGGGTGCAGAAGAATATTCAAAACAATAATAATGCATATTAGGAGGAAGGCTTTTGAGAAAATAACATCCTTGTATTTCAGACAACAACAACGCCTTCATACTTAAATCAGTGAGACAAGCTGTAATACAGTCACGAGAAAATTCTGGGGTGAAAAAGTGCAAGTATCAGCATGAAGGATCAGGATTACCCAAAAGGAATGTGTGAAAATGTAAAGATACATCTGAAGCTATACTTGTGTTATGTTTCTGCTTATAACAGTCCAGAATTTGTATTTGGAAAGATCATATTTCACCTCTAAAGCCTCAGCTCAGATTGCACAGTTCACCTTTCTCCTGCAGCTGTATGCCCTACTATACAGCAGGAACAAATAAACACTTTTGCTATGTTCACTATGAACTATGACATTTCTAGATTTCCAGTTTTGTAAGGCTGTAGTTAAGAGGCCCTTTTCTTTGCTATCTAAGCCATGCCAGCTTCCTTGAATTAGGAAGTCAGATTACGGTACCTAAAGGAATGCTGACTGGTAAGAAGGATTCCAGGAAACTGGCCGCTTCTCCCTCTTGCAGCTTGAACAAAGGAAACAGCTGTTTTCCACCTAGGTGGCAACTTACGTCAATAGAAAATATATTGTTAATCAGTGGAAATGGACATTTCGGATGTCTTCTAAGGACGAGAAAATCTGATTGGGTCTGTTTCTACCATAGCAAAGAAGTATTAGTTTCATGACAGCAGAAATAAATGGAACCAGTGGCAAGACAGTTTAATGGTCCAGGTCAAGTAGACCTATGGAGGTCAACAGATTCACATCGCCCTCACTGCCAGACCTTTTGACATAAACCAGAGATAGAAAACAGTGGCTTTCCAGAAGTTGTTGGACTACAACTCCTATCAGCCATAGCAAACATAACCAGTGGCAAAGAGTAATAGCAGTTGTAATCCAGCATTTGGAGAAGCACATGTTTCTCAAGCCTGACAAAAGCAAAAACTATAAACAGTGGTATACAGACTGCAAGATTTAGTTTACCATCACGGCTGTGTGAAGGAGGCTAAATCTGCTTAAGCAGTGCTTCTGGTAATTTTGATGGCTATTAAAATACTTTTGGCAGCATGGAAGCTCTAAACTTGGAAGACTACTGATTTATATATTTTTTTTAATTTAGCACTTGCTTAATTTCTAATCCATGCAAATGGTTGGAAATATATTTCATTAATGTTATTTCTAAAGCTAACTGGGAAGTAGGCTGACTTTCTTATCTCTCTAAAGCTAAAACTTGTTTCTTCATCCTATGTTTTGTAAACCAAGGGTGAGTGTCACAGGTCCTGATATTGATCAACTAGTAGGTACTTATGCACCAGCATGGAGAAACTACTCTTCCTATATATGCCATGTTGACTCAAGCTGGTTTGTATTTGAACCCTGAGAGTAAGCATCTATTTTAATTTCTAGGGATTTAAATCATGCCTTTCAGTCATGTAGCCAATATTTTAAAAGGCAAGATAGAGATAGATTTTGTCCCAAATGAAGATGACCTGTGACTTTCACTATTCTTCAGTTTCGTAGAGTTACTAAACATTGCTAATACATGGAAGTAGAAACCATATGTTTCTTCCTTTTTCTAGCAATAGCTTCTTTCCAGAACAACGTTTTTTAACTGAAATGTCAGCTCCTGCTTGATTGTCTGTCCTGTTTCAATTCAGATATCAGAAAAGCCATTTCACTGGTTTCCAGAAAGGGCAATTGCACTGTAAGGCCACAGTATGAAAGTTATGGTGATGTGTTTCTTTACTAAGGGAAAAGATGCGTGCAGCAATGATTCTAAGCAATCTGACAAATATTCACGTCCCACATATATTCCTTCAAAAGGCCTAGACTGTAAGTGTCTGGTAAATATTAACTTCTTTCTGTTTGCCAAAATGGTAGAGAGGAAATGAAATAATCTTTTTTTCCCCTTTGGCCAGAACAGAATGTGCTCAACAGGCACATGGTGGTTCCAATTGATTTTCTGGGCACTCTTAGAAAGCATTGCGCAGTTGTTGTTTTTACTAAGCTATTACTTTATTCTATTGGAAAATGTTGATCATTTCTCTTTCCATATATTTATTGATAAGAGCCAAGGTTAGCAATATCCCCTCCCTAGCCCAAGCCTTGTTAAGCTACAGGTAGCAAAAAGGTTTGCCTGTGTCATTTAACTATTTTTCAAGCTATCATCCAATTATAAAATGCTGTCATAATGAGGCAGGGCTTGGAAAACTTTTTTTTTTTTGACATACCCTTTTTGGACATCAACTCCTACAGTTCCTCAAACTACCTTATCCAAAGTTGAATGGGGGTGATGAGAGTTATAGTCCAAAAAAGGTAGCTTTTCCAAGTTGGGGATGAGTCACATTTGTTTATCATGGCTGCTAGCAGTCATTTCTTTGGAAAGTTGTCTTGTTCTCTCATACATGTGTATTTTGGCCATCTGAACAGTACTTCAGAGTTTATATTTCTGCCTAAATATTTAGACCTCTTCTGACAGGGCAAACAATCATCAAGAGGTTTCACACAGATAAGACAAACCTTCAGTCTCTTAATAACTTGTATAAATTGGGCCTTCAGAATGGTATTAGGTGGCCTTTTAAGTTTCACTCTGAAGTTTAGCAGCAATGATCTGGCTTAGCAATTGTGCAGTCAAAATTCTCTTCTGGCTGTCAGGCTGCTGTTTAGAGATGGGCAAGGTATAGCCCTCAAGGATATTTTTTGTGGCCCAGACTGGCCTTTTTTCTGGCAAAAACAAAGCAAAACCACAGGTGAATTGCTGCTCCCTGAGGCAATTAAACTACCTGCCTGTCCTGTAGAGTGGGAGCTCCTCCCCAGCCATTGGCCATTGGCCATCAACAGAGAAAAGGCCCTGCAGGAGGGAGGAGAACAAGCCCAAATCAGCAGCTGCTTATCTCTTGGTAGATCCTGTCAGGAGGAGGAGAGCAATGACCTAGGCATTACTAAAGCCACTACCCCTTGCAACACCAGCAGCAAAGGAGTCTGTGGGGAACTTGCAAGCTGCAGCAGCAAGAGCTGCCCAAACCTCATGTGTCTCTCAGCACATCAGCATCAGTGGAAACTTGTACCATGGCTTTTCTCTACAAGTATCTTCTCTTGATGTTCCTGGGCTTTAGCTGGCCAAGTCTGAAGAATTCCAATGTGTTAGGAGTCCGTATCAGAGAGCACTACATAGCAGCTCAGGTTACTAGCTGGAACTATAGCTCACTGCCTGAGGAGCCATCCAGGTAATTAAATGCTGAGGTGGGGCTGGATCAAGGGGAGGTGATGAGGTTATGGATATATAAAGGAGAAAGCATGCATTGAGCTACTTGCTATTGCCTATAGTACTAGGCTTCTGGCTTTTAAATTGCAGCAATTTTAACTTTTTTTTTTTTTTTTGGCCTGATGTTATTTTATTAATTCTGATAGACAGAAAGTATGTGCGTTTGTGTGTGTGTGTATGACTTCTACCATTTCCTATTTGCTTTTCCCCTGCTTAGCATCATTAAATTACTCCACACTGGTTTCCTTTTCTCTAGTTGTGCTAGTCTGATATGTGTAAGAAGGAGGTCTGATGGTGAGAAGGAGAGGGAAGATGATTGCCACTACTGTTCTGGTTTATATAGCACCATCAATGTACATGGTTCTTTATAGGTAAAACAACCAAAAACAGTGGGTCCAAGGCGCACAATCTAAAACAAATATATACACACACACACACAGAAGGAAGAAAGGAATAATATAAACATAAAACTATGCAATACAACTGTAAAATAAATAAAACAAATTGACAAATACATATAATCAAAATATTATTAAATTATTAAACTAAAATTCCACAAGCTTGGGAAAAAAAAGAGTTTTTATCTGAAGTTTAAAAATAACAAGGGAAAGTCTGCAGTCTGCAAATGATCAGGGAGGCAATTCAAGGTTATAGAGCAGTGAGTGAAAAAGGATGAAGCCACGGAAGAGGAAACCCTTGGCTGGATGAGAAGCCTAGAGTTCCTAACACAGATCTTGAGCAGGCTGGTAAAAGAAATAAGGGTTGAGTTAGACATGGGGAGTTAGGCTGTGTAGGGCTTTGGAAGTTAAAACAAGAAATGTAGCGTGACTCCTAGAAGGGATGGCTATCCAGTGAAGAGATATCAAAAGTGGGATAACGTTATCCAATTGACAGGCCAAAAAGATAATCTTAGAAGCAGAATATTGAATGGAAACCAGATGACCAAAGTGGCGTAATGGAAGATCAGTCAAAAGAAGATTTCAATAATCTAGGTGGAAAATGACCAAGGTATTAGCAACAGAAGAAGAAAGAAAAGGTCTGATTTCTCAGTGTAAGAAACACACTTTATTTTTGACAAGGAGTCAAAAATAAAGCCAAAACTATATGCTTATATATGCAACCACACTTCCACACCTCGAGCTTGAGCAGTTAGAACGTTGTTCTGCTCTGCTGTTCCTTTGTTTTGTAATTAAGTTTTCCATTTGTGTCATTTAGTTTATTTTTTAAAATTTTTCATTGTGCGTATTATCTTTGCACACCACTTTTGACATAGCTACTGGATGTGGATGGGAAACACATTTTAAATTAATTAAAAACGAAGTACAATCTAGAAAAAAAAACCTTTGATACTTAATTGTAAAAACTGGCCAACAGTTTCATTATCATGGTCATCTTTTATTTGCTTCTGCCATTCTATTCTCCTAACCAATCTGCTACCAAAACATTTTTAAAAAAAAATTTGTTTGCTGATTGGCCTCTCTTGCATTTGCCCTTTAATCCCTGTACTGTTTGCTGAAACCTCATCCAGTACCCTGATTATTTCTCATCTGGACTGTTATAGTCTCCTTACTGGCCTTCTGTCTATCTAGGATTATAAAGATTATTCTAATCCTTCTTTTTAAAACGGCACCTTTTGCTCCCTTGCATGGTTGGTTCCTTCCTTCCTTCCTTCCTTCCTTCCTTTGGGAGAAAGGTGGGATAACAACTACAACTATAACAATAAGATGATGATGATGTTGGTGATGATTTCTTGTCTCTTCCATGCTGCTTATACTTGTTGACTGTTACATCCATTCATATCTGTCCCTGTGCCTTCTTTCATGTGGATCTCTCTTCTGTTTACCTATTTTTCCCCGATAGGACGGTTCTTCTGCCTCTAAAAATTATATGACTTGTAGTAATTACTGAGGTGAAGCCTTTCCTGTATGCTGGTGAAAGTGTCTTCTGCTTGATTCAATACCTACATGATAAAGAGGAAAAAAACAGTCCTCCTTCCACATTTGTGGGTTTGACCTTCACAAATTTGATGGCCGCTTACCTCCCCCACATTCTTCCCTTCCTATTTCCCCTGCCTTTTGCATGGGCACACATGTCTTTCTTCCACAGATCTGGGCAAAAGGCAAGTGAATGGCAGGGGACAGCCCTGTGCACACAGAAGGCATGTATGCACCTTCTCTGGTCACATCGCTGCCCCCTCCCATTTACTTGCCTATCTCCTGGGTGCCTGGAAAGCAGAGCACCTAGGTGAAATGCAAGTGAATGGGTGGAGAGGCACACACCTTCTCCAGACACATGGCTGCCCCTCCCATTCACTTGCCAGTTGCCCAGGTGCCTGGAAGGAAGGCAGCATGTCCAAGAAAAGTGCAAGCAAATGGGGGGGGGAGCCCTGGAAAGGAATGGGAGAGGGAGCACACATTTGGGCAGGGGGAGATATTTGCAAAAGTTGAGGGTCCACCGTATAGCCTTCTTACAAAAAAAAAAAAAAAAAATCCTGCTGACATCCTATTCATTAATCTTAAGAGTGCATTTCCTCTCTTCTTAAGTCCTTCCTCTCATACAATTTTTTAAACACAATCTGTTCTGAACTCAAATTTCACCATCCTTGTTTCTCTGAGCTCAATTTTTATACGCCAGGGCAGGCACAGCATTATTTCTGTGATCTGGGCTGTGCATAACACAGTGGTAATAAATACATTGCAGTAGTAGGGGTAGGAGCCAGTGTGGTATAGTGATTTGAGTGCTGGATGAGGACTCCAGGAGCCTAGGGTTTGAATCACTACTCAGCCGTAGAAACCCATTGGGTGACATTGATCAAGTCACACTATCTTAGCCTTAGAGGAAGGCAATGGCAAGTCTCCTTTGAATAAATTTTTTGTCAAGAAAATTATAGGGCAAGGTCACCATAAGCTGGAGTCAACCTGAGGGCACATAACAACAAAGTAGTGGGAGGGATTCCAGCTCTGTATTCTAGGAACAGATCTACACATCGATCAATATGAAATGGTGAAAACCCAAAGATGTGGTTGGTGGGGTAGGTATAGTTGTTTTCATACTGTACTAGGGTTCTGCTTTTGAATCTGCAATGTGTAGTATTACAAAATGTGTGGTGTCTCTAATCCTCAGTCTCTTACCTTGCCTCTTCTATGAGCAGCTGCATGTGATGTGTCCAGGAGATAGAGATATTTTGTATGCCACCCTACTAAGGGAGAGAGAAGAGGAGGAGTGGGAGGAGGCAAGCAGCTGCTGGATTTGGTGGCAGACACATCTGCTTTCATCCATAGAGTGACTTGTAAATGCAAATATAATAGCTACATTGGTGGAAATACCTTTTCAATTACTTGTCCACATTTACAAAACACATGTTGACAAATAGTGAGAAGGAGGCCTTAAGTGCTTTTTAGGACCTTTTGTGAAAAGTTTTAAGACATCTTCAAACTGAGGCTTCTTCCCATTTTGGTTCTATTAGGCAATGCATATTGGCTCCAAAACAGGTTTTTTTTAACCAAGTGTACCACCTAACATTTAATCTCTAGCTTTGCCTATATAAAGACTGTCATGTTTCTCTGTATTTCTGCCCTGTGCCGTTTCAGGAGAACTAAAGTAAAAGTAAATGTTTGTCCTACTTGCCGTAAGCTGGTATCTCTGCAGCTATAAATTCCTTCAGTCTGAAGTCTCCATCTTGGGACTGAACTTAGCTTCAGGTCTAACTTTGGAAGTAGCTCTCTCTTTTCTCCCCTTTCCTTTTACAACTATCTTGATAAACATCCTGGAGGACATGAAGGTTTGGACATTGTTATGCTATTTTGACTGGTCCCAATAGATGTATTAGAGGCAAATACTAGATAACACCCATTGGGGGAAATCTACAGGGAAAATCCACAGGGAAAAAGTGAGATGCATCTCCAAGTGCTCAGTGGGATATTGCCAGACAAAGGATTTTGTTTGTTTCTCTAGGGCCAGCATGGCTATTTTGTTTTTGTTTTTTTTTAAATTTCTAATCCCCCAAAGAATGTTTTGCAAGCTTTCTAGACATTTTAATGTAGAACAGCCTTTACAGTTCTGATGGTCTCCTTAACACTTATCCTCAATCTCTTCTGATTGTTTAAGACCTTAATGTATTTAGTCTTCACTATCCATAAATATTTGGAGCTTGTCAGGCTCGGCTTTATATTCTGCCCAAATCCCATTGTAGATTTACACTGGTATAAATGCTGTCATGCAGTCAGTTGCAATTTTTTTAGAGGTTGTGCAAGAATGCTATCCTGTTGTGACAACAACATAAGCTAATGTGCAAGCCTAGGAGCACTAACTGTGGTGATTTGGTAAACATTGTCCTTAGTGCAGAGTTGGTGTGACTTTTGAACAATGGGAAAATGCACAGCAGTGTTGGCTGTTGTACATTTGTTTGTGTGATCCAATACTATAGTTTACCTACGCTTGCATAATTTTAAACTTAGGCAATTCACTTAGCCATTATAATTTGTCCTGTAGAACTTGTATCTTGATCCAGAATTCCATGTATACTAAGGAGCTCCCATACTTGCCAGGTTGGCTTGAATAGTTCTGGGCCTCTATGAAGAATATTCAAAGAACTATCATCAGTGTGCACAACAAGCTCAGACACTCTGACCGTGTCAAGGGAAGTTCCCCAAAAGGGGAGAGATCATTTATTTTTGTTTTGACATCTACATGAAGTTTAAGAGTAGAATTGTCCAGATTTGCTGACAATCATCAATGTGTGATAATATTACCAAGAAACGCAGAAGCTAGTCTCAGTGCTGAAATGGTGTTTTGGGGCAATGTTGACATGGGTAATACCGAACAGGCTGAGGTTGTATCCAGGCTAGATAGTGCTGCTAATGGAGAGGCCAGACACTCTAAATATGTTAACTAAATATGTTAACAAAAAGTTCATAATTTTTTCTTTTCAAAAGAAATTCTGGATACTCTTTTTAGAGAGGTTTGAATCAATCAGTAAGCTATAAATCCATCCAAAGGTGGGAAGCTGATTCTTTTATTTCTTTCTTTTCTTTTCTCTCTTTTTCTTTCTTGTATTCTTTAACTTTTAATCCATACTTTCATCTTATTATTTTGTTTTTCTTTTATGTATCCTTTCATGCATTTGTAGTGTTTTTAGTGGTTTCTTAATGGAAGATGTTAATTTAAAAAAGTAGGAGGAAGATGGGGAAGGTGAACTGATTTTAGAAAGGGGTTAACATTTTTTTAAAAAGTGAAAGTGAAAGGCCTATTCCTGAGAAATAAAGATCCTATTTGATTTACCTACCAACTTTTCTGTCTCAAGCGTGGCCATACAAAGCCAACTCTTCAACATTGACTTTATGGCAGGGGGACACACATAGAGAAGAAGCCCTCTAATAATGCGTATTGTTAGGTGGTCCTTTAGGAGCCCAGAAATGGTTAACTAATTGCTTCAGTGCATATTCCAATATCAGGCAATGTGGCAGCTTGACGGGAGAGGACTGCTTTAAAGCAGTGTCGCACATTCAGCTTGATAAATAATAGGTTAATAAACAGACTCCAATCATTCTCCATGTATTTCTCCTTTTGAATATAATCAGGAGTTTGCTTCTATTCACTCTAGTCCTGATATACATCTTTCTGGATTCTGTGGGGACAATTGTAATTGAATATTGCAACCACAATCACAATTTAAATCGCAATGTATAGATTTAACCAACAATACAAAAATGTATGTATTAGATTTGGCAGATATGTGCTGTCCCAAATTTTCCACGCATCCAATGAAGTGCCAGTGCAGGATTTGATTGCAGGACTCTTCTGCCTCTGTTACTTTGTAGTAATACATCATTTGGATACAATCTTAAAGCCCTAAATTAAAAAAAAACAAAAAACAGATGTAAATACAATATGGAAATTATACCACAAAGAATTTTGTTCCCTCTTAAATATAAAACTGAAATACCACTTCCTCATTCAGGGTGAAAAATGTCCACCCCTTAGCCCTGGCAACTTGGAGCTCTTTGCCAGTTCCAGCTCTTCTTCCGTTTCTAAACTCAACTAGCAAGTACAGACTTTTCTCTAGAATTTTCTCACCCACAGGGCTATACAGGGGTACACCGACATGCAGCTGAAACAGAATATTGACAAATCATGCAAATTATACCAAAATGACCACTTATAGATCACTTTTTACAATGTTTCCAGAGCATTATAAGGTAATAATAATTACAATTTGAAAGAAAAATCCAGGTTATTAAACAAATGCAACAGAGCAGTACCATCAGATAAAATACCAGCATGAAATTCTATCAGACACTTAAAAGGCCTTGTTTTCATCTGGAGTAGAGAAAGAAGGAAGGCAATCTCTCAGGAGAACAAACTCTACAAACAGGATGCCACAAAAAAGATCCTGTTTCCATTCTTTCTTTACCTGTCTCACAATACGCGATTACATGGATCAGATATTTCAGCATAGGAACACTACAAAACTTAAGGAACACATATGTTTCTGCAACTGTGCTTAACATGCACTGTTTAGATTTCTGTTTCTCCCTGGTATATGTTTTGTACAATAAGTTTAAACTAAGACCTTTTCATTTTAGATTGTCAGATTCAGATCCCTTGTTTAAGAAAATTATCTATGCAGAATATGAACCAGATTTCAAAAAAGAAAAGCCAAGAAATGCTCTGTCAGGTAAGCACAACAATATATTCAGACATTGCTGACATAATTTTCATAGTGTAATCTCTCTGTTCTTATGAGCCTAAACAGCATCATGTTTATTTATTAATGTATTGTGTCATTATCCTGATTATTTTATCGATTCACGTGCAGATAGAGGGAGAGAAAATCTCCAAAATTATATTGTAGAAATGTTTGTGTCAATCCACAGTGCTGTGCTGTCAGGCATTGTGTGTGTATGTACCTTCAAGATGCCTACTGACTTATGGCAACCCAATGAATTTCACAGTGTTTTTTAAGGCAAGGAATACTCAGAGGTGATTTTGCAAGTTCCTTCCTCTGAAATATTTCCTATAGTACTTAGTATTCATTAGCAGTCTCTCTTCAAAGTACTAAGCACAGCTGAACCCACATAGTTTCCAAGATCAGATGGGATCTGGTGCCTCCAGGGCATTTAGTCAGGCATTGTTCAGAGTTCAAATGAATCATAGGGCCTGCCCCAAAAATATTAGAAGACCAGACGTACAAGAGAAAATAAGCTGGCGAGAAAGATAAAGAACAGATCAAAAAAGTTATACTGTCCAACTGTCCCAATCTGGCAGGGATAATTCTCATGAATCTTGCTACTTTTTCAGCTGCTTTTAAAATGCACCAATTTCTCTCTCTTCCTCCTCTATTTTCCCTCTTCATGCTCAGTTTACTTCAGTTACTGCAAATTGAATTCAAAGTGCAAAGACAGTGTGCGCTCAACTCAGCAAGGGGGAGAGGAAGGGGTGAGTTTTTGCCGTTCCCAGTGGGCTCAGGCAAAATTAAACTGCAACAGCCTCTCCTAGCTTGTGTGTTCATCCTCACTAATACTTGCCATCTTGACTACAAACTTATGTTGCCTAGCCACATGTGTCTTGTTTTCATCTGTGAAATGTTGGAGGATATTCAGGTAGCCTGCACTGCTTTCTTTCAGGGTAGTCGATTGACAATGAAAGTGGTAAATCTTTATAAACTGACTCTATAATACCCAAGAAGACAGTATTTATCTCATGGATAACATTAGCCCAGCTACTCAGCACTAGCCGTTCATTTCAGAGGTCTTGGGACCACTTCACACATCATGAGAAAGAGGCATTTCCAGAACTGTTTGGCCACCATTCATCTCTACAGAGACAAACACCCAGTGCAGAGGGAAGGCTCCTTTAGCTTTAGGGTTACCAATATGTAGTATATAAAATGTATGGTAATGACTTGTGATGAAAACCAGCTGAGAACTGAACACTTTTTAAATGTCTGACATGAAATGTTCCAAATCAGTAGTGACTTTTGAAGTTACTCTGTTTTTAGAAAAGCACTGGTAAGTGGATATTTTCCATTATCAGTATCACAGATACCAAAATTAGGGCACTTTGGCAACGTAGCTTGTTGGAAGGTGATTAATGATTCAGACAAGTTGTCTGTGTCATAATACCGTATGCAGGGAAACATGGCTAGCCAAAATGTACAAACGCTGTATCTTACCGTTGTTCTGTGTGTTACCGTTTTGAAGGTTATTTTGTGTATTGCCAAACAAATAGGATTGTGGCTTCCTCTTTTCACTTCTATATTGTTCCAGAATTTCCTGTACGTACAATCTCCCGCAAATTTTATGAAAAGAATGTGCTTGTAAAGAAGCAGGTGTTTGTGCTTTGCAAGAACCAACTCATTACACTGGGATGCAGAGTTAAGGAGCGAGTGTTTGAATGGCAGGATATTAATTAAATTATTTAATTACTAAATAATTAAAAATTAAACTAATTAATAATTTAATAATTATTAAATTATTTAATTAGTAGTAATAAAATTGTAATTAATGTCCCACACAATTTACAGTTTCATTCAGTTTCTTGGAAGCAATCTGTTTACAAAGAAGGTTTTTTTCCATGTGATCAGGAATCCTGCTTTTGACTTTTGTGGTTCTAATTTCATGATTTCAGAATACGCAGAACTGGTATTACTTGGGCTTTTGGACAGCCAACTAGGTGTGCTCAGGAAAAGAAGACAGCCATACTACGTGAAAGAGATTTGTTACATGTTTCAAACATTACATTAAATACGTCCTTTTTTTCTCGTGCCAAAAGTACTGGGAAGGAAACAGAGCTCTGTAAGGCAGCATACGCTTTCTACAGAGAAGTTCCCAGGTTGAACCAAAGGGATCTCCTTTTATGAGAAAGACTGTAAAGCTAATGACAGCATGTGTTGTTTGCAGGCAGAAGGCCTTAGGTCCAATTACTAGTGTTGCCTAATAAAAATGTAAGAAAAGCTGTACTGCACAAAGCAAAAGGCGTATACAGTGTCCCATCATATATGCAGAGATTCTGTTCAGGAACCCCCCTGTAAAACAAAAAAAGTGAAGCAACGGGAGAGGAGCAGCCTTGGCAGGAATGAAATGAATTAGAAGAGAAAATAGTTGTAGTTCTGACAGTTAAGACGTGCAGCTTCAAGAAGTGTTCTCCTGTCTTCTCTTTTCAGTGTTGAACCATTCTGACACTTACAAAACTTGTGCAGTTTTAAAAAGTATAGGTACATAACTTTACCTTGGAGAGTTGCACTATATTCCAACTGTGCAGCTTTTAAGGCTGTGCAGAATTGAAGAAGTTGCATTGTTTTGCTGTGGCAAGAAAAAGAAATGTTCCTCCAAGTTGTGGAAACTTTCCAGGAGCTGTTTTTCCGTCCTGTCCAGGTTTCCCAAGTGTTCAGGAACACCAGATTTAGACCACATTCAGGAAACTGTTGAATATCAATGCCATCCCTACACAAAGGTGGATTGGTATATAAATATAACAGATAAAATAAATAATCCTTGTTCTAAGGCAGAGGTAGGCAACTGTGTCAGACTAGTAAGGTCTCTCAGCTCCCAAGGAAACTGAAGGGCTGCACTCTCAACCAAACTACCCACAAACAAACAAACAAACAAATAAAAATTTTGGCCCCAAACATTCTTTACAGGTCATGTCTTTGCTCCTCCCTCAGGCCATTTCAGATCCAAGAAGGGGGCTTTTTAACAACATAAAGTGAACAGAAGTAATTTCCTGTTCACTTCTGGTTCCAAGAAAGTCTGTCAGAAATGGATTTTGCCTTTATGTCATTGGCCATTTCCACTTTCAACATCCTATGGAATCCTGGGGTTTGCTGTTTAAGGAGGGGCCCTTGAGGCCCCTCCCTGAACTGCAAACTCCAAGATTCCATAGGATGTTGAAAGTGGAATAGTAGCACTATAACAGTCTAGTGCAGAAATGACCTTAGTCTAAGGCCATTTCCACACGGGGTTTTTAACACAGGACAGAGCATCCTCCAGGGAGGAGGTTTGCACCTGGGAGCGGACTGGGTCGGACCTACTTAACGTAGATCTGCACCCCAGCCCGCTCCGGAATGACCCAAAGTAGCCGTCCAGCATGCTTTTGAAAGACCGCTAAAAACAGGTCTTTCAAAAGCATGGAGTGTGGCACTGTAAGCCTGCTCTCTTATGCAGATTTGCAGGCTCGCATTGGTGTGAGCCTGCGATCTGCTGGCGGCAGGCTTTAGGCTGGCAAGCCTCCGCGGTTGGTCGAGACCCTCGACCAACCGGAAGCCGCCATTTTCGTCCCTGGAGGAGTGCAGAGCAGTGGCCACGCACTGCTCTGGAGAACGTGGACCGGACCGGGGAGCCCAAAAGTCCGGTGAGTAGCATCACGGGGCGATTCCCTCGCCCCGTGCGGAAATGGCCTTAGTTCAGTTCAGTCTAGTTTTGGATAGTTTTAGGTTTAGTTATACGTGTATATTGTTTATGTATAGTTTGCTCCTTTTTGTTTCGTTCCTTTTTTTCCATAGCTGTGAATTAGCTTGTTTGTATGTTTGTATTAAGATTAATAAACACCAAATCATAATTAATCAATTGGGGGGGTCCTGGAGAAGCAACTGTGGTGAAAATGCCATGTAAGTTAATCTAGGGCATTTGAGAACAAATAAATAAATACATTTTGGAAAGTGTTTTGACCCCTGAAGGGCCCTGGGAGCTGCATGTAGCCCACTCCACACTTCGCCCACACTTGCTCTAAGAAATGGTGGAGTATCCTATTAGCCATAGGTATTTCCTCTTTGTTTCTGTGCAGCATTTTCCCTCTTTGCTCTGTTTAAGTTTGTTATAATCCAGTTTTTAGTGAAGAGAAAGCAGATCTCCTTCTTCCCAAAGTGCTATTTGGTATACAGTACTTTTCTCTTAATTGTTTATTTACTTTTTTATTTGGGGTGGGGCTAGGACTGATGGGGCCAACACTACGTGCTGAAGTGGGAGACACACTCATCATTCATTTTAAGAACTTGGCTGACAAACCATTGAGCATCCATCCACAAAGCACAGTCTACCACAAACAGTCAGAGGGTAAGTGCTGTAACTACATTGTTTAATAATTTATTCACTCAATGCCTCTCAACTGATCAAGAGGTAATTTTATACATGAGACTAAAAATGGTTGCGTCTTTGTTTCCCGCATCTGTGTTCTTGTAACAGTGTTGACTAAAAGGCCTACTCTGTTTTCAGGTTGTGCTTGGTTGTTTTCTAAGCCATGCTCACATTCAGAAATATAATATGAAAAGGCCTCAGATTGTTGTGTGAGAGAATGGGATACAACACATTTAAAGAAATGGATATTGCTGCCTTTTTTTTTCTTTTTTGGGGAGATATTCAAGTCTAGCTTAAAATGAACAAAAGAGAGCAGAGTTAGCATTACAAGCTATTGTCACTCAACACAAGTAGGCTCAACTACGTGCCATAGTTCATTTGCTGTAGCTCATCTGCAGAGATGAAAAAAAATTCCATTTAGTGAATCCTGAGATATTATCTGACTTCCTTTGGAACTGAAATATATTTCAAGGGATAAAAATGCCTCATATCCACAGGAGTGTTTGTGGGTATAGAATGAAAGGTATTCCACAATACTGAAACACCCAGAACCAGAAAACATGCTTATGTTAGGCAAAACATTAATTCTGAGAAAATGCAAAAAGCAGAACCAATATAATATCTGTGCCCAGCAGTACTATGTTATTCCCAACTGAAACCCCCAAAACTGAGAGCAAACATAAGCCCTGAAGGAAAACAGCTCTCTTTGTTTATTTTCAAAAAAGTCTAGCATTAAAAGTATCATGGTGCAATTTCCTGTTGCAGCAACCAGATTGTCCCTGCTGAGGGAAATGCTTTCAAAGGCAGGCATTTTATCTTATGAGAATTAGAAATGCTAACACTGATGGGTATCAGACTTCTGTAACCAGACATTATGGCTTCTGACTTTCATTAAGGCCATCAACCTTCTTCTCCTGTTTTGAACACTGATTTAAACTCTCACCTCACATTCTAGTACGTCAAAAGCATACTAATTTTGTTGCAGTGTTTGTGATGTGGATATGATCTCTAACAGACCTCCAAAAGAGCTGGAGGCCTGTTTTGACCTTCAAGAAGAAGCACTTAGCCCCGTGCAAAGTACAGGCATGGAGATAAAAGTGAGTCATGTCATCTTCTTGGTGTGATGATGTGAATTAGTATTTGGGGAGAATGTTGAAATCATTTCATTATTGCTTCATTGTGAGCAATCTTATATGCTTTGGAGATTACCACAACATTGAGCAACTTTATTTCACACCTTCAGGGATAAACATGGTCACCTTGGTTACATGACTGGAATTCTCAGTGAAGAACCACCTCAACATAACTGCCTTTGCACAGCTTCAGCACTTCCCACAAACACTGTAAAGAACCCACATCCTGGCAAGTCTGTGAATCAGCTCATATACAATT
Source organism: Ctenosaura bakeri (assembly GCA_948474755.1). Lineage (NCBI taxonomy): Eukaryota > Metazoa > Chordata > Lepidosauria > Squamata > Iguanidae > Ctenosaura > Ctenosaura bakeri. The sequence goes on along the minus strand of CAOLHI010002747.1, from coordinate 81,665 downwards.
CATACCTTCCTCTAATGAAGGACATTGCAACTTCCATAGTGTGTTTATTCATAATGACCTTTTCACCAAAAGGTATAACATCGACATATACAATCAAGGACAAAGACATTAAAATATAATACCATAACAATACATGGAATGAAATCCCCAACACCCCACCAGTTGCTACCCGTCTCAGCACCTTAAACACAACTAAGTGGCTTAAAATGGTGAATCAAAAAGGAAGGTCTTCAACTGTTTACAAAAATGGGTGAGATCTTCCTCCAGCTGGAGATCCAAAGGAAGATCATTCCACAAATGTAGAGCCAGATCTTGACAGGCTTGCAACCTTGACAGAGCTGTGCACTTTGATGTCATATGGAGCTGAGAAGTGTGAGGCAAGCAAAGGGTTAAACTAGTTTGTGGGGATGCATATACATACATTGCCAACTTTCCTTTTCAGTAATTTACTGAAACTGTGGGCCAAAGGAAAGTGATATATTTAGAGTAGCATGTTGAGTTTTAGTATTCATGAGTTGGCTGCGTTGGTGAAACTTTGTGCACTACATGGACATGCTGGCAATTGATCAAAAATTTTATTTTTTAGGTTCAGCAATTTTAAACAGCAGAATTTTATCTTTTTGTGGTGGGACGGGGGTTGTTGGCAATTCCAACAGCAAAATTAATGCTGAAGTTTAGCAGGAAAAAAGTTGATCAGATAAGAATCAGGGAAACCATGGTGATTCTGCTGTGGACTTTTATCTGAACCTAGGGTCAGTTGCAACTGAATGCTCGCCCCTTCTTAGTCTTTTCCCCACACACATACTGTTTACTTGACATTTGAATGGACTAAATGGTTTTCTTTTGTTAAGTGCTTATAGGAACATAGAATTTCCCATGGACCAGACAGCAGGAAGAGATGATGAAAGCCCAGATAATACAGTGCATATCTGCTGTTTACCTATCAGATAACAGTTCTTGTTTTTAGGCACCTATCTCTGGTTTGCCTTCAGTGAAAATTTTGGGATGGCTTTTTAATTAGGTAGTAAAAACTGCTGAATATATCTCTAATGCTCTTCTTCTTATGCAATGAGATCTATTTTGAAACTAAAATTGTCTCATAAAGTATTTTTAAAGAGAAGAAGAAGAAGAAATAATGATAGTTTGCCTGCTTATTTAGGAGGCAGTGCAGGACAGCTAAATACAGTTGTATCAGCCAGAGAAAGTTTTCAGAAATGTGTTCCTTTGATTAAGACTGCAGATATATGTGCACTTACTTGCATGTGCTCAACACATGAACTCTGCTGTGATCCTTCATGTAATATTGCTCATGCTATAATTTTGTTAGTTTTCTTTAAACACTTTGTTGTTTAAATATGCCAGTGTTTCTCTGCTTTCTTAAGTAAAATACTGCAAGTAGTACATGGGGATGGGCAGTTACCTCCCTCCAGGATCTCTGAAATGACTGAATGTGCATTCTATTCACTCAGCATCATCAATGGCTTCCTTAGCTAACGCTGCTACTTGTGGAACGATAACCCCAAAGTGTACCTTGGGCTTTGAGTTAACCCCAGGCTCTTAGAAGAACAGGAAAAGTGGATATACTTAAATGAAGTGCAAATGCAAGAACAGGCACTTCCTTGAAGCAGAAATATATTTTGCTTTAGTTTTATGCAGTTCAGGTTGTTTTGTCACTCTACTATATGGGACTTCAACACAGTGGCCAGCATATTGTTACCTGAAATGGCATGCTTCTTATATGTGAGAATGGGAAACGTTAGGCTCTTTCAAGTATCTTCAAGGGAAAAAAAATTCAAAACCATTATAGCAACAAGAATCCTGTAACAGTAATGAAAAATCTGAAAACATAGTTAAGTCTTAGTATTTATCAATAGCAAATATTAGTGGAGGGCTGTGTTATTGGTTTGTATGTGAAATTTGTTTATTAACAAAATGGCAGTTCCTCATGGTTTTCTCTCTTCACTGCCACTGAAGGCTTTGACAGGACATCACCAAAAGAAAGAGTGGATAATCATGTCCCTCCTGGCCATGTGCACAAGTACATATGGGAGGTCACTGCAAAAACTGGACCTAGAGAGGCTGATCCTCCCTGTCTCACGTATACCTACTACTCACATGTAAACATGGTGCAAGACTTTAATTCGGGCCTCATTGGTGCCTTGCTGATATGTAAAGAAGGTAAAAAAATACTTTTAAGTTGAAGAAACTGAACTTGGTATTTACTATGACTTACTTATAACATGCTAAACTTCTACCCTTACTTATATCTTAGTTGGTAATCTTCTATTTGCTACTGCTCCTTATTTTCTTACACAAAGCAACTTCTTTTGAAGAAACATGATGTGTCATCTTACACCATTACCATTTTTTGCCATTACACAATGGCAGAATCTTCCACTGAGTGGGATTGAGAGTGTGTGACATTTTCAAGGTCCCCCAGTGGATTTCCATGGCTAAGCAGTGAATCGGATCCTAATCCCCAAGGTCATAGTCTGATGCTCAAACCACTAGACCATGCTGGCTCTTCATAAATGATCACTATTTAAATGACTCTTGTATTTATACTTTTATTCATGCCTCTGTATAGTTTTAAGCTGTATTATTTTAAATATGTTGTTAGCTGCCTGGAGTCTCATTTTTGGGAGAAAGGCAGGATATAAGCGAAAATAGCCAGTATGGAGGTTGTGTAATGTAACTCTGTCAGCTGATCCTTACTCTGTACTGAAACAATGTAGTATCTGAGCCACACAATGCAAAACCACCACCCCAAAAACAGAAGTGGGTAGAAATGCTTTTGAATTTTTTAAAAAATAAAACAGTAATTAGGAGGCAATCTATTTAAAGGGAGACTTCCAAGGAGAGGCAATTAATGCTTCTTTGGGCCAAAAAAGGGCAGTTTGGTGGCATCAATAGCCAAAAAAAATAGTATTGGAAAGCTAGATGTGCCCCAGGGCTTCACTTTGCCCACAACTGTTTTTAATATTAGAGCCTTTCTGCCCTAATGTTATTATTCCACTTTCAACATCCTGTGGAATTCTGGGGTTTGTAGTTTACTGAGACCAAAGAGCTCTCTGATTGAGAATTCTAAATGCCCCTCCCTAAACGGCAAACCCCAGGATTCCATAGGATGTTGAAAGTGGAATAATAGCACTATAACAGCATAGTGCGGAAAGGTCTTTAGTCTGCATAAGGTTCCTGTAGGTGCATGGGACAGCCAATGCAGTATAGTGGTTTGAGTGTCAGACTAAGGCTTTAGGAGACCTGAGTTCAAATCCCTGCTCCATCACGGAGACCCGCTGAGTGATCTTGGGCAAATCACACACTCTCAGCTTTAGAGGAAAGCAATAGCTAACCTCTCTCTGAAGAAATATTGCCAAGAAAATCCCTGATAGGTTTGCCTTAGGGTCACAAAGAATCATAAACAACTTGAAGGCACATAACCCACACATGCAGGTGCCTGATCTAGCATCATTTCTGAAGGACAACAGATCTGGGCCTGAGCAGAATCTGGATGACTCATTTGCATGTGTACCATTGGAACTCTTTGGGTGATGACAGGAGATAAATATAACAAATTAATAAACATATTTGGGGAAAATCTTCCTAGAACTTCAGCTTAGAAGAGAGCCACTGACAGAATGGCTATATGTGCAGATCCTGTGAGTTTTAGTCTCAAAGGAGTAACTTGTCCAGATGGTGGACATCTAAAATACATTACCCAACTGAACTATTTATTGGAATCTTTTAATACCCAAATCTTATTGATTTTTTTTTGTTGTATATGAGAGTGTATTTTATTGTTTGAGGGGTTCTCCCACCTTTTTCCTTCAAGGAAGCCTGAACGAAGATGGAAAGCAGAAACAATTTAACAAGGAGTACGTGCTGATGTTTGCTGTGTTTGATGAAAGCAAAAGCTGGCAAAGAGCAACCTCCCTTATGTACACAGTTAATGGCTATGCAAATGGAACACTGCCAGGTACAACCTGAGCTTATCCTGTTTACCTTGATCCAATTTGAAGGTGATTTTAAAAACCACACACTTTTGGTGACTCTTCTTTTTGTTGCAGATCTACAGGCCTGCGCTTATGATCATATTAGCTGGCATTTGATAGGGATGAGTTCTGGACCCGAGGTCTTCTCCATCCATTTTAATGGACAAACTCTGGAGCAAAATCAGTACAAAGTGTCAACTGTCAACCTTGTTGGAGGTGCATCAGCAACAGCAAACATGTCCGTGAGCAAGGCAGGAAGGTGGCTGATATCGTCTCTTGTTGCAAAGCAACTGCAAGGCAAGTACATCTTTGTCATATTTCATTACTGGCCTTACTTGTTAGCATCTTCCGGTGATGTATAAGTTCTCATGAGGTGAGATGTAAGTTTTTGCGTAGGCAAGAAGCAAACATTAAGCAGACAGTTGTGCAACTACGGTGTTGCATTCATTCTTTTGTAGGGAGGTCCTACAAGATCATCTTAACAACAGAACACTGAAGAATGAGGGAAGAGAAAAAATCCAACAGGAATGTAAACTACAGTCTGTGTGCAAACTGCATGACAACAGAAATCCATATCTACGTTGGTAGTTTTTGGAGGTTATTAGCAGACTACCCCAATATGTATTTCAATATGTATGGTGATTTCAAGTGGCTACAGATCTGGTTCCCATCCAGATGTTTTCAACTTACATCAGACCCAGTCAGCATGGTTAATAGATAAGATTATGGGAATTACTGTCAGGGCCAGAGCTTGGAGAAATTACTTTTTGGGATTATGACTCCCAAGAAATTTTCATGGGCCCATTAATATTACATAATTACAGTATTGTATTCCACTTTACTTGCCTTGGCAACATCCCATGAATTGTAATTTAAAGAAGGGTATAGAGGCCTGGGCCCTCACGAGACTACAGACCCCAGCATTCCATAGGATGCAGCCATGGCATTTAAAGTGGAATATAGCACTATATTTGTGCAGTGTGGGTAGGTCCCAGCTCACTTGGCCATGTTGGCCAATGAAATCTAGAAACTGTAATCCTTCCCAACCCCTTTCCATGTTCTAGTCATGACTCACATTACCCTTAGGCAGAGTGACACAACCACCCAAGGTAGCAGATGCCTTAGGGCAGAAATGGCACCACCCATCCATTCATCCTGAATCCCCTAGCCATTTACTCTGATACTGAGAACAGATATGGATATGCCATATAGCCTGATCTAAACGCCTTAACAAGCTTGCTGCCCTCAGGGACAGTGGAGAGCTCTGCTGGAAAACAAGATTTACCCAATTTATTTCTTACCTAGGCAGCAAAATTGTCTTGAGCTGGCTCTGCTTATACTCCAAAACATATGGAGGCCACAACAGTGCAGTAGCAGCTGATGGCATTTCTGTCAGTGCAGTAGTGAATCCTCTCTAGATTTTTCTCTGAACTTTAAAGGAGCAATCCAGGGTGCTAAACTTATATGGGGGATAAGGTTCAGCACTTTGAGTGGCTCACTTAAACTCTCAGATTGAAATGTGCAGCAGATCAACTACTCCACTGACATGGAAACCATGAGCCACCTCTACCAGAATTGGGAAGTCTACCTTAGATATTCTTGTAATTCTTCCCCTTCTAAATTCACACTATTTTTCAGTGTTTGCTGCCCAAGAACAGAGCAGTCAGCCTCGTACAGACAGAGACAGTCAAGATCCCTATGGAAGTTACTTTGTTGCTGCTAATGATTTTCAAATGTCATTTTATTGTCCTTTGTCCTCATGTTGTTTATTGTCCTTTGTCTCCAGTCCTCACGTGGCCAAGAAAAGAAGTAGTCTCTGCCTACATTGATATCCCTCTAGACCACATGTGTCAAACACAAGGCCTTTGGACTAAATCTGGCCCACCAGGCCATCTTATGTGGCCGTCGCATCTCTCCTGCAGCTGTGGCACTCCCCCTGCCTGGCGAGCCTGGTCGTCACATTGCAGGCTCCTGGCTGCTGGTGTTCTGAAGAGGGGCCCAGCAGCCATCAGTCATGATCTACTTCTACTTCTGACTGCTCCTCTGTCCAAGTCTCGCCATCAGATGGTTGCCACAGGTTACCATGGCAATGCTCCGCATGGCTCGCAAGAGTTGGACAGAGGAACAGTCAGAAGTAGAAGCAGATCACAAGTGCTGGCTGCTGCGCCCCTGTTCAGATTACCAGTAGCTGGGGGCTCACAATTTGGGGATCGGGCTCACCAGGCACAGAGAGGAGCTGCGGGGCAGAAAGAGACACAGAGAGAGACTCAACTGGGATCAAAAAGTTAATGTTCATCTAATAAACAGTGCTTGGTAATATTTGTCTGATCATTAAAAAAAATAACTTTCTGCATTCAAAACTCATTTTTCAATAAATTGTACAACAGTTATACACTTGAATATTTGCTTGCTGTTATTTTTCCTCGACTTCTAGTATCAGAGCTAGTTATTACTAAAACCAGTAATAATCAAATGCAGAGGCAATTATTTAATATGATTGATCATAGTAGATACATTTATATGGTCTGAGAGATACAGCCGGCCCTTTGAGGGCAACCATAATGCTGATGTGGCCCTAGATGAATTTGAGTTTGAGACTCTTGCTCTAGACCATCTTAACTCACAACAGGAGTAACCTCTGAGATAGTCACTTTTCTACTCCTATATCATTGTTAACATCTTTGCCTGATGAGGAAGCCAATGAAGCTTTGAAAGCTTGCATGATCTATTTTGTACTTTTTAGCTGGCCCAATAGTTATCACTGTTTTGTGGATTTTGGATTTTGTTGCATTTTCCTGTATGGTCAATACAGTGACCCCTGAAGATGTTTACCGTTATTTATGCTGATCCTTTGATATAGGAAATCAGGTCTGAAAGTCTTCCAGCTCAATGATTAAGTACAAATGTTATTATTAATGCTACAGTCTTCAGCTGCAGAGCCACCAGGTTTATTCCTTTAAGTACCTTAAAGTAATCTTAAGTAATCTTTAAGTTCCTTTAAGATTAGCCAGCAAAGACCAATTTTCATTTGTGATGAAAAAATATTAGCAGGTACCCTTGTGACTTAGGAGCACACTTGTTTATTTTCTGTGACCATTTTGGTTCTGATAAAGAGTGAAAAAGAAACTATTATGAGTTGTATTTTTTTCTTAGTAGGACTATTTGTTTATTAAATAATAATATCTTCCAATTTTTCCATATCTTTTTTTAAAGCATTTATATGTAAGTATTCTCAGTACTCACATTTATGTAGATTTAATTGACAGAAATATTTTGTTTGAGTGAGAGAGGATTCCAACCTTACAATCAGCCTAAAAATAATTTTAAGTAAATCAAGAGTGCACAAGCTTTTCATTTCCAAAGGTGATGCTTATTGGAGACCATATGCAACATATACATGTGCAGCACATGGACCTCTATAAACATAGATACTTATCCCAACAATTCCCTTTCTTCACTGCAAGAGAGTTGAGAGCCTTGCCTGGGAGTATACACAGGCCAGATTGGAAACATCTGAAATCTGGAAATTCCCCACTCTTGATTTACACCTTAGGAAGGATGGATTGTGTTGCCTTGTATGGAAGCATGCTTGTAATTAAGCATCAGAGTCCATTTTAAGGAAAAATAGAAATACTTATTAGGAAGTTGCATATTCTAATATATATATATTTATGAGAGACAGAGAAGAAATGGGTCTGCTTACTGTAGTTATATAGCCGAGAATGAAATAACAGTGAGATGGGGCAAGAAGAAGTGAAGTCAGGCCTGAGAGTCTCAGATAGCGGAGAAACAAGAATACACGAGGAAATACACAAGGGAATCACTAACTACCAATCTCTCCCTCCCCTCTGGACAGTCTTCTCCATTGTGTCCTTTTTAAAAGAGCTAAAGAAGGGACATTTTGGATTCTATGCAGAGGGGAAAAGCTATAACTTTACTAGGCCTCTTTTGAAAATCAGAACTATCGAATTCACAACTTTGTTTTAATATGAACAGGATGAAAGGCAATATAAAACAGACATTTTTACAACTATTATACATCATGCAAATGTTTCTTAACAAATATTATTCCCATCTCTTTTTCATATCAGCCGGAATGCATGGCTACCTCAACATAGAAGACTGTGGAAAACCAGATACTTTAACAAAGAAATTATCTTTTAAAGAATTGAGGATGATTAAGGACTGGGACTATTTCATTGCTGCAGAAGAAGTTGTTTGGGATTATGCTCCAGAAATTCCTGACAATATTGATAGGTAATTTGGTGGGAAGTGTTGGTTGGCATACTGTAGTAAAAGAAGTTCTTCATTCTTAGGACTCTGTAGTTCTGCTATGCTGGATTTTGAGGCCAAGATCCCAGGACAAACCAAGGCCTTGGCAATTAGTTAATGGACATTGTTGCACAGGCCATTTCCGCATGGCGTCACAGTCCTGCTATGGGGACAGGATGGCAGTGGTCTGCAGGTCATGCGTTTGCACGTTGTCATGGTCCCACTGCCATCCCGTCCCCATGTGTCACAATCACAGAATGTTCAGTTAATGGATTAAATCCGTTAAGTGTCTATGATCACACGATGCTCTTGTACTTACTTGCCACGCAGAAGGACAGGAAATGTGATGGAGGTGCTTCCTCCCCCAGCACAGCATGGGAAAGAGCCCAGTGGTGCTGCCAAAGGCAGAGATGTGTCCTTCGCACTCCCTTCTGCAGGGAGCTGATCGGGTGCATAGGGGTGCATTCCTATTGTGCTCCCTTTCTGGCAAAAGCACTGCTGGGATTGCAATGGGATGATACAGGAGAGTGTTGTCATGAGGAAATGGTGGTTAGTTGAGGCAGCTGATTGGTATGGGCTCAAAGAGACAATAATAGATGTTCTTATAGTGTTTGCAAATACTGTAAGTATTTATTGTTGAAGCCTTGACTGCATTCAGATGTCATGCTAAATTAAAGTTCAGCACGATGAGAGCCATAGTGAGCCAGAATTAAGATGATGCTCTTTCTGATTTCAATTAACCATATGCTGTTTGAACCCTAAATAAAGGTTCCCAAATTCCAGAATCAGATTTAGGTAAAAATCAGCTGTAGGGATGTTTTAAGTTCCTCTTGCATCTGCGTGTAGTGGGTCTGGTTCAAACTGGGCCTCTCCATGCCTATTAGAGTAAAATAGTTAGAAAGGTTACCAGTATGCCACACATTTAACATAGCATGTGGTTTAACCCACCAGTTTGATCTCCAGATGTTTTGAACTTAAGCTCCCAGAAGCTCTAGTCAGCTTGGCCAATGGTGAAGAATTCTGGAAGCTAAAGTCCAAAGCATTAAGAGAACAAAGACTGAGGTTTCTAATTTTTTTTTATTACATTTTGATTAAGGACTGAGCCAAGGAATAAAAAAATCTTCAACAATTTTAGTGTCATAACCCCTCACTTTAAATGGGTAATTATTTTACCTTCTTAATGTTCAGCAGTAACTCTGTTTTTGCACTTTCTTCCTTAACTTTTAGCAGTAGTTGTTCCATGTCTTTGCTCCTTTCTGCTGGTGACATATTTTAAATTACTGATGTTTCTTTCACCAGCTTTTCACACCTCCTTTCTCTGAGCCAAATCTCTCTTTCCATGTGATATCTTCCTTGTATAAATTGAAAATACAGGGTGATAAAATGCAGCCTTGCCTGACCCCCTTGCCAACTGAAAACCATAATATCTCTCCCTGTTGTGTCCTGACAGTGGTCTCTTCTCTGGAATATAGGGTACATATCACGACAATCAGATATTGTGGAAGTAATGTTACTTTTAGAGTGAACCATAGTTTTTAATGATCTATACTGTCAAATTTTTGGTGTAATCTATAAAGCATAGGTTGCTTTTCTTCTAAAATTCTTTGGTGTGTTCTATTACCCAACACATGTTCACAAAGTGCAAAGATCTTGCTGAAGTGTACTTTTCATTTCTTACTTTCAAAGAAAATACAAAGCTCAGTACCTGGAAAATTTTTCAAATCTCATCGGCAAGAAGTATAAAAAGGCTGTCTTCAGACAATATAAAGATGCCAGCTTCAGCAAACGCACAGACAATGTTTGGTCCAAAGAACGTGGAATTCTGGGCCCTGTCATCAGAGCTCAGGTCAGGGATAAAATACAAGTAAGTATTCTGAGGACCAAACAGAAAGTACACAAACCAAGATCCCTTTTGGAAGAATGTTGATGAATTTGTACACAGTAGCAGGACATAAATATTACCCCAAATTTTAGTATTTATCTGTATGTATATTGGGTTAGATCCATCCTAAGATCATAACACATACAGTGTGCCCTCCCTTACGTCACCTCTGCATGCCAAATTTTCCTCTCACATGAAGTATTGCATCCCTGTATTTAAAATGCTGCCATGTCCATGCACATGGTATGTCTCTTGAAAAGAATGGGATGTGAGCATTCACATTTTTATTGTTTTACATGAGGGTTCCTGGAATGGACGTCCTGCATATATGGAGGGTGCACTGTGTACCCCATTAAAGTCTATTGAATTTAAACTATAATTTAAACTAGTTGCAATCATTTTTCATATTGATTTCAGTGGGCACTAATTGTAACAAATTACATGGCTACAGACTTCTGTGTCTTTTGTACATTTTTGTGATTCTTCTGATATAAACCTCTGTTTATATCTCTTGTGCTTATCTCATTTCTGCAGTGTAGTCAGTGACCTCTTAGACCTCCTAAGAACACACGTAGAGTCCACCAACACATAACTCTAACCAAGTTGTCTCCCCCTTAACCTTCCATATGGTGGTGGGGGGAGTTAAGTCTTCTCTTCCAGCCCTGTAACTTGGCTGTAGCATGGGTTTGCCTCTATGCAAAATTGCAAGCAGGGAGAAATGGACTAAGTCTCCCTGAGTGCTGAGCTTCCAGTGAGAAGATTTTATGTATTTCAATAGGCCTTGACCTTCATGCATACTTGCAATTTTTCCATGGAGCACATAGTGGGTAACTGAAAAAAAAATTGCTTGAATTATGCCATAAACAGCTTTTACAAAAATGAAATGGAGAGTGGTTATAGCAATAAATATAGGAAGGTTTTATTTGAATTTCTGTTGCATTCAGGCCTATATGCCCTTCCTTCCTGCCACAGTTTTTAAAGCAGAAAGTAGCTGCATTCTTGAAATGGAAGTTATCATGTCATAAATGTAAAAACCTAGGTGTTTTCCACCTTAAATGGAGCAAAACATTGCTCCAGGCAGGACAGTGCATTGTTGACCCAGCCCTGACCATGATCTTACTGCTTGTTCATTTGCTTCCAATAACAAATAACAAGAGGTCCACTCTTTGGGAGCAAAGTGAATGACAAACAGAAACAAACTCTTTTACGGAAACAACTGGAATAATATCAGAGCTTCCCCTTGATAACAATCACTGCTTGATGCTTAACAGGACTGTAACTAAACAACTTGTACTCTGTCTTTTAAAACCATTTTCATAAATACTCTGTTGTATTTTTATGATTTTATTATATGCTGTAGGCTGTTCTAGGCATGTTCAGTAGATCAGTGGGATAGCTGTGGGTTTTGTTTTTTGCTGAAATCTTTTAGTAAGGACCAGTGTCCTTTATAAATATCTGTTTTCCCTACATGTATTTTAAATAGATTGTATTCAAAAATATGGCCAGTCGCCCCTACAGTATTTATGTGCACGGAGTGACACTTTCAAAAGAGGCAGAAGGAACCATTTATCCTTCAGATTCCAAAGGTTAGTTATTAATAATTGTTTCTGCCCGTATTCCTTTCTGACCTCCTTATTGTATCATGGTTATATTTAGTGAGTGGCTTTGTAGCAACCCTGCCTAGGCAACTGGTTGAATTGTTATACAATAAATAAAAAAGAAAATAAGATGTTTTAAGGGCTTCTGACTTGACTGCAAAATCACAAAAAGGCAAAGAGAGAAGAAATAACAGGACAATTAAGGAAGTGAAACTAAAGTTACAGTCCAGTCAGAAAGTGTACAGAAAAGAGATCTTAAAAACTGTTTATTTTCTATTCTGTTCCTCACATTCTGAATGATAAAATTAAAGTAATGCACCACAGTTATGTGGATTTACATGTTATAACAGAAAAAAGGCATTTTTAGCTTAGCAAGGAGTACAGAAAAATCCAAACATGCTTCCAGACAGAGCTGTCTGGCAATGGAATATGCTGTCTCGGAGTGTGGTGAAGTCTACTTCTTTGGAGTTTTTAAGCAGAGGCTGGTTGGCCATGTGTCGGGAGTGCTTTGATGTGTGTTTCTGCACGGCAGAGGGTTGGACTGGATGGCCTCTGTGGTTTCTTCCAACTCTATGATTCAATGATTCTATATTCTTTCATTTGTTAATGTTGTTGCTGATGTTCTATTTATATTTACTTCAGAAAACATTACTCAAGGTAAAGCAGTCCAACCAGGGGAAATCTACACATATAAATGGACTGTGCTTGATACAGATGAACCCACAGCAAAAGATTCTCAGTGTGTCACCAGATTATATTACAGTGCTGTAGATATTACAAGAGATATTGCTTCAGGACTGATTGGACCACTTCTCATTTGCAAACGCAAGGCTCTTGACCAGAAGGGAATACAGGTACTGTTTAAAATTGATAAACTGGGAGAGAATACAACTATATGCTGCTTCCAGGTTCAGAGACAGTTTGCCTCTAATGTTTCAGTCCTACCTGGGAGAAGGTCTTATTAAACTCAGTAGGGCTTGTTTCTGGGAACACTGATGAGAGTTGACAATCTTGGGGAAAATAAAATAAAGAAAGTCAAAGCTTTATAGAAGAGGGCACCTATGGAATCAGTGTCTAAAAGGGCATAAGAGCATGATATGAGATTGCTATGTGTTGTGCCCTCCTTCCCAGTATTGAAACATCATTGGATCCATAAATGCCCAGTGTTGGAGATGATATGAATCTAAGGCAGAGGTTGGAACTGTGTGGCCTTTCTGCTGTGGTTGGACTGCAGACCTAACAGCTCTAACCAGCATATCCCATGGTCAACTGTGCTGGGAGTTGCAGTCTAACAACATCTGGATAGGTGTATGATGCCACCTCAGATATTGGGGTATATATTTCTATGCGTGGTCGGCGTAAGTAGGTGGTTGATCAGTTCCAAAGATGAATTTTTCAGAAAGCAGAACAAATTGCTGGTAAAACAACTGTCTGGTCAGCTGAACTTGCCCTGCTTGCCTCATTTATAGGAAAAAACAAAAGACTGTACCATGAGAACACAGTACCACTGTCATTCTGTATCTTGCAAACAGGTTGGAAATTACTCAGGTTTGAAAAACTAGTCAGAATATTTCCATCTGAAAACAGAGAAAAGGGTTTGGACAGTGCTTGTTGATGGACAAATTGCAGGTTGCTAGAACAAACCAGACCCAAATCAAACTTTTTAGAATGTATGGCATCATTTTACTTGTTAGATTAATCAGAGTAGCCTCTGGATAAACATGCTTGACGATTTTATCTCTATTATTATTTTTGTAACCTCCTTTTTGCCAGTTATGTTTACAGCAGTTTGATGTGACAGCCAAGAAAGCCAATGTGATTCTTGGTTGCATCAATAGGAGTATGGTGTCTAGATCAAGGGAGGTTATGGTACCACTCTATTCTGGTTTGGTTAGACCTCATCTGGAATACTGTGTCCAGTTCTGGGCACCTCAATTCAAGAAGGATATTGACAAGCTGGAACATGTCCAGAGGAGAGCGACCAAAATGGTGAAGGGTCAGGAAGCCATGCCCTATGAGGAGCAACTTAGGGAGCTGTGTATATTTAGTCTACAGAAGAGAAGATTAAGAGAGGACATGATAGCCATGTTTAAATATTTGAAGGGATGTCGTGTCGAGGAGGGAGTGGGCTTGTTTTCTGCTATTCCAGAGACTATGGCAAGGAGCAATGGATTCAAGCTACAGGAAAAGAGATTCCACCTGAACCTCAGGAAGAACTTCCTGATGGTCAGAGCTGTCCAGCAGTGGAATATGCTGCTTCAGAGTGTATTATAGTCTCCTTCTTTGGAGGTTTTTAAACAGAGGCTGGATGGTCATCTGTTGGGAATGCTTTGATGTGTGTTCCTGCATAGCAGATAGTTGGACTGGATGGCCCCTGTGGTCTCTTCCAACTCTGTGATTCTATGATTTTCTATTGATATACTAGGATTTTTACTCTTAGATTTTAAGAAAATAGGGCTTCCTTCTGAGTAGATTCACATAGTTTTGTGTGTTCTTAGTTGCTGAGAAAGAGTGGGAAGGGCTGTCTGTCCCTATGTCTTGCTGGTGAGCTTCCCATAAGCATCTACTGGCTGCTGTGCAAAACAGGATGCTGAACTGGAGAGGCTTTGAGTTTGATACAACAGGATTCTTTCTGTGTTCCTGAGGACAAATGTGACTTAAATGTGATTCATGTGCAGGCTTTTTGTTATATAAATTCCAGTCCTGAGTAGGCTGAGGAAAGGAGAGTTGGGAGGAGAGGTTTAACTATTTCTTTACCATTGTCTTGGCATAACTCACCTCTCTGAAGCTGCTATTTGCATTTCATGGAAAGACTCCGCTGTTTCCAATGAACTCCCATGGCAAGGGTGTTTCATACACAAGCTTCCAAGAAGGGAAAAAGTGTTCTCACTAGTCACTACCTGCCTGACACCAGATGATAGGAGGGGGTCACTCAGATAAGGGCTTTTAATGTGTGAGCAGGGGAAATTTTTATTTATTTATTAAGCTTTTTTTTTTTAAAAAAAATCATTGTAAGTTTTTATGATTTTGTTTTTTTTATTGTTTGCAATTGTTTTAATGTTTTTTAACTTTTTTTGGAAGCTGCCTTGGGTCCCACTCTGGGAGAAAAGGCAGCATATAAATAAGAGAGAGAGAGGACCATAGTTTTGGGCAATCACATGTAATACAAAGTTGTCGTTTAGGTACCCTGATTTTTGGCTCTTTAGAACTTTACAGGTAAGCACCAAAATTTTGAATTGTGCTCTGAAACAGACTGGCAGCTGGTGTAGCTCTTAGGTACTCTTGGGATATATGCATTTTGTCCCACTTACTCCAAAATGCTGTGCATTTTGCATTTTTGGAGTACAGCTTCCTAGAATTCTCACCAATCATGGCCAGTGGCCTTGGCAGTGGAAGTTCATTGGTACCAATGGATTCTGTACTTTACAGTCTCAGAGATGTGAGTTATACCAAGACTATGGTAAACAAACAGCAGACATGCTTGATGGGAAATTCTGGATGTTATAGTCCAAAGAAGCATATTTCCTAAGCTCTGATGCAGATTAGTAACTGAAGTTTCTGAAAAGTCTTTAGGTAAAGTCATACTACAACATATTCCAATACTCTAAAGCAGTGGTTCTTAACCTTTTGTTTACCACAAACTCCATTTAAATATCTTTTATTGCTGTGGACCACCAAGACTTAACTCAAGATTTAAATCCCTAAAAGACAGAGAAAGAGAAACAGCAACAGATGATCTAGTAACTATTTCTATTTAAACTGTAAAAGCTCGTAATATTTCTTCAAGCCTTTGCAAACCTCCTGTGAGGACTTAATGAGCCCCTGGGGGTCCACAAACTTCAGGTTAAGAATAGCTGGTCTAAATTACAAGTTATAAGGGCATGGGTAACAAGGACGAAACTACCTCCGTTGGGAGGGCTTGTAGCGTGTGCACTAACCTAAGCTGTTGAAAGTCACATTATGCCACAGAAAGCACCCAGGTTTCCAGTGACAATGACTGATCCAGCAGCACCTCAAGAGAACAGACCTTTTTCTTTTGGAGGAGTATAATTCCGTTTTGGAAAAGCTGAACCTCATTTCCCTTGATCAGACTTACCACTTAGCAGTAGAGCCTCCATCTTGTCTGAATTATGAGCCCAGGTTATTGATTTCCCTTCAGTCCATTGTTGGTCCCAAGTGGTGGTTTAGCACCTTTAACTTTTCATTTGAATCTGATGAAAAATCGGAGGAAGGACTGGGTAACATCAGCATACTGGTGGTAGCTTACCTTGTTCTCCATATGACTTCAGCAGTTTCAGATAGGGCCTTGAGGGGACACTGGGACATAAACACAGTAATCACCCAGCATCTCATTCTGGAAATAGGCATTTAACCAGAAATTGAACCATTGCAGTAAAATGTTCCAACCCACAAACAAAAAGATTTGATCCAGCCTTGAGACCTTTTGCTTAAATGTCAGGATGGAGAGAGGAAGTCTTTGGTATGCTACCAGAAATGATGGCATGTCTTGATGTCTTGCAGAATAAGGCTGATGTAGAGCAACATGCAGTCTTTGCTGTGTTTGATGAAAACAAGAGCTGGTACTTAGAGGACAATATAAAGGAGTACTGCAACAATCCATCAACTGTTAAGAGGGATGACCCAAAATTCTACAGGTCTAATATCATGCACAGTGAGTAAAAAATAAAAACCCTGAGTCAGCACTTCACTAAAGGTACAAAAGTCCAGAATCACTAGCATTGGGTCAACAATTAAAATGTGTTTTTGGAAAAAAAGATAGTGCTTTGGTTGTATATTCCTGCATGGCATTGAGTTGGACTGAATGGCCCTTGTGGTCTTTTCCAGCTCTATGATTCTATGAATATGGTAGTGTGTTAATTATATTTGTAAGCTTGAAACTATACTGTAGACCAGTTTCAAAACAACCTTACAAATTAGTTTAGCCTTCCCCAACTCAAATCCTTCCAAAGTTTGGATTATGATTCCCATCATCCCTGGATAGGGTCACCAGCTTAAAAACTGAAGATGGCTCCTGTACCTTTAATAGTTGTGTAAAAGGGTGTTGTTTGTCATGCAACCAAGTAACAAACAATACTAAATAAAATTCCCTCTTCTATATCACCATGAAAAGTACAGGAACCTCTCCCAATTTTCATTTGGGCAAGCCTGTCCCTAGCCATTGACAAGATTGCCTGGAACTGATGGGAGCTACAATTCCAAACATCCGGATGGGCCCAACTTGGATAAGGCTAAACTGAGTTTCTTAATTTTCATCACTTTGGACTACCTGGAGGAGGAATGTTGTTGTAAATTTGCTATTTGATTGCTTTAAATCAATCTAGAGTTTGGACAAAAGGATGTTAAAGGAGCAAAATGACTGCTTAATGTTCTTTCAATGGTGGAGCTTGGACTGTGTAGAGGGGGGATGGGAGGGGGCTACGACATGAAGGGCGTGACCATTGTGCATGGAGGCATGGCTGCGATGCGTGGGGGCGTGGCTGAGGTGTGTGGGGCATGGCCTTGGTATGTAGGGGTGCAGCTATGGGCCGGGATGCCCCAAAAACATTGCCGCTCAGGGTGAATCACTGACCTGCCCCCATGTCCCTACGCAATTGTGTTTTTTGATGGACCTTTTGGAACAGTCTCATACAGACCGTGTGCAGTAAAACAGAACAGTCTATATCGGTTCCATTTAATTTTGCGTATGTTTATAACAGAGAGTTCATTTGTGTGTGTGTGTGTGTGTACACCTTCAAGTCACCTGTCAACTTATGGTGACCCCATGAATTTCATCGGGTTTTCTTAGGCAAGGAATACTTAGAAATGATTTTGCTAGTTCCTTCCTCAGAAATATAGGCCATTTCTACACTACGCTTTTATGTGCTATTATTCCACTTTCAATATCCTATGGAATTCTGGGGTATGCAGTTTAGGGAGGGGCATTTAGAATTCTTAGCCAGAGAGCTCTTTGGCCTCAGGAAACGACACACACCAGAATTCCACAGGATGCTGAAAGTGGAATAATAACACTATAACAGTGTAGTGCAGAAATGGTAATACTTAAAGTATTTGGTATTCAAAGGCAGTCTGCCATCCAAGAACTAAGCAAGGCTAATTCTGTTTAGCTTCCAAGATCAGCTGGTATCTGATGTCTTTAGGATATTTGGGACAGACTTTTGAAATTTTGCTATTTGAATAGCCCCCCTCAAACTGCAAAACCTCCCTGAATATAGAAAGTCTTCATGTATCCTTGTTCATCATGAACTAGTTTTAGAAGCATGGAGCATTAAAACGAGAGCTGGTGCAGGGTAGTGGTTTGAGTGTTGGACTATGACCCTGATGACCAAAATTAAATTCCCCACTCAGCCATGGAAACCTACTGGGTGACCTTGGGTGCATCACATACTCTCAACCTCAGAAAAACCCGTGATAGGGTCATCATAGGTCGAGAACGACTTTAAGGCACATAAACATATCAGAGCACTAAAATACAACCTCTCCTTGCAATCTAAAGTGGAATTTTAGTTTGATTGATTGATTGATTGATTGATTTTATATTCTGCTGTTTTCACATATAGGACCGAACAAAGCTTACAACCTAGAAGCTAAGTCATCAAAATAAAAAAATAGAATCAGTGTATCTGTATTATATGTATTAAATACAGAGTATCTGTATTATATGTATTAAAAATGCAAAAGAATCAAACTATTGTATTAAAACAGCACTCAATTGAAATCAGTTTAAAAGCATTTAAAACATAACAAATGAAGACAAAAATACAGGCCCTTTTGCCACAACCAGTTAACAATGAAAAGGCCCTTTTAAATAAAAGGGCCTTTGACTGCTGGTGAAAGGGAGAGCAGAGAGGGGGCCAACCAATTTCTCTTGAAAGGGGTTCAACTGCCTAGGAGCAGTCACCTAGGACACTTTCCAATGTTCTTACTACATGTGCCTTTGGAGGTAACAGGACAGAGAGAAAGCCTTCTCCCCAAATCTCAAAACATGGGCAGGGAGATATGGCTTTTCAGATGGCAGAATCTAAACAATGGTAGAAAGCAAACATCCTTGATCTTTTCCCTTGTGACTTGTAAAACTATTATTCTATGGCAGAGATTATATGTCCATTCAGATGTTTTTGGACTGCTAGTCCCATTAATCCTAGCTAGCATAGCCAATGGTGAAGAATGATGGGACTCTAGCCCTACTGTTACCCTGACTTATGGGGGTCCCTTGAGGGACATCTTGATTCACTCCAAAAATGCAAAGATTGAGGAAATTAGTGGAGCACTGGCTGTAGCCAAATGAGGGGCAGGGTAACCCAACAGTATTTTTTACCCAATTTTTACGGGGTCAAACCCAGCGAAAAGCCAGACAATCATACCAATAACTGGATTTTATTAATAAATGTGTTCTCACGCACCAATGCACTCACTCACTCACTCATGCACATAAGGCCTATCAAGAAAGGAAAGAGGTGAAAATTGATAGAGGATTCAGCAGAGAGGGTGTAAAGGCGGTGATACTGCACCTATCCTGAAGTCTTCAGTCCGGGAAGCAGCGAGAAAGACAGAGCTCAGCAAAGAGAAGTGACTGAAGGGATCACTCAACTAACAGAGTGCTGGTCTGTTAGCATGGAAGGAAGTTTTCTGAAGAGAACCTCAAAAACTGGGACTACTTATAGGGCAGAACATAACTTGAGGGCAGGCCCTCTCCTGGGAAGAACAATGGCCAAAACTGAGGGAGAAATGCCGCACAATAGCAACTTGGTAGTTTGCATGATTAGTTTCTGCAGATGAACCTTGCAGTGTACGGTTTACTAAACATTGGAGTTGCTCAACCTGGGGAAAACCCAATAATCCACTCAAGTTGGCTACTCCTTTTCTGAGGACCTTCTGTCCGTGCTGACGTGTTTAGCCTCAGGTCTCTTAGGGGAACGTGACTGGGGATTTTCCTGGCCTGATGTATTTTTGGTCATTTGACCTCCTTGTCTACATACCCCTTCGGGCAATCTCTCTGGCATGGCAGGCATATTTGATATCAAATTTATATTCCCTGGGATAGGGTATGCCAGTGGGGTGATACTACAACATCTGTGGGGCCAAAGATTACCTATCTTTATGTGAAAAGCTGGGTCTGATTCCTCATTTATTTGCTCATATAATATAGAACAGTGAGTAAATATACCACCGTCCTTGCAATGTTGATGAAACTGAAGTACTCTTCATATTTTTAATTTCCTTTTAGATGTTTAGGTTAGTGCTGTCATGGTATTCACATTTCTCTGAAAATGAAAGCCCATTAAACTAAGTTGTTATACGCTGTTAACTGCATTTTCTTTTTGTCTGTTAGCCATTAATGGCTATGCAACTGACAGAAAAGATATCCTGGGATTTTGTCAGTCTGACACTGTTGAATGGCACCTCACCAGCATAGGCACACAAGATGAGGTAGTGCCTGTACACATTTCTGGTCACACTTTCCTAAGCAGAGGAAGAGATCAAGATATTTTAAATCTTTTCCCCATGAGTGGTGAATCGGCTACTGTAATAATGGACAATGTGGGTAAGTTACTGGTTTATGGCTGATTGTTATTTGCTTATGTATTTGCAATATTGCCATTTGGTCTGAAACCTTGTGTGGAGCACTCTCAGATGCCACAACTTTTTCACTCTCACTTCTTAAGCAGGTGGAAAAGGACCTCCAGCTGCGGGATTTTTTTTTTAACCTCTTTTCTCTTACTGGAAGATGGAATTAAACTCCACGCTCCTAGAGAGCTTCCCTCTCTGTCTCAACCAGGAAGTCAATAGAAGAGCAGTAAGGCACACTTACTTACAGGTTTATCCTAACGAGGAGTTATGACGAATTTTATATGAGAAAAATGTTGCATCATGCTCTAGAAATATATCATGTGTAATATATGGATTAGAGCTGGGGAAAGTGCAGCCCATAGGCTACATGAAGCCCTTTCCTTCCTTCTCCCCCTCCCTCTGCTGCTGCTGCTTCTTCCTCTCCTCAGCCATTTCTGCATGAGACTATTATAGCACTTTGACTCCACTTTCAACATCCTATGGAATCCTGGGATTTGCAGTTTTGGGAGGGGCCAGGTGACCCCCTCCCAAAACTGCAAACCCCAGGATTCCATAGGATGTTGAAAGTGGAATCAAAGTGCTATAACAGTCTCGTGTGGAAATGGCCCTCCTCCTCCTCCTTTCCAGGTACCACAGAGCTCCATGCCCACAATCTCTTCTTCTTTTTAAAATTTTTGAGTGGACTGAAAAAATGCCCCCAAATGTTGTTTCCTTCAAAACACCTTCTCTGACTCCTAAGTTTCCCAGATGTATAAACCAGAAGTAAAGTTCTGAATACATCTGGTAGTGGTGGGATTACTTCTGAGAGCCCTTCCAGCTAATTTTGGACTTAAAACGCAGAGCTGCAGTCTGTTGCAGGTGGATGACTGATCCATACCCAACACACTGCAACTTCCCACTCAGGCACAGGGCTTCCCACTGTGCTCTGCTTAAGCGATAGAAAATGGAGGGGGCGGGAATTGTCAGCTGTTCTTACTCTTTTTTCCTGCAGAATTTTAATACAAAAATTAAATACTATCCAGAATGAGAGAAGACAATATGCACATTTGCAGAAACACACTCTTCTCCCTGGTTTTAGGGCTTCCAGACTGAAAATTGGAGAAGGCTTCTGTGTCTTTAATGGGTGGGTAGGAAAGGGAGTTTCAGTAGGCATTGATTGTCATGTAACCAGGAAAAAAACAACACCTACTAAAATTCCCTCTTCTGTACCACAGTAGCCTTCTCCAGTTTTCATTCTGGTAACCCTAGTTCAAACTACAACTTTAAAGATACCTCAGTAAGCCTAATTTGTTAATTTCCTTTGGTCATGATCTCATTACTGCTGATCTTTTCCTCTGAAGGGCTTCAAAGGTCAAAACCAAAACTTTGAACCAGGGTCAGACTATGTCTATGAGGCTGAAATACACATTAATAGAAGATGCAGAAGGGGATTTAGTGTGCCACTTTTTTTGGAGGGGTGGTGATGAGGATAAATTGTCTTGGGAGGGGAGATGGGATGGAATCTATTAGGTTTATAGCACATGGGGAAGGAATTTTTCCTCTTTTGTCTTATATGATAAGCTTTACAACAATTGTCCTCACCCCAAAGATGCTGTTTTCTTGTGTGAGGTAGGCTGATTTTATTGATTTTATTTAAAATGTGAGCTGCCACTTTTTGATATGAGAATCTTTACTTCTAAAATGTTATAGTCAGCTATAATTCCAACCTGTGTGATGGCTACAATGATTTTGACCTGTAATATCGGATGAATACACTTCGATTCAGATTAGTCACTAAGTTTATAAGACAGGGAGAAATTTTGGCTCAAGAGGCTACATTCAGCAATCCAAGACCTGTCACAGACTGCACTCATTCATATATACGCCATATGCCATTGAATTTAGGTGATTTAGCAATCATAGTACCCTACATTTCCAGTTTAAAATAAGGCATGTAGAGCTCATACCTTGTTTTAAAGCAGAATTGTGCTTTCAAGATGTTCTGAGAGTACTGTTATCCTTTAAGCACTTTGCACACTTTCTGTACACCTTGTTTTAGCCGAGAAATATTCAGGGGTGTGTGTGTGTTTTTTAAAAAATTCATATTTAGCAGAGACAGTGGAGCCAGCGAAAGTGGGCAGGGGCTTGCATATCCAACCTATAGGTCATGTGTTCTCCATTCCATTGTTCAGTATGACAAAAACATATTTATTCCATTGTTAATATATTTGATATCCTACTCTATATCTGCAGATCTCAGAGTGGCTTACAATAAAATGAATTTAAAACAATGAATAACAATAATTCAAGAAGACTAAAATATCATTTATCAATTAAAAAGCAGACAGTTCAAAATCAGTTCAAACAATTAAAATAGGGCAACCATAGGACATGTGCAGCCTGGATAAAATAAGTTAGGCCTGAAGGCTTTAATAAAAAGCCAAGTTTTAATTTGCTGCCAAAATGATCCCAACGTTAGCACCAGTTGGGCCTCTGAAGGAGAGAATTCCGCAACTGGGTGCTACCACAAACAATGCCTTCTTCTGTATCCTTCCACAATGTGTTTTCTCCAGTGGTGGGATTAAAAGGATCAATAATCTGAATCTGATTATAAATACCAATAGATAACCTGATTTTTTTTTTGCATGTTCAGGAACTTGGCTACTGTCATCATGGGGCTCCCGGGAGATGAATAATGGCATGAGACTGAGGTTTAGAGATGCCAAATGTGATGATGATGATGATGTAGAAGAAACTGATTACTACTTTGGTGAAGAAGATACTGTTGTTGTTGATGCAAATGTGGTCAATTTTCCTGTTGAGAAAAGTGAGCTAACCAAAGAAAAGCAAGAAAATGAAAATGGAGATGATGGTGCAGGTGAATACGAAGATGAAGAGCAAGCCAAGTTAGCTGAAATGCTGGGTCTTCGAACAATCAGTGAGCCAGTTGCTGAGGAGGAAGAGGTGAATCTCACTGCTATTGCTATGCAAGAAGATACAGACAGCATCACATCTGTGACTGGTGGTGATGATGATGATGCATCTGGAAATACTCCTCTGGTATTCCCAAACAGCAGTGCTCTTTTCCGTGGTGATAAACTGCAGGAAACTCAAAGTTCAGCTTCCTACTCAACTTCAGTTGAGTCCTTCCACCCAAATCAAACATCTTCGGCAAAAAAACCTTCTTTTTCAGATGCCAGGGTGGAGAGCACTTTTCCATTTGAACAAGGCCAAAGCAACCATGAAAAGGATGGTGTTCCGATTTCAGGGAGTTATAACCAAACAATTGAGCCTGAACATTTAAGAACAGTTGAGGGGGACCAGAGCAAAAATGGAGCAGGAATACTGGCTAGCACCAGTACCCCCTTGTCAGTGCCCTCTTCAGAGAAGGAAGAAGAGGAAAATCCATCTGGAAGCAATACTTCAAGAGGAAAGCATGCAGGGTCCATTCTGACAGAGGCCACATTGTTTGCCCTTAAAGAGATGTATGCCTTACTTTCTCAAGTAAAACAAAAGAGAAATCTTTCTGCTTTAGACAATGCCACTTTAGGTACTCCATTTCTTGCCACTCCTACTTCAGTAAATGTGTCCAGCTTATACAAGGTAGAAACCAACTACCTTTTACATGATTATGATGAAGAAGAAGAAGATGCAACTACTGAGCCTCCCATGATCTCATCTAATTTAACTTTGGCTGAGGGAGTGTCGGTGGAAAACAATAGTTCCAAACCACAACATACTTCTTCTGAACTAAATTCCTTGAAAGAAAGGGGGGAAATTTCTGGTCTAAACATCACCACTTTAGATAGTCCATTTATTGTCATTCCAACAGCAGTAAATGCCTCCAGTGTAGATATGGTAGAAACTGGTCATCTTTCATATGACTATGATGAGGATGAAGAAGAAGCAAATAATGAACGTCTCATGCTCTCAAATGATGTAATTTTGACTGTGGGAGTGTCAGAGGAAACTAATATTTCAGAACCACACCATGCTTCATCTGAACCAGAGCTCTCAGATTTTCAAAGCTATGGCAATTTAACTTTGGATGATGTGTTAGGCAACTTAGTTTCTACACACACTCCAAAAACTGTCAAGAGTTTGAAAGATCCACCCTGTCACCAGGGACAAAAGTGTCCCCCTAAGAAGACTGAGTACACATGGAATATTATCTCTGAGAAGAGGAGTCATGATATACAAGAAGTTCTCATGAAGGATGTTGACAACAAATTGCAGAACAGTTCCAGAAATGCCACAGCATACCCAGAAAATATGACATTCATTCATAAGAAAAATAAGGAATCATATAAAGGAAATTCCCTGCTTGAATTACACCAAGCAGAAATAAGCAACAAACCTGAAGTGCTGAATGAAGAGAGACATGCCAACTACACTATCAGTGCATCTGGAACTTTCATAAAGATACGTCGAAAGAAAAAAAATGCAAGTGTCTTAACACCAAGGACATCCAAACATCTAATGACACTTGGTGGCCTTAATGACACCCTAGCTTCCGACACAGCCAACTATACATTGTTGCCAAATGAGACTAATTACACCCAAACTAAAAGACAGGACAAACCAATTGTTACCATAGGTCTTCCAGTTGAAAATGGAGACTATCAGGAATATTCTGTGGACAACCCAGATGATGATGAAAGTAGCAGTGGTTCTTTTGAATATGAAATAGTACAATATGACAATCCTTATACTACAGATTCCAGACTGGATAGTAGTATGCCGCGTAACCCTGATGATATAGCTGGACGTTACCTACGCGCCCTCAACAAAGGAGGAAACTTGAGGCGATACTACATTGCAGCTGAAGAAGTTTTCTGGGACTACGCAGGACTGCAAAAAAGGTTTGATGAGGTTATTTCTCTTTTAATGCTACTCGATTCCTTGTGTCTGTGTTAACTGCAGTATACTAATAGCACAATTTGATCCATTTCTACTCAAAAGTAATCCTACTGAATCAACCTGGAATTCCTTCTAGAATAAATGCTTACAAGAATTGCAGCCTGCTTTAAGAATATGCCTGTCCTTGAATAAACTATTAATTAAGATAGCATTCACGTTAGACAGCTGTCTTGAACTGAAAATGATGATTTCACATAGCTTTGGGTGCTAAGGGAGAAAGAATAGTAAATTGAGGAGTTATCAAGGGTGGAATCAAGCCTAAGTGTATTGCAGTGGCTCTGGAATCTTAGGGCATGTTGAAAGCTGCTTCTAGTTCTCTTTAAAGTGTCAGTGATTATATATTTTTTCAATTTTTAACAGACTACATGAAATTATAGAGTTTAGAAGATTTATGAAGAATATCGCAATATTAATATAACATTAACATCATGATATCTCATAACATCAATAAAAGTTCTAATTTTATTATCTGTTTTTTCATGTAAATTACCATGATTTTTAAAAAAACCAACTGTGTTAGTTTTAGCATAAAATAGAAAGGGAGGAGACATGAAGGAATCCAGCAGCACCTTTGACTGGTTTATGCAGATGCATTGATGGAACTGGAAGACAGCCACAGGTCCAAAATACTATATAGCTATAATGTTGCTGCCAAAGTAGATGTAGGGACAGAGTTGGCACCTGGGTTTGCAGCAGCATTTTTATGCAATATTACCATTGGCATTGTGTGTGCTGTTGCAGGTAAGTAGTTGTTTGAGCCTGTATGTACGCCAAGAAATGCTTGCCACCCAGAGCCAGTGAGACGGTGGTGTTATTTTCCAGTACTCGTTGAAACTAACTGATAATGCCTTTATGGGCCACTACTTTCATCTTTCTAAGTGTGCCTATGTCTGTCTTCCAACCCCACCAATGCATCTAATGAAGTGGATTGTGACCCCTGAAAGCTCATGCTGAAACAAACTAATTAGTCTCTAAGGTGCTGCTGGATTCATTCATCTGCCCCTTTCTATCTTAGGCATGGTTTAGAATAAAATAAGATATCTATTAATTCACAATCTTCATTAACATGTGGTTATTTCTGGTTAAAATATTCACATTATGTGATATGGAAAGTTAAAATGAACTGTTGGCTTTGTCTCAACAGCTATTTCTGTGTGTCCAGTGTTCTGAATAAGTCTGATATGAGATGAATATGGGATGGGATGAATATCAGATGAGATGAATGCAATACTAACTGTGGCTGATTGTTGTGGCTGTTCCTGCTTTCTTATGCTCAATTCATAGGATCCATGCATCCATCAGTAGGCATTCCTAGCATAAGCAATATTTTTCCTATTTATGATAAAAGCTATAACTTGTTATGGTTCTAATCACTTAGCTCGTGCTAAAATAAACGACTTTTCAAAGAGATAGTCTGGGAGTGGGGAAGGTGGGTGCAGGGATCTCTTAGCGCCTTGAAAGCTAACTGATTTATTTTGTCTTGAACTTACATGAATTTCAGTCTGCTTGATCAGATGCAGTGATGGTTCAGATGCGAAAATAAGTTACCTTTGAAGATATCACTAGATCTCCCCTCCCCACTTTATATTGAAACAGACTAACAGGGCTATAACTTTGGCCTCTGAGAAAGGGGTGTCTCTTATGTTACTTTTTTGGAGTATAGCTCCCAGAAATACTGTAGTTATGTTTGTGATTGTAGAACAGCCCCCTCTATAACTGAAACAATGCTTTGAATGCAGTTCAGAAAAGATCATGCTGAGAATGTAAAACAAGGGGTGGGCAAAGTTTTTGTGTCTCCTGGGCCTCCTGGAAGGTCAACATTTTTTTGCTCCCAAATCCTTTCTGGGGTTGTGGAAGGTATTTCCACTACATTTGGAAACTGTCCACCCCAAGTTTCCTTGTCTATTCAAGATCTTATTATTGCTCCCCAGGAAGATGATAGTCTTGTTTACAGTTATGGAGCTGTATGGAAACTACCTTCCCTTGCTGTGAAAGTAAACGTTTGATGTGAATGAACCAATGAAGTTATCCCTCAAATAATTTATTGCTGCTTCTAGGACAGAGCTTTCCAAACTGTGTGTTGCGACACAATAGTTTGTCGGCTGCAATGTGTAGGTGTGTTGCTGTTGCCATCACTGCCCTGGGCCAAGAAAGACCCTGGTGAGGGTGGCAGCAGAAGTGGTCCAGGCTTGGGTAGGGGGGCTGCCTGTCCCACAGCCGCCAGCACCCTGGGCCAAGAAAGACCCTGGTGAGGGAGGCGGCGGCAGGCCAGGCTCAAGTGGAGGGGCTGCCTCTCCCACTGCTGTTGTTACCCTGAAAATTGGGGATCCCGCAAGGGGCGCCCAGTTTTGCCAATTGAAAATACCAAGATGGGGAAATTGGACTCAGAGCACTGTTTTTGCTAGCAAGAGGCAGGGCAATGAAGCGAGATCTTTCACCCTATGTCTACAGCATCGGGTTAGAGAGTGGCTAGACAAGGTGGTTCCAAATAACAAACAATTCTTTATTAAGAACAAAACACAGAAGACAAACACAAACTAACTAGCTTAGAAAAGAAAGAGAGTTGCAGGGAGAGGCAATACGACCTGTTCCGTAGTCCTGGGGAGAGGCTGGAGATTCGGGGAAGGAAACTCAGCGTGGGGCGCTGAGGGGAGTCCCTTAAACACACCAACGGCAGGGCGGGATGGCAGTCAAAAGAGATCCGAGGATTGGTTGAAAGTGAGGGGTTTTTATAGGGAAGATCGTGCCTTTCGGCTATAGCAGTCCCAAAGGAGGGCAAAAGAGGTTTCGGTGCTGGACAAAAGGATTTGGTGAGGTCAGGTTTCTCGTGATGAGATTTGCATGTAGAAACAATACCTTTGGCCGAAACGTTAATGGCCCAACTCACAAGAGTAGTTTGCCTGAGAGCCACGTGGCTATTGAGGAGTCTGTGGCGGGAAGTTCCCTAAAGCTTCAGGCGAGTTTTGGGTTGCTGGCTACAAAGAGAAATGGAATATAAACCATTAACGGCCGCTTCTCTGTCCGTTCTTATCCGGAGAACTTTGCGAACACGTGAGATGAGGTAATCGCAAGCCAGTCCAGCTAAGGCCAAATTAAATGATATCAAAAGGATATCTGGGGGTCCTCACTGAGGGTGCCATGGCTGAAATAACACTGTTACCTCAGGCCGAGAAAGACCCTAGTGAGAGTGGCAGCAGGCCAGACTCAGGTGGAGGGGCTGCCTCAACTTACTGACTTACTTACTGAATTACTGTGTCACAAAATAATGCATGTCTAAAAAGTGTGTCACCAACATGAAAAGTTTGGAAAGATCTGTTCTAGGATTATCCTTAGAGTAGATAAATGTCATTAAAAAGATTTTTGGCCATAAGTGGTACCTTTTTCTGGGCAACAGCTCCTCCAGGCTACTGTGTTTTTCTTTCTTTCTTTCTTCTGAGCATCTTGTTACCCTCAGAGATGGGGGGCTTTGGGGTCCACTTGCAATGCCATTGTCTCCTTTGAATTCAGTCAGCATGCCTTTGATCATGTTTTCCAGCCACTAATATATCCCATCATGAAACTAGCACATCCCCCAGAAGGAGGTGCTTAGCGAGATAACAACATCACCAAATATAGTTGGCTCTCTATATCTGTGGATTCTATATCCATGGATTCAACTGACCACGGGTTGAAAATATTTGAAAACAAATAAATACACAAGCAAATAAATAAATACAATTAAAAAAAACCTTTGATTTGCCATTTTGTGTAACAGGTGCTATTTTACTATACTATTGTATATAATGGGACTTTAGCATCCACAAATTTTGGTATTCCCGGTGGGGGGGGGGGTTGAAGAACCAAACACTAGTGGAGGACCCACTATAATCTGATCCTTTCATCTCCAGTCTTTATGAATTGGGTTTCTGTTATGCTTAAATACCTCCCTAGCCACTTCCCCTTGGGAAAGAGAGGGCATGTGAACAGTTCCTAGTGAATTATTTTGGAAAGGAAGGACACTTACAGAACACAAGTGTGAATAGTTAGGACAACAGTATTAGTTTATATGGTACAAAGGTAACATATGTAGTGGGAGCATTTGAGAGGATGCAATGTATATTGTTGTTGTGTGCCTTCAAGTCATTTTGGACTCATAGCGACCATAAGGCAAACCTATACTACTATATAAATCCACCCATTATTTCTCAGGTTAAATCACCAAGTGTTTCTTGATGTTAAAATTATGCCTATAAGCTGCTTTTTTTTTAATTCACTGTTTTTTTCTCTCATAATATTTCTGTGTTCTCAGTACAGTGAGAAGTGACCAAATCAGGACAGTGTACAAGAAAGTGATTTTCCGAAGTTATAAGGATGACACTTTCAGAATACCTAACACTGTAGGGGAATATGAAGAGCATCTTGGCATCCTTGGACCAGTCATTAGAGCAGAGGTTGATGATGTCATTCAGGTAAGCCTACATTTAGAGAACTAGTGACTGTAGGTTTTAAATATCTACTTCAAAACCGAGAAATGTGTAAACATCAGAGAATGGATTTTACTTTGATTTGAATATCCTGAGCATATAATAATCTTTAGGAGATTTTGCATCCTACAGTTAAATTCTGGAGTGGAAATTATTTATACGGGTGGGACCTGCTGCAGAGTGTGGTGGAGTCTCCCTCTTTGTAGGTTTTTAAACGTAGGCTAGATGACCATCTTTTGGGAATGCTTTGATTGTGTACTCCTGCATGGCAGGGAGTTGGACTTTACAGCCCTTGTGGTCTTTTCCAGCTCTATGATTCTAAAATATTATGGTATGGATGAGTGGGGTGCTCCTATTCAGGATGCTAATGACATGGTCTAATCCAGTGACTCCTCAAACTCTAGTTCTTTGCTTCCCCTCCCAGAAGTCCCAGCTGCCTTGGCCAATGATCAGCAATTCTAGGAGGTGAAGTCCAAAACTTCTGGAAGACCAGGGTTTGGGAACAGTGGTCTAGTCTGAGCTCAAGTTTGCACCATGGTAATCTAAGCACTCAGAGGAGAAAAGGGTACCACTGGAAAAGACTGTGGCCGTTTCCACCCTACACTGTTATAGTGCTATTATTCCACTTTCAATGTCCTGTGGAATTCTGAGGTTTGTAGTTTACTGAGACCAAAAAGCTCTTTGGCTGAGAATTCTAAATGTCCCTCCCTAAACTGCAAGCCCCTGGATTCCATAGGATGTTGAAAGTGGAACGATAGCACTATATCAGTTTAGTGTGGAAATGGCCCATGAAAATTATTAACTGAAGCAAATCAGTTAGTTCAATTGGTCTAAATTCATTTTCTAGTCCCAGCTAGATATATCCATTGAACCAACTGCTGAATGGTAAATCATTCCCACTGATTCAATGGCTTTACTCTAGTTGGGACTAGCAATTGAATTTAGGCTGTTATTTCTATGTACTGTATCAGTCTATATGTAGGTGATACAATGAGCATGATTCATAGTATTTCCAAACAACAAGAACAGCTATCAATCATGCATGCAGTTCACAAATTTTTGGAAGTTCATAAAATGTGAAACATTTCAAAATAAAACACCATCTTCAATAGAAAAATCAGAAGCCTTGTGCCTAGCCACCTCTGAGAATACTTGCATGCAAGGAGTGGCATCAGCTGTCACGATAGTAATGTCAGCAACAGTGTTAATCAGTTCAGATGTAACCAAAACAATTTCATATACTTTGACTGGACTGCAGTTTATCTTGACAGGTAGGCGTAAGCCTATATTATGGGTATCTATTTAGGTAATGGAAAAAATGTGCCCATTATGCCTGACAAATTTTTGTACAGATCATTTTGACACATTTCGGGATATTTTTCCAAATAATCCAGTGCTATTCATGATTTTAAACTCTCTGTGAACCTGTTATGTCACCTGTTAGGCTGTTGATAGATGTCATTTGAAGCAAGTTATCATGTCCTCCTTCACTGTTAACTGAATTTCAAAGCTGAACTTTGGCTGAGGTTTTGATAAAAACTTAAAGTGGATTGCATGGAGCTGGAGTTTTCCAGAGTGTATCCATCATGGTTTCTTGGGGCTTGGCAGGATTAACTCAGCATCAGATACTCCATTCTATTCTCCCACAGACTTTTCCATTCCTGTTTCCTAGCCCACATTTACCACCTTTACATGACCACTGAGTACTCTTAGATTTGGTTTTTAGCTGTTTGAGAGATTCTCCAATATTAAAAAAAACCAACACATTTGTTGTATTTCAGTAAAACTGATGTTCCTCTGGGATTTCTAAGACTTCCCTCTTCTTTATGGAAAGTGTGACTTTGACTACGTATGTAGGGAACTCAGGGAACTGAGAACCCTGTTATTATATTTGATAAGACCAAGATAGGTCTTGTCAAAGGTCTGAATCCTTTTGAGGCCAGCCTGAGCAGAAGTCACTTAGAGGCTCTGAATTTAACAATCTTATGTAAGTTTCTTGTTGTGGTAAGCTACTTAGAAGTATGTAACACAGAAAGACTTCTCAATCCTCCATCTTCTAGAAGATTTTCCATTTCAGGAAAAAAGTGGGAAGGGAGGAAACAGAAGAAAAGAAATAGATTTCTCTTCTTTCTGTCATAATAACTTCACTCTGGAATGTGCGAACTTGACACTAGTATATCCCACAAGACTGAAGTCTGCCCACCAATAGTTTACACAGGAAAAGCAGTTATTATTTAGTATTTATTATTTAATAGAAACAATTAGAATAATCACAATAATCTATAAACAAATTTCAGAAATGCACAGGAACTCTATTAAGCCCTGGAAGGCTGATGGCTTCCATGTCAGTTGGGCAGTCCATCCACTCTGAGTTTTAATCAAAACTTTATATGACATATCCCTGGTACTGAACTCCATCCCCAAATAAGATCAGAACCATTAATTCAGAGTAAAAGCTGGTAGAGGTACCTTCCCACCAATATGGAAGCCTACAGACACCACTACTACTATTAAAGTAGTTTTATTAAGCAACTGGTGTAGATTGGAAAGGAGCAAGTACTATTATGGCTAAGGGATGATTGATACCCGATGTGTTGATCAGTACAGGTAGCCAGCTTGATAAAGAGGAATTTATCCTGAAACAGAATCCTGCAAATTAACTTCAGTCCCTGCCAGCAGCTTCAGGCTAATACATGCTGATTCCTTATGACTAGAATGTTCTTTGAAACCCCCTAGATCTTCTGACCTGGATTCATCCTACAAAATCTGAACCCAGCACAAATCAACAAAATTTAAAAATTTGGGAGGGGGATTCTCCACTGGAGTCATCTCTGTTGATTGTTGTCCTTTTAATTTTGTAGGTTCAGTTTAAAAATCTGGCCTCCAGGCCATATTCTGTCCATGCCCATGGACTTTACTATGAGAAATCATCTGAAGGCAGAAGCTATGATGATCAGTCTCCAGAATGGTTCAAAACAGATGATGCAATCATGCCAAATGACACCTATACATATGTCTGGCATGCAAACAAACGTTCCGGCCCTCCAGAAAATCAGAGAGTGTGTAAATCCTGGGCCTATTACTCTGCTGTAAACCCGGTAAGGACATGTTATATAACAAAAGATACATTATAATTTTTCCTCTAAAAGAAAAACATGTAAAATAATTTTTTTGTAACCTAAGCCCTTTCTGCACCATACCTGGGTCCCAGGACATCCCAGTGTCAGTCCAGCAGCGCCGTTGCCAGGATGGGAGCATGTCCTGAATGCTTTCCTCTGCACCCGGCCAGCTGCTGGTGGATGGTAGTATTTGGGAAACGCTCCTTCTTTCTGCAGTGCAGCCAGCTTCTTCTGGCACTGCACTGAGGAACAAGAGCTTTGATAGCACTTCTGCCCTTCCCACACAGCCCGAGTCAATGCAATTGTCACCGAAAGGGGCCTATTACAATTTTTTTCCAGTAATAGTATAACACACAATTGTGACGGCTGAGGATGCAACAGGAGTGGGACAGTGATGACATCATGCGGTAGCACGCATTTCAGCCTGGCTTTAGCACATCCCCATGCTGAGATGGGACTGTAGTGCAGAAATGGCCCTAGCGAAGAATATGTTGGCTAATTGGTATTAAGGCTTTATATGTATTCTGATATTCAGATTTATGTTAAATATAAAATTTCTTGAATATGAAATATGATTTTTTTTAAAAAAAAATAGACCATGGAATAACTTCTGTGAAATTTTACTAAAGCATCTCCACCAGAGTAAATTGAACAGAAGTTTTCAGAAAAATCACTCTTAATATGAGCAGCTTTTTATTCTAATTTTTATTTTTATATTAGCAGGGAACTAGTTTGGGGAACCTCTTTTCCTGTTCTTAATTATTTTGCAGGAGAAAGATATTAACTCTGGCTTGATTGGCCCAATCTTGATCTGTCAAAAAGGAATGCTTGATGAGTACAACAGGCCAAAAGACATGCGAGAATTTGTCCTCTTGTTTATGGTCTTTGATGAGAAGAAAAGCTGGTACTTCAAAAAATATGGCAAAACGACTAAGGCTGAGCAATCCTCTCGAGCCCAGCAGAGTCATACTTTTCCTGGTATGGATGTTTTCTTTCCTTTTCTATTTTTTTAAACTATTTAGACACATTTTTCACTGCTTCGCTGCTTCGTGCTCTTCTTTATCTCTCCCTCCTCTTTCTTTTTCTCTGCTTTTCTCCACACTGTCTCTCATAGTTTCCTCTCCGCTTCTCTCACCACGTCTCCTTCTCCTTCCCCTCGTTATTATGGCAGCCTCCAGGTCCGTATCTTTCCTTTTCTAAAGGGTGCTATCAATGACACATAATTGTAATGAACAATAACAGAAACAGGTATTTGCTAAAGCTGATCTCCTGTAGACTGTGAATTTTTCTCTATGTTGTCACAATAATAACAATCATAATTTTAATAATATAGGTTTGTTTACACAGGGTGCGATCCTATATAGTTCTTATGGAGTGGAAAGTTCTGGTGGCATAGTTACAGGGATGGAGGAAAAGACAGCAGAGTGAGATGGTGTGCAGGTATTCAATGGTGAAACAAAGAACACAGCAGCAAGAGGAGAAAGGACACTCTGGCCTTTTCCACATTTTGTTTTTAAAATGGGGCAGCGTGTCCTCCAGCGAGGATGTTTGCAGTTGGGGGCAAACTGGGTCTGGACTACTTTCTGTAGTTTTGGACTTCAGCCCGCTCCGGAATGACCAGAACTGGTGGTTCGTTGTGCTATTGAAAGACCGCTTAAAACAGGTTTTTCAATAGCTCAGTGCGCCCCAGTTCATCGCTGCGCTCCTGTGTAGATCTGCAGGCTAGCACCAGCGCGAGGCTGCAGATCTTCCGGGGGCGGGCTTCTGGCTGGTGAGCTTCTCCAGTTGGTGGAGAGCCTCCACCAACCGGAAGCCTCCATTTTCGTCCCCAGAGCAGTGTGTAGCGCGGGCACGCAGTGCTCCGGATCAGCGTGGATCATTGGAGGGAGCGTGCCAGTCCGGTGAGTAACAGACTGCCCCGTTTTCTTCCCAAAGTGCGAAAAAGCCCTCTCTGTCTTCCAGAGAGCAGCTGTAAGCCACCTATTTCTTGAGCGCCTGGCTTTGAGGAGTCCTTGGAGCCAAGGCATTATTGGAAAGATGGCTTGGAAAATCTCCTGTGTCATGGCATAGCTGATGGTGAAGAATGCTTGGAGTTGCAGTTTGATAATATTTAGAGCACCACAATATTCCCATCTTTGTGCTACAGGATCCTGAAATGGAAATCACCATTTCTCTGTTTGTGTTCTCACTATCCATTCTGCTAATAACTCATTAGCATTTAATATCAAACTCATTTAGTTTTACTTTCCTTTCATGTCTTTTCCTATTAGATTTTGAGGTCTCTCTTTTGATTCATGAATAGTGCAATTTTTATTCACACAAAATATTAAAGATTAAAGGAAGAGTGTGGGCGAGGGCTGAGCCTGAAGTAAAGACAAGCAATTTGATCAGTGTAATTACAATGAATTACAATACTTCTGTGTTAATAAAACACATATTATATTCATGAAACAAGAGGGCAATTTTAAAATTGAATAGGAAAAGAAATAAAGGATAAATAAGACTGAATTTAATACCTATTTAAACAGGATTCCAGAGATGCTCCCAGGGCCTTGTAAACCACCATGGGACAAAACTGAGCCAAAGTTAAGCATTTTGAAGCCTTTTTTAAAAGTAGTGGAAGGTATACCCTAATTTGGATTGCTGTGCTTGTACATTTTCTCCTTCTCACTAATAGCACCTTCTGGAGAACAGGGAGCATTTAGCTTGGATGTCCCAACAGTATGCATTGGTATGGGGGAAAGCTTGTCTGAGAACCGCTGTCCCAAACCCAATTGGATGTTTCATGGCTGCTTTTAAGTAGTGTGTAATTTGTGTCTGAGTGACCTACATTTGTAAATTAGATTTCTTCACTGGAGTCTCTAATATTTCCCCCCTTTCAAAGCCTAGAATATTCTTGCCAGGAAAAGATCTGTTCTTTCAGTATTGTTGTTTATGAAAACAAATAGTACTAAACAAAACTGCATAGAAGTGGAGCTTAAGGTCTTAAAACTGGGCCAAGAACATCATGCTTATTCAACACAAATAAAATATCTCTTGCTATTTTCAGGCTCTTATGACAATTGGAAGCTGTACTCCCAAGTCTTGTGATACTGTGAATGATTCCTTACCTTTCTGCTAAGGGCAATGACTATGTATTGGCTGGAATCCTTTTCATTAGCTCTGAGTAGAGTAGACCCATTTAGCTAAGATTGAGGTAAAGCCAGCTCATTCAGTGGGTTTACTCTAATAAAGAGTACCAACAAGATTCAGGCCTTTATTGCAGTGAGCATATGATGCAGGTTAATAATGCTTTCGTGGAAGGTGTGGCCAGCAGCTCACCTGAATTCAGTATCACTAAGTGCACAGTAGTTAATGCTGTGCATTAGAAGGCAAGTGGTAAGCAATGAGATCTTCCTTAAAGTCTGTTCACAGGTAGACATACAAACCTCTACAAACATTTGTAAAGCCCTGGGATATGTTGTCAGGGGCACCATACACACCTGGCAGTGCATTTAGAGTGTGAGTACCTTGCTCATGTGTTTGACAGTTCTGTGTGTTTACTGGCCATGTGTGCAGATAGAACTTTAATCTTTTTAAAACATCAGGGTTTTAAAATTTTGCTTTTATACCTTCAGTTCTAGAAACTAGAATTAGAAACTATTTAAAATGTAGAACTCCTCTTCTAATTAATACAGAATGATATTAGTCATATTATATTATATATATTAATGGGGGCTGCAATTGCAGTAGGGATGACTCCAGGTTTTATGGATGATGATGATGATGATGATGATGATGATGATGATGATGATGATGATGACTGAATTGGACAACAAATACAATTGCAGTTTTTTAAATCTCTGATCACCTTCTCTTTTCAGGCATAAATGGGATCCCTTACCAGCTGCAGGGACTGCGGATGTATAAGAATGAAGTTGTCCACTGGCATTTGCTAAACATGGGAGGTCCCAAAGACATTCATGTTGTTCACTTTCATGGTCAAACGTTCATAGAACAAGGAATGGAAGATCATCAGCTTGGTGTCTATACTCTTCTTCCTGGTAAATATAATCAAATCCATGAACTGGTGTCAGAAAATTAAACATTTTCTATAAGCCTGGAAGGTCTTCACACATATATAACTTATTGCATTTGTGCAGAGATTGGAACATGAGGTTTGAAAATTAAAGCATGTTAAAGGTCAGAAAATAACTCACTATTTAAAATGTTGGTTTCTAGGACAGCCACAGGATTTACAGAGCAAAATGTAGAGATTGTTAACATTGACCCTAAGAGCACTTTCAGTAAAAAGGTGCTCATTTTCTCATTTTATAGTTCCCTTTCCCTAATATGGAATTTTTAATTTAGTTGGACTACAGAGCCCTTAATACAATTATTGCCTCGGAATGGTGGAATTTCAACACATCTGGAAACTGTCACATTAGGGAAAGATATCCTAAAGAATGGGATCACATCAGAATTTGCTCAGTTATGTTTTGTCACTGAACTGTATATCACCTCTTTTTTCTGTCCACTTTCACTTTTGCTGACATGTACACTATTCACTTGCCCTTCAAATGCCTTGCTTATGAATGGCTTGGAAGAATTTGATGTCAAACTTTTCTAAGGAATGATGCATTTATATCTGCTAGAGGATGCTGGCCCCTTGCAAGAGCAGCAATAAGCGGCTAGCTACAACAATAAGTCAGTGTTGGTGCTGTAGAAAATATATTATTGACAAATACCAGTACTGAAATGATTTAGGCAATATATAGTTTATCTTTGGGGGAACAGCTTGAAAGAAGAAATTATATAAACAGTATAATTTGATTAAGGATTTGTTACTTTGCCTGTAGTTATTATATTACTGTAACAAATATGTAAAAGTGTCTTTTAGCTGTGTGTATTTTCTTGGTAAATGATTAGGAAACTATTGTAAAAGAATTAATGTTCCTTCCATTGGCCTTCTGAGATGTATTGGCTAACTTCCTTCTCTCTGTGTGTTTTTTTTAAAACTGAGTTCTATGACTGTGTATGTAGAAAGCATAAAGAGCAGGCAGAATGAAGTGAGCCATCGATATGCTATTTTGTTATTCAGTATTCAAGTTCTGTTCCATTCATATAGCCTAGCTTTAATATTGTTCATACAGACAAAAGTGAACAAACAGTGGTAAATATGGAATGAGGAGTAGACCCCCTGAAGGTTCTGGGTTTTTGCCACTTCCTCACAGGTAAATGTGCATCAGATAGATAAATGGATAGATTTTGGCACCTGAGATATAAATTCCTGCAAGGACCTCTTGCGGTAAATAAACAAGAAGAAGGCACATAATAATATATGTAAAAATGAATAATTTGCTTCTTTTTCATATCACCTAAAATATATTGCCCGAAGCAAATGTCTAATTGATATGGACATTATACAAATAATACCCTCCCTGTACATGGTGCTTTGTCTCACTCTTGTCATATATCATTTCTGAAATCCCACTTTTAAGTACAAAAGTTTGACTTAATCTCTTGATCGTTATTTCTAATGGTTACTGATTTTTTTCCACATCAACACTTCCCTTTAATTGATTATCCCTTCCCACCACTTGTTGTCTTCCCTGTTTTTCTTGTTTCAATTGTAAAATCCTAGAGAGCAGGGATTATTTATTTTTCTCTATTCAAACTCCACAAAGTTCCATGAGTGCTGATAGTGGAGATTGATCACTCTAGTGTCTGAATGGTGGTGAATCTCCTCCAGGATTTAGTTCAAATTTTAAAGAAATTATTCAAGGTGCTAAACTGTTTCCCCAGATGGATTCAGCACAATGGACAGTTCCTTTAAAATTCAGTCTAAGATGTGCTGATTCAGCACTCCACTAAAATTGGAACCACTAGCCTCCACTCCTGAGAACAACAGCAACAATAGATAAAAATAAATATTTAAGTTGGGTGGATGAATTGCCAGATGCTAGGCAACAAGTGCTCATAGAGGCATTCAGAATGTTTTTACAACACTTATTGACAGCAGTAATAGTGTCACTTTTGCCTAGTGACTTCTCATGTTTGCTAGCACTTTGTTCCACGAGGAATCTTGTGCCTAATATCTCATTCCTGCTAAGACAGAGTAAGAAAACTATAGCATAAGCATGGGTTTGAGATGCTACCATACTTATTATATGACCACAGCAATCAATCTTCTGTGATTTAACCATGTCAAAGATGTGCATATACCTCCTTTCTTCTTTCAAGGTACATTCACTACTGTTGAAATGACACCATCAAAAGCTGGCACATGGCTTTTAGAAACAGAAGTTGGTGAATATCAGGAAGCAGGAATGCAGGCTGTTTTTACTGTTATAGATGAAGGTAACTGAGCTTAATTAATTCTACCAAGTATCTAAACTTCATTGCATCAGTAGCAGACCAAGGTATGTGTTGGGGGCAGTTCACTGTTTCCCCCAGTGTGGGTGGGTGTCATTGTCAACATAGACCCTGATTGATGGGATTTCTAGGGAGACTGGGGTAATGGCTGCTGTTTTTAATATCATGCTGGTATTTTCTGTCTGTGTCTTTTACCCTTCCCATTCCAGGCTTAGCAGTACCTTTTCAGTGGCATCTCCCCTACTGCCCCACCTGCTGAAATTAGGCTATAAGACTGTTCCATCTGTTCCAATAATTTAAGCATGGCTTTAAAAAAAGGTTTCATCTTTCTCTATAGAGTGCAGGTTACCTATGGGTCTGGCAAGTGGCGTTATACAAGATTCACAAATCAGTGCTTCTGATCATACAGGTAAGTTGAATTTCTCAGAGCTAAGGAATGTGAGATGTGATGTTGAATACATCTCATAACATCGCCAGTGACAGTGTGTACATTCTAGTCTCTGGTACTCCATCCACTGCACATGGTACCTCTGCTTTAATGAAAACTCTCTTTCTGCAGAGAATATTTAATGTGATCCTGTATTTTCACTTCAGTTGTTTAATTGGGGAATGCAATCATTCATACAGCCAAAACTGACAGAATAAGGCAAATGTTTTTAGGCCTTACTTGGCATAAAATCTAACATGCACAATTGAATGTATTCATTTTGATTTAGTCTGCATGGTCCTCTAGAGTAAATTTTCTGCTGTTCAATTACTGTTCATTTTTAATCGATAATTGACAAACAATAGTAGTTGATATTTTGTCAAGTCTTCTTGTTATGAAAGAATAATCCACATTACAAGTTCTTGGTGCTATCTAAAATGGAAGTAAGTAAGCAAATGGCGATGGCAACAACAGCAGCAGCAAAAAAAACCCTCCCTAACTTTTACCATTTCTTTTACAAGAAATATTGTCTTTGCTCCTCTCTAGGTTACTGGGAGACTAAACTTGCAAGATTAAACAACACTGGAAAGTACAATGCTTGGAGCACTGAGAAGAAGAAAAATGAACATCCCTGGATTCAGGTATAATGTGATCACAGAAATCAAAAAGTATATCTTATTAGCATAGATTTAAAATGACTTGGTTTTTTAAAGCTTAGAAAAAGCTTGAATTGTGGTATGGTGGGCTCTATGGCGGGCTCTATGCACACAAAGCATTAGTAGCATGTCAGGAGCTCTCCATTAAAAATCTCAGTTTTATCTGTCCTTTAACTTAGCATGGTCAGTCTGGGGCCCTAGCTGCTGGATGTGGAGGAAGATAGGTACCAAGGAGGACACCATCTTTGATCTGGCATCATTCTTTCCCAGAAATCTCCACAGTTAGCAGAGGCTCCCTGTGTGTGTGGCGTGAATTGCCAGCTAATCAGGATACAGATTAGCTGACTGGGAGTTTGTGCTTCAATTTTAGACTGTGGGATTCAGAAAATTTGTTTGATCTTATGCTTTGGGAATATTTTTGCCATTTCCTTAAGTGTATGAGAGCCAGCCAAAGTAGAAATTACACAATTAAAAAGAAATGCAAGCATTTTTCTAAGTTAGCCCATGCAAAGCCATATTAGTGTCTCTATCCCCTTCAATACTGAGTTGCACCAACTAAATATTCTACTGCTAATGGGTAACTGCCATGTCTAGGGTTAAGGGTTGAATCAGATTGTGAAAGACCCTGTGTGTCCTTTGAGTTTTGGACCATGTGTGTCCTTCCCTGTGTGTCAAATTGTCCAAAACCCTCTGTGACCTTCCAATCTAGCTCAAATTATTTGAAGTTAGTTGATCAGCACAAACCAACTTGTCTCTACTTGTGGTCTTTTGTGGTTTAAAACATGCAGTTTAGTTGGGGTATGTCAGTGGTTTGGCTCAGGCAGGAATGTAACCTCCCAGTGCATTTCAGACTTCTTATATAACAGAGGTTTACAAGGTGCTTGAAAAGCCTCCTATAATGGCTGTTTCTTAAAACTATAAGGTTAGACTAAAGGATGACCGTGGGATGACCATGGGTCCAGCTTTATAGCAAACAAGCAGTTCTTTGGAGGGCAGTTGGAGCACAGACTGCTGCTATTCCACTATCAACCTCCTATGGAATTCTGGGGTTTGTAATTTAGGGAAAGGCACTTTGAATTCTCAGCCAAAGAGCTCTTTGGTCTCACTAAACTACAAGCCCCAGAATTCCACAGGGCGTTGAAAGTGGAATAGCAGTAGTTTAACACTGTAGTGCGGAAATGGCCACAGTTTTTTTCTTGAAGGCATCCTTTATTTGAAAGGCCAGCCAGTCTAGGTCCTATTTAAAAGATAAAGAACAATAAGAAGGGAGAGCAGCAGCCTTGAAGTTACCTATTGACAGCATCTGAATAGCAGACAGAGCTGAGTGAGTGGTCACGATTTTCCCACTATGGTGGGATGTATTTCTATTTAAAATATAGAAAGGATCTTTAGTATTAAACAAGATACATATGCACACCCACTTTCGGATATTTATTCAAATCTGTGTCCTCTTCTGTCCTCTTTTTGGTAATGTATTTTCACATTTATGGCAATGAGTAAGTAACTGGCCAGCTTAGTCTTTATTTTGGATCCGCTGCATTGATATTTATTCTGATATATAACAGCATTATCAAATCCCCCCCATTTAAAAGGCCTGAAAATGGAACAATGGTCTTTGACCAGTAATTAAAAAGTGGTGTTCTGCTTGTTTTGCTTGCTATTTCAGCCCTTCATAAAGGTTCTTTTTGTACTTCTACAAGTCAGAAGATCTTTGCTGTATACAGCAGTACAATGAAATCATGCGATGTTTTTGATACCAAATGTTTCTTCTGTTTTGGCCATCTCCCCAAAGCATGTGAGACTCCTGATTTTCCTTATGTGGAGTGCCCCAAACCCTCTGGAGCATATTTTGAGTGTGTGTAAGGGGACTGTAGAAGTGAAGAGGGGAATGTCCTATTGCATCAGTAAATATGTCCTTGTATGACATTGGTTTTCACCAGGAAATGTACCTATTGCTAGTTTATCAAAGTTGATAGATTGAACCCAGGAATGTAGGAATAATTTTTTAAAAAAAACTGAATTCAGTATTTTTCTCAATATTTTATAGTGCCCTCTCCCAACACAGGATGAACTATTAGAACATAATGTTGGACTTGACTTGATTTGGTCCACTGAGGCTCTCCATACATTCTTAAGGGATGCATTTTATGGAGTAAACTGACATTAATAGGAGCAAATTATGAGTAACTTGGCTTCTTTTCTGTAACTCCAAATTGGACTGTCATCTGAATTACATTTGCAGAATGGGAAATGTTTGGTTTCATTTGCCAAGTCTGAGTTTTTGCAATCTCAATCTTTGCCTTTCTGAGTAAAGAGATGATTAAAATGACACCATACAGCTCCAGTATTAAGCTTAGCAGTAAAAAGTGTATATAACCATTGTTGTTCTTAAAAAAATCATTAATGCTTTACTGTGTTGTTAGTTCTGTAGATAAACCATTGAAAGCATTCTTAATGAACTGTGATATGAAAATATTTTAAATGCAATAAATAGTAAATCATGTCCTACTTCAACTTTATTTGAGGAAGTAAAATTAAATATTAGTAAGGAAAGAATATTGGGGTTCTGAGTATTTGTTTGCCATCTAGTCACATTTGACTTAGGCAACCCTGATATAATTCAGAGACCTCCAAGAACCTCAGTCATCAACTGTCCAGCTCAGGTCTTGCAAACTCAGGGCCATGGCTTCCTTGATTGAATCAATTCACTTGTAGTGCCATCTTCCTCTTTTCCTACCACCTTCCACTTTACCAAGGATTATCATCTTTTCCCATGAATCAAGTCATCCCATGACATGTTCAAATTACAACAGATATACCTGTCTCATTTTACATTTGCCTGTAAATTTAAATGATTTATTGCACATTGCTATCATTCTGAATTTCTTGATCTTTTGTTCTTCCCAACTGTTGTCTATTTTCTCTTTTTGTTTGTTTGTTTTGCAAATAGACTTTAAAGATATTGCAGTCATGACTCAAACATCCTCATGTAACAGACATACAATACCTGCATCCTATTGACACTCGTTTGGCCTCTATGGTAACAAAATGTAGGAGTAGATTGACTGTTCTTTGATCCAGGAGGGCGATGTATGTGTTCTTAAGTTCTAATCACAACAGTCTTTGTCCAAATGATAGAGAATATGCCTCCATTAAAGAATGAAACTGGTTGTATTTGAATCCATTATTTTCTTGCCCTATAGGTAGACCTACAAAGACAAGTTATAATCACAGGCATTCAGACTCAGGGAGCCATGCAGCTACTGAAACACTTATATATAATGGACTACTTTATTACCTATAGCAAGGATGGGAGAAAGTGGATCGCTTTTAAAGGGGACCAGAGAGGGAC
This sequence comes from Ctenosaura bakeri, assembly GCA_948474755.1. Lineage (NCBI taxonomy): Eukaryota > Metazoa > Chordata > Lepidosauria > Squamata > Iguanidae > Ctenosaura > Ctenosaura bakeri. The sequence goes on along the minus strand of CAOLHI010002747.1, from coordinate 38,062 downwards.
ACAGAAGGTCTGTATATTCACTTTATATTAAATGCAGATTTGTTCTTGTATTCTACCTGAAAATATAGTTACATAGATATTTAAAAACTGTTCAAGGACAGATATTTTATTGGAAATAGTAAAAAAAAGAGAAATCCTTCAAGCATGGAATTCCTTAAAATGTTTAAAACTCATCTCCAACCACATCACGAAAGAACTCCTCCATGTGGGCAAATGCTTTTGGAGGTTACAGCATTTATTTTGTTTTTGTAGTGTTTGTTTTCATTTTTTTTAAAAAGCCACATGACTTCTTTTTTGTCCCTATATTTTGTCAATTCCTAGCAGTAGCTGCAACATTTTATTCCTATTCTCAAGTAGGTTTCTTTTTAATCCAAAATGTATTGGAAGAAAAAAACATCCTTTGCACATTTCTCTTTTTAGCTTTTTGAAAGTATTATAGCACATCAATTAAATGTTTCTTTTTCCCCATAGCATTATAACTCTAAAAAAATCAGAGGAGAAAATTTGCCCTTCAAACAATAGGGCCACCTCAACAAACTATGACCTGTTTTTTTTAAAAAAACAAACAAATCTTTGAAAGGACCCTATTACAGATGCAAACAACCTCTCTTTTGTAAAAAAGAATGGAAGTATTAGACTGGAAGCAATAACAACTAGCAAAAGCCAAGGAGCTGTATCTTAAGAAGTCATGTTTCTTTACACTGCCTCGAAGAGCCCAAATTGTGGAATGCATGTATCCCTCATTGCAATCTTTAACAGCCTGAAAATATCAATTTTATTTTTTTTCCTTTTTTTAAAAAAAGTTTCTTTTCCCTTCTATGAAGGCTCCCACCCCACCCCCAAATTCCCCCCTAAATTTTCAGAAAGAAAACACACCAAAATAGTACAAACTGTCAAATAATGGCAGAAGTGTGGCAATTTCTTTGATTTCACCCAGAACTCCTCCCCCCGAAAAAATGGCCAAATTTTGACCAAAAATGAAAGCACAAGTGGTGTGATGTCACTTCTGGGTCAGTGGGGACATATTGGTATTGCCCACCAATGCCAGCCCATGATGTAGGAGACCATGCTTTCCTCTCTCACCAATACAGAGTCTTATAACTATGGATTTTACCTTTAAATGAGGTTTGTGCAGATCAGTAGCTATACAAAAAGTATAATATGTCTCTCATGATGTATATGTAGGTATCTAATATCATACTATATAAATAAGTAACAAGGTTCATATTTCCCCCTCATATGTCACTATACAGTATGTGTTAATATAGTATGTAAATATGAATGCTAAACATCTCTGCTTTCATGTAATAGGGGAGATCTCTCTGATGTGAAACCATTCTTTTGTACATGTTGCTGCTGTGGGGTTCACATATGTATTCCCAATCATACTTCATACTTCAATTCTCATGAGGACTCCACTGAACTGAGTAGGTGTATCTTCTGGTGCACATCCCAGTCTAGAACCACAAGTTAGTTCACATGAGTGGAATTCTGGCTTATTGGGGACTAGAACTGGATCAGGGCTGATAGAGTTCATCTTTTCGTACAAATATACTGTAATCAATGCGAAAGAGGAGAAAAAAAGTCAAGGAGAAATGGACTCCGGTGGTAGAGCGTCTCTTAGGTCCAGAGTAATAAAGGAAAGACCAATTAATATAGATAAACAGATAAATACCTAAATAGTTACAGAACAGTAAACGGATTACAATCTCAACTCTTTTGCTGGATAAATACTATAGCTATATGTATATCTGTGAGCATGTAGACATATATATACATATATATTTATATACATGTACTTTGAAATCAGTGTGGACTAACTTGTGACAAGATCTGAAAGACTGAATGATAATCAATAACAATTCAGGAGTTATCAAGTTTAAGATTCGATAGATATTAATATAGAAGTATATTGTTTAAGGGTGCAAGAATAAATCACCTTAGAATCTGATAAAGGTACAAAGGAAGGATTGAGGAACTCTTATGCAAACAGACAGGACAAGAAAATGCAAGATTTATTTGGAAATTTTATTGGCTCCATTAAAAATAATTGAATTACAATGATGTATGTACAAAAGAAGCACTATTATTTGATTGTTAACATTTTATATTATTACTTAGATGACAAACTGTATTTTTCCTTGGTTTTCTTTTTTTATGTTTTACATACTTTTCTTATTCCTGTTTCTTTCAATTTCAATAAAAAGTATAATTTTTTTTTTAAAAAAAGAGTTCATCTTTTCCCATGTGAACAATAAGAAATTCCACAGAAATTGCCAGTGTTTGTGTAAAACAATATAAATGTGAGGTACTTATTTGGAAGTTTACCCTGATGGTAAAACAAATGAACACTATTATCCATTTAAAAAACTCGGTTTTTTTTTTTGTAGATTTTTAAAGGCAATTCAGATGCAAATGGAATAAAGGAGAATCACCTTGATCCTCCTATTGTTGCTAGGTACGTTAGGATGTATCCGAACAGGTTCTACAACAGGCCAACCCTTCGTATGGAACTCCTTGGTTGTGAAACAGAAGGTGAGACATGAAAAGTACTGTTAACTGGGGGAGGGAATTCTCATTCTGGAGGTCAAAATGCCAGTCTGGGTAGTCAGAGTCAATACTGAGACTTGACTACTGGATTTGCACTTGCCAAATTTTGGGTATTTATAACTTGACAAGGAAATGTAATACAGGCTTTCCCCACTCATCTGAGCACTGTCAGAAAACAGAATTGGTTGAAAAGCAGAACCCATGTATAGAACTAAAGAGAGTATGAAGGACTTATGGAGTCTCACATGGGATTGACGACATACACACTGCTTGGAAAGTCTCTCAGCTGGCTTGGCATCTTTTTAATCCTCTCAGCTCACTTTGAAAGCAGTGCAAGCATGAGAGCAGTCCCAAGTGAGCCTCCATAGGCAAAAAGAATGGATGACAGAGCAGAACCCCCATCAAATTAATGGAACTTGACCTTAATTTGGAAGCATCAAAAGAGTGAGTTGTCGGCTAACGAGGCATTGTATTGCAGTATATCTTAAGGACTCATGCTTCTTTAGACCAATATGGAAGAGCTCTGTATCTCCTAGTGGGTTAGATCTACACTTAGTCATGCTTGTAGTAGATTTTTTGAAATGGGACCATTTAATCATGACTAGCCTGTCCCACTGGTTTTAATAGTCAGTTTACACTAAGCATGATTAACCTGTCCATTTTAATGGGTCTACTGTAAACACTCTAAGGGCACCAGATCCTGTCTGATCTTGGAAGCTAAGCAGGGTTAGAACTTGAATGGGAGACACCAACGAATACCAGGTGCTGTAGTAGGCTATGTTTTAGAGGAAGGAACTGGCAAATCCACTATTGAGTATTCTTTGCTTTAAAACCCTATGAAAGTTATGGGGTTACCATGAGATGACTTGAAGGCTTGCATGTGCACACACACACATCGTAAGCACACACAAACATTGCAAGCCCTGGATGCAACCCACTCTCATAATGCCTTCTTTCCCAATAAATTGTCCCAAATATTCTCATTCTATATATTTTCCCATGAAGTTCAGTGTTTCTTTGACTAGTGTCTAATTTCTGTATGCAGAATCTGTAGTCTTCCAGGGGTTATTACATCCCAGCTTCCATTAGCTCCCACCAGCATGGCCAGCAGGGACTGGTGCTGGAGTTTAACTGTGCCCAGAGCGCTACAGGTACTCCATTCAAATCACTTTGCTGCTTAAGAATTCTAACAAGAATGTGCTCGTTTTGACTTGACAGATTGCTCTATGCCTTTGGGAATGGAAAGTGGAGCTATTGAGGATTCACAGATTACAGCCTCTTCTTATAAGAAGACTTGGTGGAGTTCATGGGAACCATCTCTTGCACGTCTCAATCTAAAAGGGCGGATAAATGCCTGGCAAGCAAAGGTAAAGACAAGTCTTCAAAGATGGAGCTTCTGTGGATATTTGTTCCTTGGTTCTGACAATTCTCACTTTCACTATGATTACACTATGTAAAATTGTTTGCTAGAAACAGCTACCAGCCATTTTGCAGCTACACTCTTTATGGACCATTTAGTTGACCAGTTTGCTAGGAATTCTATTCAGAAAAGGAGTCAAAAGGGGATTGGGACAATCATGGTGGAAAAAAGTAGTCAAGCATGCATGATATATGGTCCTTAATATGCCAGTCCCAGCTTACAGCAGGGATGGCAATCATATGGCCCTCTAGATGTTGTTGGACTGCAAGTCCCAAGGTTCCTCAACATTGGCTATGTTGGCAATGGTTACTGGGACTTGTAGTCCAACAACAGCTGAAGGGACATGATTCCCACCTCTTGCTTGGAGTACAGAATAGCCATACCCAACAAACTAAAAAAAAAATCATATAATCTTTCTGTGGTTCAAACATTTGAGATTAAGGTGTAAAATGTGCTATCTTTTGTCCTGTAAGATTATTCCATATGTCAACATGGAGCCTGAAAAAAAGTCATTTTTTTCTTACTGTTTTTCATTCCTTGTTCAACATATCTTCATGTACCCTCTCTGTTTATGACTATCCTAAAACTGCAAGACAACTTGACAATTTTAAAGTCTCCATCTCAAATTTGGTTTCTCTGCTTACTTTTCTAGAACTCAGTAAATGATCTGTTTGCTTATGATGTTTACCAGAGCTGCAGTTAAGAAGAGGTACAATATAATTATTGTATTTATTAATTCCATAGTCAAACAACAACCAGCAGTGGCTACAGATTGATCTCCTTCAGCCTAAGAAGATAACAGGCATCATAACCCAAGGGGCAAAATCAATGACTACTGAAATGTATGTGAGGACATTTTCCATCCTTTACCGTAATGATGATTCAACATGGAAGTCTTATATGGATGATTCAGCTTCTACACCAAAGGTACAGAAATGTTCTAGAGAAAAAAGTTCCATAGAAAAGTTCCATTTCTCTCCATTTTCAGCCTTAAAAATGAGGGATGTCAGTCCTTCCCATTGCTGTCTCCTTCAGTAGGTATTGATGTGTCGGGCAGCAATCAGTGACTCCATATAAGGAAAAGATGAATCTGTCCTTTGCTTCCTGTAATGTTCAAATTTGTTAAAACATGGGTACATTCTATCCTATTTCCATATTGGGTTGTGATTTATTATTAAAAAGGCAAGAAAATTCATTCACATTTCTGTATGCGATTACACCTAATATATACAATTTTGGAAATACAGTCACCCCTTCACATTCGCTAGGGCTAGGGGCACAGGACTCCCATGAAAGTGAAAAAAACGTGAATAACTCTAGACTCACAAATGTGGAGGGCTGACTGTATTTTCCCTTAATGTACATCTTATTATGGGAAAACATATATGCATTTTTGGTACAATTTTTTTGCTGAGGAATGGCATCATAAGTTCAGAAAAAATGCAAACAAAACAATTCTCAAATAACAGACAATTGCATTCTGGTTTAGATACTAATTTGGGAACTGCAAATTAGATCACATCATAAGAAAATATGAATTAAACTTTCTTTATTTTGTATTGCCTAATGATTTTGATCCACCAAAAACATGAGTTACTACAGCAGGGGACTAGTAAACACTATACGATTCCTGCTGTGTGGAAGTAAACTAGTTTAAGTAAATCTATAAACAGTATTTTATTATCAGGATGACAACTGTACTTTTATTATGAACATAAATTCTACCTTATGGTCAGCTACCTTCCTTTATCAATCCAAAGTTAAGAGGGTGTGTTGCTGTAGCAATGGGACATGCTGGTTGGCCAAGCTGAGAATCAGAACTTGGGAAAACTCTACCAAAAAAACTTGGAAGAGCAATTGTGAGTCAGAGTAGATACGCTTTTAAGTAATCCCATCTTTTAAGTAATGCCATCATAAGCCAACCTCATAGTTTTATATGAACTTAAAAGACTGTATTGTATGCAGTAGAAGTATGTGGGCTGTGGATTGCATGTGGTCCTTTGGGGAGTCCACTGTGGCCCTTGAGATCCCAGGGAAAAAAAAACCCTTTTTTAAGTTGGGGGGAAAAAAACACCCCTCCTCCAAAGCCCTGACATAGGTGTACAGGCTATTTCAGGGGACATGCCCAAAACACCTTGTATCACTTCCAGTCACCCAAAATGGCAGGTTTGACATTGTGATGTGGCACTCTGGAATTGTCAAGTGTATCCATCTCAGTGTATACTCATGGAAACCTGAAATGCCCACTCCTTCCCTAGTGGCAAGATTTTTGAGGAATTTATATTCAAATGTATGTATTAATTCAGCACTTTCAGTAACTAATTATTTTGGGTTTATTGTCAGGTGTTCAATGGAAACATTAACAGCGCTGGACAGGTCAAGCATTATTTTGAACCACCTATATTTTCTAGGTTTATTCGTGTTGTTCCCAAAACATGGAATCAGAGTATTGCACTTCGGATAGAACTCTTTGGTTGTGATGATTTCTAAGGACTGCCTGTTAGACTGTCAAATCAAGAAGCCTCGAACTTTAAAATGTGCACATACCAGCTGTTTTAAAAGAAGGGGAAACCAAAACAAAATTAAGTGGGGTTTACCATGAATATATTTTGCATACTCAAGGCACTTCAACTGTTGGGTTTCAAACAGCTTTGAAAATGTAATTAAAAGACAAATTACAGCAATTTAGGTAATATTATAAATAGACAAAGAAGCAACTGTATTTGTCATTTTCACTCTGAATACACATTTTAAAATGTTAACTTCTTTCTCAGTTTCTGCATTCCTACCAGTTGCAAATCGCCAGTTATATTTCATACTTTTGCTTCACTTGCCTTTTTTCTGACATTATGTGAAAAAATGGTTAGATCAAACTTTTTATGAAACATAGAGATATCAGCAGCTAGATTAGAAGCATGCCCCCTGATAAAAATGGTGCCTTTTTATGTCCTTTGTGAACACATTACCTTAGTCCTGGAGTCAATCATTGTTAAAGTCCATTAAAGTTGTGTGGTCTTCTACACTTCTTCTGGAACATTGAATCTACCCATTCTTAGACAAGGTTGTGTAGGAATTATGACCTCTTTGAGGAAGCAGGAAATTAGAGTTACACTTTCTGCATTTACCAACAAACTGATCCCAGAGCACTTATGCAACCTGTGCATTTTGATTGCTTGTTAATATAGTTAATTGCTATCTTGTGTGAGAATAACTACTGCTGAAGCAAAACTACACCCTACGTTTCTTGAGCAGAACCACATTCTTATCATGGTGTTTGCATTGAAAAATGAAAGGTCTTGGTCTCAGTTCAGCTGGAATCCTCACTCACTGACCTGAAACTTTTTATTTATGTATTTATTGATTTACATACTAAATAAATAACAAATTACAGAGATCCTCATGGTGTCAACAAACTATAAGAATCGATATTATCCTGATATTTATCATTCTGATACTTAATGAACATGCTTGCATCTCATCTGTCTCCAGATCTGAAGTGGGAAAATTTGGGGAAAATGTCCTAATTTTCTAAGTAGATCCACCATTGTCACCATTACACATTGGTTTACTCTTGGTTCAGTCTACACTACTGCTCAGAAGAACTGGTCAAAGCAAGTTCCTTGTACTTCCCACTGTTTGCATTCCCAGAGAATGTGCATGAATAAGGAACAAGCAAGAGGGTCAAGCAGGACTGGATGTTGGCAGTTAGCCTTCTGTCATGGAGCTGGCCATAGGAGGGATATGGCAACGCTGGTCCCTGATATGTGTGGATTTTATTTACAATTGTGGTGTTGATATCTCACACTCTAAAGAGCCATTCTCTAATAGACAGTGGTCAGCCATCTTCTAATTCTGTACAATAACCATTTTTGCTGCTGGTAATGAGTGAACTTTTCTGCTAGCTTAATGTAAGTAGACAAACACTATGTACTTGATGCTCTCCAGACATGTTGGATTACAAATTCCATAACCTAAAAATAAAGGATGTAAGATCAGTTCTGAAAATACCTAACAAGAATGTAATTTGGAAAGATACCTTGGTATGTTTGCTGCCACCAGAAAATACTATCTCCTTCAATCTCTGTGAGTTTAGATACTGCATCTCAAGTCCCCTTCCCTTAAGCGTGCCACAAATAGTTGAGCAAAGTGTATATTCTCAAATTGATGGTGTATGTTGCAGTATATTTATAACTAAGCCCTTCTTGATCTTTGAAAGAGATTGTTGGTCTTTCTGCAAAATACCTTAAGATTTTTCAGGAGCTCATTTCAAGGGCTCTCTTCCTTTCTGGACAATGCAAAACATACATTTAATTTAAAAAACAAAAAACTAGTATCAGATCAGTTCCCCATTCTCATTTCAGTATCTTGTAGAATCACTGACCTGGAATACTTTCATCAATACTTTATCAAGGGATAAGAAAAATGTACTGCTGTCTATCCCTGTATAACACAATCAGCATCCAATGGTGGTTGTGGAAAGATGACTTTGAAAATGGCAGCTGCATAGCTCAGCAGTGTGGTGCAATAAAGAGAGTTTAGTGCTTAGAGGCAGGAACCAGGCTGAAATCTGGCCCAGCCATGAGGCTCACTGGAAGACATTTGGTCTATCTTAGCTGCATCTGCTTTTTTAGAATTCTTGATCAAACTGGATAAAATCAAGTATACAAAATAAAGAGACTGCAATACAATCTGATCCTGTGTTCTGGCTCACACAGTTCTTTCCCACACAGCTGTGAGCCTTTGTCCATAATTTTTATCAGAAGTATGGTATCTCACCAGATATATGGTGCATCCTGTGACATGGCTACTCAGGATAAATAAAAAGAAGAGAGCAGAGAGACAGATGGTCCCTGTTCATAGACTGCTAAAAACTGCTTGTTTCCAAGATGACATAATAGGTGAAACAAAGAACCAAGCTACAGATGATCCAAAGGACTTACTGGTGTTAAGTTGGATCTTGTTGGAAGTAACTTGTCATGTATCCTTTTTGCTTTTTTGGTAAGGGCAAGGGTTTTGAGCTATTTTTAAATGTCACCATTAGAGGGCGTTTTGAGCAGAATTCTTCATCTTTTATGCGATTCCTTCACCATGGGAAGGCTTCTCCAATCTCTAATGGAAATAGAGCAGGGATGTAAATCTTCATGAACAAGAATGAGTAATTTTACCATCATTCTCCTTCGTCCAAGCAAAACATTAAACTACAGTTTTCAAAGACTGTAAGCAGGTTAGGCCTTATTCCATTTTAAAAAAAAATCAGATATGTGAGTTTTTCTTTTTGACAAAGAATACAGTATGTCAGGGTAGAAACAGACATGGGCATGTTGTTTTCCATGTAAGAAACTTGTTTTCTGTGCAAAAGCCTACATGCACTTTCCACATAGAATACATCTTGAATTGTGAAAATTCGTGCCTGTCTAGGATTTTCTTCATTGGGGTTCCTAACACTTAAGAAGTCTGTTTTTCAAATATTCCCTGTTAATGGGTAACGTAACAAGTAATACAATGAGCTATGCAAGTGCTTTCCTCCATTCCTTGTTGATGTGCATGCAGTTAGTTACAGAATCATTTTAAAAGGAAGTTCCTAAGTTTCCCTACAGCATAGGTTGTTGTGGGTTTTCTGGATTTTGAGGCCATGTTCTATTAGTATTTTCTCGTGACGTTTCGCCTGCGTCTGTGGCTGGCATCTTCAGAGGATATATCCTCTGAAGATGCCAGCCACAGACGCAGGTGAAACGCCACAAAAAAATACTAATAGAACACAGCCTCAAAACCCAGAAAACCCACAACAACCTATGGATTCCAGCCATGAAAGCCTTTGACTTTACATTTCCCTACAGCATTTCTTTGACCAACACCCACCCTCCTAGAAGTTACCATTAGCCTGACTATGGGGAGAAAGATATCGTCTTTCCCTCCAGTGGAACTAATATTAGTGTAGGAATAGAGATCAGTTTCCAAAGGGAAAATAAGACTGGTAGAAAACAAGAGTGGTAGAAAAGGATTAAATTGCTACATCTCTTTCTATGCTTTCCCTGACCAATCTGTCAGGGTGCCCAGGTATGCTCTCCTGAGCATGTGCAGAGTGCAAAACCATGAAGCTGTGCTATGCCTTTGCCAATTGCTCCAGACAGGAAGAACAACCACGTAAATCCATTAGGTCTAGTCTAAACCACTATTTATTAAAGCAAAAGCCGGATACATGATAAACATTCTGGATACCCTTACACAAACTGCTTCTGCTTTGAAATAAAGAAAAGGAGTGTCTTGGGACGGAAAACATTATTCTTACCATATTTTTTAAAAGGGGGAAACTAAAAAATGCAATAGATTATGATGTTAGGACACAAATACATTATCATGTTAAAGCAAACACCATATTAAAACAAGTTAAAAACCATACAAAAACACATCAAAGAGAGGCGGAAAGTACAGCAGCCCCCATTAAAAGGCTTTTCCTCAGCAGCCAGTTGACTGAACACAAAGGTTTTTGCCTACTAGTGAAAGCACAACAAAATGGACCCAAACAAGTTTCCCTTGAGAAGACAGGATCACAACTTTCCTGTGTGCCATGGTGTTTGGCCCAATACCATGTACAATGGAAGAAGAGCTTCATCAGACATCATTCCAGGTGGAGGCTATTTTTCTTTTTTGTTGTTGCTGTTGTATTTTTGTTTTTGAAAGCTGAAGTCATTTCAGCTGTTGGTCAAACCAACTGCCATTAGTTTCTCCCAAATTGCTATAAGTGCATATGTTAAATGTTTAAGAAATCATTAATGAATGTTATTTTCAAAACCACAAAGGATACATTTTCTTCAAAGCTCCTGACTCAGAGTCTGGTTTGCAACACATTAAATATATTTTTTCCTGTTTGGAGTTTTTAGTCACTATCAATCAGCTCATATATCCACTAGAATGTAGATTATTATGTTTAATTTTCTAGATTAATACAGGTACTCAAAATCTTTTAATTAAAAAGAATCTGTATTTCTCTCTCATTTTTATACTAGCTGTCATAAACAGCTCTGACCATAACTTAGAGGCTGAGATCCATCAGTTTCTAAAAGAGTTGCACAAATACATATAAACTACTTCTACCTGTTCTAGTTAGGGTTCCCAGATATCAGAACTCAGTCCCTTTCCCTTCAGCCTCCAGGCAAAGAGAGGAATCTTGGGATGGGAATATTGTCTTTAATTTTTTAAACTGTGTGCTACTCCCCCTCTTTAAAAATCTTACAAATTACAGCAAGGCTGAGTGTGAGGGAGCAATTAGTGTAGGGATTATATTTCTCTCTCTTATCCTCTTTATTCCCTGGCTAAATGTCATCTTCTTCCACTTATTTATTCCCTGGCTAAATGTCATCTTCTTCCACTTTCTCCCTGTCTTTCTTTCATCCTCTATTTCTTTCTCTTTTTTCCCTATAATTCTTGCTTACACTCATATCTGCCTACACTCTTCCAACATATACTTTTTCTCCATCCTGTTCTCTCTTTCTCTCTCTTGCATCCTCTTCCTCCTGTTACCTGTACTTTTCCTAGCTACACCCATCACCTTCTTTGCATTCCCTCCTTTTCTTTCTTTCCAACTCTTTCTCCCTTAGGAAACATGTGAGTCACTGTCCTAATCTACAGCTACCACCACTATAATCATTTGTCATCATTCCTCCCCCCAATACTTGGTGATTATTAATATATCATAATGACTATCATTTTGGGCTGATAAAGGATTCTGCAATGTGACTGAAGAAAAAAAGTGTCCTTTTGAATGGCACTGGTTAGTGAAAGCAATCTATTGATTAGGAAAGCTTCTTTAGCTGGACTACCAACTTTCTTGTGTTGTTAAAGGCACTGCTTGGAAAAGTGCTTAAAACAAACCTAGGATTCTTTCTTTATTTCAAAGCAGAGCTTGAAAAACTACTTCTTCTTTTTTTTAGAAGTACGACTACCTTTTCCATGTTATTAAAAGTGATATTTGCAAAGAGGTTAAAAGCAGAGCTGGGAAAAGTGTGTGTATTTTCTGTTCAGCGCAGAGGTTGGAAAACAATTTCCAGACAAAGGATTATTATTTATTTTATTCAAACAGAGGATTGTTTTGTATTTGTTATGCTTTGCTTTTCATGCAGATGACATGCTCTGACCAACCGTGGTTGATGTTTAATGTATCATGTAGAATGAAATCACCAGGGCCTCCCCCTATGACATCAAGAGGTGCTATCCCTAGATCTCAGGCTTTGGTCCTGAAATCTGAGATGCATGGGATGCATCTGATCTGGCAGTCCTAATTCTTATGCTGAATCAGCTTGTTGGTGGAGTGACCACACCTGACATTTCAGAACAGGGATTTAGTCACTGGTAGCATAGATGAGGTAAGAGCAGTCTCATGTATGACTTGCTATGACATGCTGAAAGTGCCTGCAACCATCTCTGAAACCAGTTTGTTCACAAGGGAACTATATCAAACAGGTTATGAGGTTAACTCACTCTGCTTTCATCTTTCTTACAAAATTCAGCTGACATTAGTGGGATGATGAAGCACCTAAATCCAGGTGCTAGATATCAGATGAGATAACTTGACTGTACCAGTTCCTGAGATGGTAACCTCTTGATCAGACTATAACAATGCACTTTCCGTGGGTCTGCCCTTAAGATGATTGGGGCAGCTAGTGCAAAATGCAGCTAACCAGAACAGCTTAAACAAATCACATATCACCAGCTTTAAAGGGATGGCACTGACAACCAACACGTTTCAGGTCCAAACTCAAGGTCTTATCATTACAATGCACCCTCTGTATATGCAGCGTTTCTATTCTGAAGACCCCCACAATTAAAAAAAAAAAGCAAATGCTCACATTCCATTATCTTCAAAGGACATGGCATGAGTGTGTGTCTGTGGCAGCATGGGCATGTGCCTATTGCATCCATTAATGATAACAGATGCAATGTTTTATGCAACCTTGGATTCCTGTATCCTGAGGTCACACCACAAGAGGGCACAGAGTATATGTCCAAAGTACAACAGACTCAGTTTGTAAGACAGTCTTGGCTTCTAGGGAGAGTTCAGGCTTTATTTGCTTCAGGACGCATTTGTGTTTTTAGCAGTCCAGGATATCTGATATGAGGATTTTCCACCAGAACAGAATCTGTATGTCTTTGTGTTTAAATGCTAACATCACCTGCTTCAGACTCTGTGTCCTGTGCTAAAGGTACAAATCTGTTTGTCTTTGAAACTTCAAAGGCAGTGGAGAGCTACAATGCAACGATGTCATCCAATTTGCTTTGTTTAGAGCTGGGTTGACTGCTTGTATTCATGGTTAAGTTGGTCCTTTTCCTCCTTTTTTATCTTAATGACTGAGCAAAAAGCAAACCTGGCTCTTGCACCTAATAGGTTTTGTTTATTAGCATAAAGAGTCTGTTATTCACAGGGAAAGTAGGGGCATAACACTGATCAGCAGCAACGTACCTTACAAACAGTGGCTTCCTGACTATCAGTGCAAACCAAGTAAGTGGTCAAGTACTAAGCAACTACACTGCATTATGAAGAGTTATAAACAGGCAATAAAGAGTTAAAACAATAAAACTATTAGCAGAAGATGATAAACTAGTAAAATTATAGAGTATAAAACCGTAAAACTTCAATACAAGTCTCTTCATTCTTTACCAATCCCTCTTCCAGTTTTTGGGCTGAAGAACCCTTTTGTCCCAAAACACCTTTATAGAGCAATTAGAAGACCTTGGGGAGGTTCCCCATCCTGAAACAGTTAGCCTTCACCAAATGGCCTAATAGATGAACTAAAGTGTTTATTCTTTCTTCTCTTTGGCACTTGATTCTTTGTTATCCTGTTTTTATGCAATCAGCTAAAAAACCACTCTTAGTTTTGCATAGCCAAGGGGAACAGGGACTTGAGATTTAGCAATACCTTCTTCTCCTCAAGAGCCAGCATGGTACAGTGGTTTGAGTGCTGTACTACAATTCTGGAGACCAAGGCCCTTTCTGCAGGACGTCTCTGTCTCGTTTCTGCCACAGGATGGCAGCAGTCGGTAGGTTACGCTTCCACATGACATCATCGCCATCCCACTGTCATCCTGTTGCAGAGCGTTGCGCTTGGGCAGTTTTCGCAAAACAGAAAAAATCTATTTCGTGTTTGCAATCGTGCAGCACTCTCATCACTTCTGGCCATGCGGAAGCGCACTGGTGATGCCTCCTTCCGTACCGCAGCAATGGAAAAAGCCTGGCTGTGTTGCGGAAAGAAGACGTTGTGCCATTGCGTTCTCTTCTGCATGGATTGAGTGGGTGTAGAGAGGAGTGTTGCTGACGTGCCCCCTTCTGGACCTGGGACAGCAGCAAGACAATGAGGAAATGGCCCAACATTTGAATCTCCACTTGGCCATGGGAACCCACTGGATGATCTTGGGCAAGTAAGCCTCTAAGCTTTCAAGGAAGGCAAATACAAACTCCTCCAGAACAAATCTTGCCAAAAACAAAAAACAAAAAAACCTTGTGATACATTCACTTTAGGGCCATAAGTTGTGACTCTAAGGTACCTAATAACAAGAACTTCCTTACCCAGACAACAAGTTTAAACTCTTGGGGGAAAAAAGAGTGTCCTTTTAAAAACAGCTTGGAGTTTGGCATGAATGTGTGGTGTTAAAAGTAAGAATCTATGGGGTGTAGATTCTTCACATTCAATGATCATTTCCCCCCAAAAATAAATGGTTTCACATTTTCTCAATAAACTTGAATGACAAGTCATTTTGCACCCTCAAAGTTTTCACACTAGCTTCCAAAGAATGTTTTCAAACAAGACGTTGTAAAAGAAAAGATGGATTTACTACATCTTTATTTTAGTAAGACTTTTTGACAGGGTTATTCTTGCAGTGATAATAGTGATAAGGCATACTTACCAAATTTGCAGATACTAGTTTTTTGGTTGGGGCAGGGATAGTCAATACTTCACAGCACAGAATTAGAATTTAAACTTGGTCATAACAGTTTGGGGAACTTGGTCAAAGCTAACAAAATGAATTTCAACAGGGAGAAATGTAAGATACTACATCAAGGCAGGAAAAATTAAATGCACAAAACAGGATGGGTGATATGACTTGAAACGTGAAAAGGCTGTAGAGGAGATTCCAAGCTGAACATGAATCAACAATGTGATGTGATGACAAAAAAAAGCCAATGCAATTCTAGGCTGCATCAACAGGAGTACAGCGTCCAGACTGCTGGAAGTAGTAGTGTCAATCTATTCTGCCTTAGTTGGACCTCACCTGAAATACTGTGTCTAGTTCCAGGCACCGAAGTTCAACGATATTGGCAAGGTGGAATGTCTCCTGAGAAGGGTGACCGAGATTATTAAAGATCTGGAAATCAAGGTTCATGAGGAATGACTTATGGAACTGGGTATGTTTAGTTTGGAGAAAGAAGACTGAGAAGTGACACAATGACCATCTTTAAATATCTGAAGTGACACCTGTGACAAACCCTGGGGGGGCTTAGCAATGGAGCCACCTTAGCAACAGAGAGGGTTCAAAGCGGCTGGCTGGTGCAAATGGAACCCCAGGCTAGCCAGAGGGAGGGGTTAGATGCGGGGGGAGTGAGCAATGGAAATCTAACTGAAAATAGAGAATTGTTAGGGTAGAGAAGAGAGTAGAGGGTTGATGAAGAGAGTTGAGTGTGGATGTTGAAGAGAGGATATGTTTGGATTTCAGAGAGGGAGAAGTGTTGTGCTAGTTTATGAATCCTTTAATTCCATCTAATGTCTACCTTGACAGTGTTAAATAAAGATTTGTTTATATTTTTATAAAGAGCTATCTCAATTGCTCTGTACTGGATTATACATGCTACCATAAGTACCACAGCCATTGGAGAGATAAGTCCTTGCATCTGAGAAAGGTGCGGAGCTAGGAAAAGCAGTGGAGGGGGAAAATCTGGGAGAGAGAAGCCAGTGGGGGACAAAAATGAGAAGGGGCTGCACTCTCTAGGAAGGGAGAATAGGAGCAGACCTGATTGCCATAGCCCTGGCTTGATCCAGAAACCTCCCTGGCTGTTCAAACCTGGCCATGAAGAGGTGTCAGGCTGGGAAGACCCTGGGGTTTCACAATACCACATCTTAGAAGACAAAGTGAGCTTGATTATTGCTGCTCCACAGACTAGAACACAAACCAATGGATTTAGTTTACAAGAAAAGCGATTCCACCTAACCATGAGAAAGAACTTCTTGACTAAGTGGAATAGACTACCTTGGGAAGGAGGAGGACCATCCATTTTGGAGGTCTTTAAACAGAGGTTCAATGGGCATTTTTCAGGAATGGTTTAGATGTGTATTCCCAAGTGGCAGGAGGTGGACTAGATGGTCCTTGTCATCCCTTCCAGGTTTAAAAATCCCATGAGTCCGTGATCATTAACTCTAGTAATACGGTAATTTCAGATGGTTGAGAGCTGACAGGAGAGGAACCAAATAAGGCGTCCCAAGAAACAAGGGGGAGATATTCACATACTTAGCTGATCTCTAAACGATGGGGGAGCACGATTTTCTAAAAACCCATCTCCACCCCTCCACAACACAACCAATGAGGACTGAGTATGCACAGTTGCTTCTGTCTTGAATATCAATTGGGGGGAAAAAACAGGTGAGAGAAGAAGAGATGCTCATGTCTGGACTGTATGGACCCTTCACATGCACAGCTGGCAAAAAGGGGTGGCTAGAAAGAGAACAACCGAGCCAATTGACTCAAGGCTTCCACATGTAAAGACCATAAGATAGTATTATATCTGCCCCTGGCTCCATATAAATTCTTCAGGTGGGCGGCTCTGGAACAGAAGGAAGACCTTGCAGTTCTAAAAACCGAAGAAAGCGACCTCCCAAAATGGCTTCCTTAAGGCGAAAGTCTGCTCACCACTTCCTCACAAAAGTGGCAAGTGAGCCCTTCTGAACTATAGTTGCCACTGGCCATGGCAGTTGGGGCCCTTCGGGGAGTCGAAACCCAAACCGATACCCTCGTTAGGCGCTTATCTTGTAAACGGAGGCAGCCCCTGTACTTTTAATAGTGGTATCGAAGAGAGAATTATTTCAGCAGGCCTTGTCTGTCACGCAACCAGGAAGAAAGCTGAAAGCGGAATAATACCACTAGAACAGTCTAGCGCGGAAATGGCGGAGGAAACAAGCAACACCTGGAAAAATTCCTCCTTCTCCACAGCCATTAAATTAAATTAAATTAATTAATTAAATTAGTTAATTAAATTAGTTAATTAAATTAAATTAAATGTTCATTTGGCCCCCTATTTAAGACAACGCAAGGGGGAAAGCCGCGGAAAGACTGCGGCCTTCTGCCGATGCTCTTCATTCCTCTGAGGTAGCGTCAGGCCTCTTTCCCACCCCCCTCACCCAGGGGCCGAACCGGAACCCAGGGGGCGTGGCCTGTGCGCACGCTGCTCCGAAGGGCCAAGGTGCCTTTGGCGCGAGGCGGCGCGGCCGGCCGTCTTGCAGATTTCTGTTCGCTCGGCGGCGCGGGGAGCCTGTGGAGAGAGGAACGAGTGCGCACGCGCGCCGAGAAGCCCCTCTCTCGGGGCTCGTCGGATGGAAGCGCAGGGCATCCTGAACGGACTCCGGTCCCGGGTGTCGCCTCGCCGAGTCGGGCGGGCTCCGCGCGCTTTCGGCTGGGTCCTGCCCACGGCGGTGCTCTGCAGCTACGGCTTCTTCGCCAACCTGCGTCCCTCGGAGCCTTTCCTCACGCCTTACCTGTTGGGGCCGGACAAGAACCTCACCGAGACGCAGGTATTTCTCGGCTTTTCTGTTGCGGTGACGGGATGAGGGGCTGGTTTGATTAGGTTTCCCCCGCTCTCCCCCTGAAATCGCTGGGGCTGAGGAGAGGGGTCGAGGCGGGGCTGGTTCCTCGGGAGCCGATGGTCTGCGGAAGAGGTTTATTTCACAGGGGAGGGAGTGGCACCGAGCATGTGCAGAGGGCCTCGCCCTTATCCGCGGGAGGGTGTTTCTCAGTTTAGGCCATTTCCGCACTAGGCTGTTATAGCGCGACGATTCCACTTTCAACCTCCTCTGGAATCCTGGGGTTTGCAGTTTCGGGAGGGGCCGGCCGGCCCCTCCCGAAACTGCAAACCCCAGGATACCAGAGGAGGTTGAAAGTGGAATCATCGCGCTATAACAGCCTAGTGTGGAAATGGCCTTAGTGAGGCATGGCTTCTATGGTATCTTTTGCTTTGGGAACTGAAATCTGACACTTACCACAATCGATAATTTTGACTCCGTCTCCTGCATCCTGAAATTTCACCCTGAAGTCAAGATTGTGGCAGTTAATATTTCAAATATAATGGCAGAACTAATAAATAATACAGTGATTATCTAAATCTTGGGCGATAATAAAATCAGAGTAATCATATTGTGTAAGATGGATATAATCTCATTTGTATAAAGAAGAGAATATAAGTAAACCTGAGGGGAAGCCAATGGAAGGAAAGAATGCAAGAAGAGTGTCAATGAATGTTATTTTTTGAATGTATGAATTTGCCGTAAATATATATAAAAAAAGGTGGTTAAGAGCTAGTGAGAGCTCTTAGGCAGCTTCATGTTCACTGAGACAGAGGAAAAGAGGGAGTACTGATCGGGAAGTGATACACCATATGGGTCTGTGACTTCTTTTTACGTGGCATCTCCAAGAAACATTGTTACTCGATTGTCGTTGTAATGTGTCTCATTACATGCTGAGGTTTTTCAGAGCTTGGGAATATTAATTTTGTGGACTGTAACTCCCGCCCAGGAGTTCTGAGGGATTTGGGGTGTTGAAGCCCCAAAGGTAGTATTCTCAGTCTCTGAGATCCATACAGCCAAGAATTTTTGTTAGCCTCGGCCATCTTTGTCCTTTCCAGCTGTGCAGGGTTACAGCTTTCAAAATTATCTGATCAGCCAGAGGCACCAGATGGGGGAAAACTGACCTTGACCGTAGTTCAAAGTAGTATATAAAATTAGTACTTTCTCATGAAGTGACATCCTTCAGTCATCTGGAGTCTGCATGCACTGTTAGACTGTTGCATTTTAGTATTGTACTTTTAAGATTATTCACAGCTTAACCTGACCACCCACAAGCATCACAACTGGTTTAGTTCGAGATCTCTTGTTCAGAGGTTAACCTGATCACCCACAAGTATCAAAACTGGCTTAATTCAAGATCTCTTCTCCTCTGACTCCAAGTTGTTGCTGAAGGAAAATGCAACTAGCATGTCAGTGGTTGTCAGTTTCTTGCATATACCCATGAAAGCTTTTGTGTGTAAGTTTCACCTATCCAGGTTCTTGTACACATTAATGTCCTTTTGTTAGAGAGTGAGAGTATGCTTGACTTTTGTCTTAATTTTTAAAGAAGAAACATATATTTTTTATTTCTAGTATTGCACAAGGTGTGCTAATGAAAACAAAGAAACAGAAACAGAATTATGGGGTTTGAATTTAGGATACTAGTAGTATCAGTAGTATCAAATCTCTATTGAATCAGTCTACAGACTATATCAAACAATTAAAAAGAGGGAACAAAACCCAAAGCATGGAAAAAAGAACAAAAACAGCATCATCAGCAAGGAAACACATTGACAAGTAATAAAAATATAAAATATAAAATACAAAGCAATATATGCAGATAAAATAGCAATTTTCAGATTAAAAAGACCAACCCCTCTGAATCACTAGAACACCCCTGAAGTAATTAAAAAAAGAGATTACCCATGAGCCGGCAAGGCGGACCCTTTATCTACTACTTGCTTCCTCAGTTTTGCTGCATAATACGCAAAGAGAGCCACTCTTCGAGTCACAAAAGGATTAACCCCTTCCAAAAGGAAAGTCAGCTTGGACTCGTCATCCCACTCTCTCCAACTAACTCGAAATGGGTTGAAGTAGTGGTCTCTAATGTTAATGTATAGCTGACAGTGCAGTAAGTGGTGGGCAAGATCTTCAATGGCAGATGCCCCACATATGCAAATTCTATCTTGAACAGGAATACCCTGATAGCGACCTTGCAACGTCCTAGTTTCCATTTGCTCAAATCAGAGCTGTATAAAGGCCATGTGCAAGTCCCTTTTCATTACCAAGGACAAATATTTTTCTTCCTGGAAAAGAGATTTCGCCTTTGCTAACCATTTCAGGGATCTTACTAGGATACTGGTAATTAAAGACCTGAAAGCTGATGGTTAGCAGGAAGCCAATCCAGGAAAACAAGTGGACCATTTCAATTCTTCTAGGAGTTGCTAAGCTTCAGTAAACAGAGAGACTTTTGCTGCCTTGAAAAGTGCTATCATGAGCAGCCTTGCCAGTGTTCTCTTGCAAAGGGCACATATATATAGAACAAGCTGCTTAGGGCAAAGCTGCCATGTCTTTCTTACAACAATTTCAAATGAATGTCAAATAAGCTGCTGACTGAGAACCATTTTGAGCTTAATGTCTTCTTTCCAGGGCTGAGCTAGTTAAAATCCTTTGAGTCCCTTTCATCTGCACTGTATAAACACTTCTTAAGTAGAAACAATGAAAGAGAACTTGGACCTGGATTTCATTGTGGTTTCTGCAGTAATCATGTTTGAATTTGGTACTCCTTACTTTGCAAGAATATTTATAATGAAACATGTAGACTGCTGTGATAGTTGCTCACTGTATAGATGAAATACAGCCTTTGCACATGATCTTATTTCAGCAGCTACAGATCATGGGAAATTTTACTGCAGATGTTGTTGTAGAGCTGTATGACACAGCCAGTCCTACAAGCTTTTGGTTGGATTACTCACTGTTATTTATGAATGGTCTTGAACTCTGTCCATTTTTTAAAAAGCTGGTTATAGTCATGTGTCCTCATGCCTTGTTTCCTCACAGCGGTTTCCAAGACAAAGTTATGTCAGCTAGACTGTGTAAGACTCAAACATTGTGAGCTTCAAACCACTCTTCTAAACCAGTATAAAAAGGGAAGGAAGAGTAATTTTGTAGTACATTAAGATTGACTAATTTATTTCAGCATAGCCTTTACTGGGCTATAGTCCAGAAGTTGTTCAGAAGCAGACTATTCTCTGCCTTTTTAATACTGAAATAGACAAAAACAACTACTTATTTGAAAATATAAACTTTTGATTCCTACCCTTTGATCCCCAGATGTTGTTGGCTTACAGCCTCTCAAATCGCTTGCCTTTGGCCATACTGGATGAGGTTTCTGGGAATTGAGTTCCAACAGCATATGAGATCCTAATGTGTATACTACAGTTCTAAAGCAGTTCTTCCTTCCCCTTTGGCCAGCACCAGTAATGTGTTGTACATGTGAATGTGCAAAAATGTTTCCCTGCAACTTGGTGCCTACAGCCTACTGTGGTTGCATATGAAGGTCAGTAATTGCATTTAGTGCAGCAATCCTAAAATTGGCATTAGAAGAGAAAGAAGTCAGGATATCTCTGAATTGGACTGGCCAAAAAAGCCATGAATGGAGAAATATAAGAACAAAGAAGCTGCTCTTTCTGAGCTTCTTTCTAAAATCATGCTGGGGTGATGATAATACTGGTGTGGATCAGTGAGGGTCCTCTGCCAGGGAAAAATGGTCCATCTTGTTGCCTGAATGTGCTGGAAACTACTACCTATTGCAGGATCACTTCTTTCAGTGTCTTTTGACAGTTTGTTAAGTCTCTTCCTTCTTTCAGGTCCTCATTGCAGAAAATGTACTTGCTGTCTGCTTTTTTCCACTTTGCAAGTTCAGACTTGTTCTGTTTACAAACACCTTTAAAATAGGGTTGGAGAACCTTTGGCTCTCTAGATGTTTTTGCCCTATAGCTCTCATTAGGCTGCATTCACCATGGCCACTAACAAAGAATTGTGGGACTTCTCGTTCAGAACATCAGGATGGCCAAAGGTTCTTCACCTTGGATTTAAAGATTAGTTGTTTGACTTCTGTAGGTTGATTGGTGACTTGTAGATAAATACTACTACTGCAAGCTTGAAGGCTTATCTTTTATGTATGCTGCTATTTAGCTGCTGTTCAGTTATTTCTGTTTAAGACTACTTTATACCCTTACATTTTAACATGATTTATATCTTACATAGTTAATAGCATCCTGTTATTGTGGAGGAAGCATTAATATAAATGAAATCTCTCAGGTTATAAACACTGCTAACAGCTTCTCCAGGTACCACTAGTCAAATATTTCTTCTTGGAATGTCAATTTTCCTATTTAATAAGATTCGTGATTTCTTCTCTTTGTAGGTCTTCAATGAAATCTATCCAGTATGGACTTACTCTTACCTGGTGCTGCTGTTCCCTGTCTTCCTGGCAACAGACTTCCTCAGATACAAGCCTGTCATCCTTCTGCAAGGACTAAGCCTTATTGTGACGTGGTTTATGCTGCTTTATGCCAAAGGACTCTTGGCTATTCAGTTCCTGGAATTCTTCTATGGACTGGTGACTGCAACAGAAATAGCATATTATTCCTACATTTATAGTGTTGTGGACCTAAACTTGTACCAAAAAGTCACAAGTTATTGCCGAAGTGCAGCCCTTGTGGGTTATACTGTGGGTTCTGTCTGTGGGCAGATCCTGGTGTCCGTTGTTGGCTGGTCTCTCTTCATTTTGAATGTAGTGTCTCTCACCTCCGTGTCTGTGGCCTTTGCCGTGGCCTGGTTTTTGCCCATGCCACAAAAAAGTCTTTTCTTTCATCACTACCCCTCAAGTGCCCAGGTCAGTAAGGAGGCGAAGGTTGTAGATTGTAAAAATGGAACAGTCATCCAAGATGATCCTACCTTAAAGAGGGTGCCTGGGTGGGAAGATGTTGAATCGGAGGTCCCTTTAAATATAGAAGAGCATCCTGAGGAGCAGCAGCAGGTAAGCATTCCTGCTGTTTCAGAGGAATGGAAGTTGTGACAGGCAAATTGTGCCAGAGTAATCAGCTGTGATATAGTAAGGGCCTAAATACCCCAAAGGCACCAAATTCCATCTGATCTTGGAAGCTAAGCAGGATCAGCCTTGGTTAGTACTTGGATGGGAGACTGCTGAGGAATACCAGGTGCTGCTGGCTAAATTTCAGAGAAAGGCAATGGCAAACCATTTCTGAGTATTCCTTGCCTAAGAAAACCTATGAAATTCATGTGGTTGCCATCCATTGATAGGTGACTTGAGGGCACAGTCTTTTGTGCTTCTTTTACCTGTAACTCCTTGGGGTGGTTTATTGGTTTTCAGGTGTCATGTCTTTTTAAATTCTAAGGCCATATTCCTAAGCATGATTGCATTGTTGGTGTCCTGTTGCCTGCCAGAACAAGTATTTTTTAGTATACAACTTCAAGCAAACCAAATATATTGCTTCTTTCATTGCAAACCAAATATATTGCTTCTTTCATTGCAAGTTTATTAGGAAATCTAATTTTGATTGGACAGGACAACTTTTGCCAATAGCATTTCTAAGAACAAGTGCTGCTTGGGTGCTTTTGAAGGCAGACTGCTAGCTGTGATATAGATAATGAGTATATTAAACTCCAGGTCAAAACCTGGAAAAGATCCCTTTTTGGATTAGTTATCAGACTCTCTCTTTTTGGAGCTCTCTTCTGGGAATCCTTTACAAATGGAAAAACAAACAGCTGAGTACTAAAGCTGTTAGGGAATTGTCAACTGTTGTCCAGAGAGATGAGTCAATGAAGTTAAGGTTGGGAGAGTACATTCAAGAAGAAGGGGTTGCCATTGCTTGTAAATGAAGAGTCATTCAATCGTGTTAAACCCAGAGTAAGTATTTAAGCAGAAAATGAGTTTTTGTGATGGTATAAGCCAGGCTATAAATGGCTTAGAAACCTCTCCTTTGTCTAGGGAAGGACGTCTGTGTGATTTGGTTTTGCTGACTAGGCTGCTGTTGATAATTACAGCTATTAGCATTCCATGGAATTAATGTTACCTAGTTGAACACTGCTTTCCTAGAGGAGGATTATTGTGAAGCTGAGAGAACAGCTGTTCTGAACAAATTGCAACTGTAGATTTTTCTTTGTTCAGACTTTTGCAAGTCTACGTTGTAGCACACACTCTTTCCCTAAGCAAATGTTTCCACTTCTTCCTTTTGGCTTTTACACTCCTTCTTCTATGACCACTAACCTGTTGAAATTTCCAGCTTCATGGTAATGGAAGCACATTCTTTCATATTTGCAAAACTTGAAAAAGTTTCGTTTTTTGGACTGCAGTTACCAGAATATCCAACCAGCATAACCATAATGGCTGGGTGTTTTGTTGAGGAGCTGTAGTCCAGAAGGGGAATATTTCTAAGCTCAGTTCTGTTTTTGTGTTTTGTCAGTACTACCTCTACCATTCTACTCAGCCCCTGTTTTTATGGTTTGAGGAGGAAAAGTCTTTCTTAAAAATAATTTTTCATAGACTCAAAGAATCTTAATAGCTGGAAGAGACCACAAGGATTGCCCCAAAACATGGAAGTCACAAGTGCTCACCAGTAATGCCAGTGCCTCCTTTCAAAAGTGGGGAATAATTAGCTCAAAGTCAGGAGGCCTGCAAGAGTGGGGGAGGGGGTAACATAATCAGATCTACCACCTATGTTTATAAGTTCCTCACAGGAAAAAAACAGCCAGAGAGTTTGAATTTTAAACTAAAATCACAATTTGGTGGGGATTTTCCCCTTTCACCTCTGAGATTGTCCATCTTGTTATCTTTAAGCCTATTGTCTTGAGAGGGTTTGTGCTATTAGCTTGAAAATGACTTGGTTCCTGTCTAAGAGGTAGGTGTGACTGATCTGCCTTGGCGTTTACAGTCAGTAATATGCCTCTCCCAGCATGACCTCCCAGTCATCTCAGGTATTATTTATATCAAGGCCAACTAATAGTGCCAATTAAATAATATTTGCCAATTAAACTATGCCAGTTGGGGTGTGTGCATGCATGGTGCCATAACACAGGGGCCATCTAATCAAACTTCCTGCCTTACAGGAGTACAAACCTAAAGTATGTCTGAAAGATGCCCATCCAACCTCTCTTTAAAGACTGCCTAGGAAGGAGGGTGGCCCCTACCACCCTGAGCCAACCTATTACAGACTCAGACAGCTTTTTCGGTAAAGATGGTCTTCCTAATGTTTCTGTGGATATTTATTTATTTGTAATTTGAATCCATTGGTTTGTGTTCTAGTCTCTGAAGCAGCAGCAAATAAGCTTGCTCTATCTTCTGCATGACATCTTTTCAGATATTTACATTTGGCTGTCATTTCAGTCTTTTTGTCTCTGAGCTAAACATACGTAGCTCTGTAAGATGTTCCTCATAAGGCTTGGATTCCCGACCTTTAATCATGTTGGTCACCTTTTACTGGACATGTTCCAGATTATCAGTGTCCTTGAATTGTTGTGTCCAGAACTTGACACAGTATTCCAGGTGAAATTTGATCAAAGCTAAACAGATTGGCATTCTTACATCTCTTGATCTGAATACTTTATGCTTGATACAACCTAACATTGCGTTGGCTTTTTTGACCATTGCATCACACTGTTAACTCATGTTTAGCTCTGTTGTTGTAGATCCTGGCAAATGTATTGCCCCTTGTCTCCAGGTGGTGTTTGAAACATGAATATGAAAATGCCTAGGAAAAACATGATCAATGACAGCATCATATGGGATCTCCAATTTAGGATTGAGAATGGAAGCAGGACTTGAAATTTCCCTTTGTGTTTGCCTTCCTTTGAAGCTAGTACATATATGGCTTGCATTCTTGCTAAGTCTTAGTTATACAGATTGAGTTGGCAATCAACACATGAAGAGGCAAGTGCCTAGCTCCTGCCTCCCTATTTACTTTCCTCGCATGGAAAACATCAGGTCTGAGCAGGAAAGATTCCTGTTCATCTGGAGGTATTATTTGCAAGGAAAACACTTGAAAAATCAGGGGTCATACTTGTATGGTGAGCCTCCACATGATCAAAGTGCTCTTACTCAATCTTGTTGCTTTTCTGTTTCTTTATACTTGTTGCAAGTGGCCATACTGGATGGGGGTATTTTGGGAGTTGTAGTCTAAAACATAATTTATAAAAGCTCTGAGTCTAAAACAAAGTCTAAACAAAATATCAAGCATTAGGTAAAGGTGAGTCATAGTCAGTTAGGACACTTTCTTTGTATTCAGTCTGTGCACAGCCACTCTGATTAGAGCAAACTCCTTCCTTGCTACCTGATGGTGCAATACTATGAATAGTTCTTGCAGCAAAGGAAGCCATATGAGTAGTGGATAGCAGCAGGTCAGATAGGTTAAAAAAAATTGGAGGCAGGCATATACAGTTCTTTTTTTTTTAATCTTATTTTATTTTGTTCGCAGGTTGCATACAACAAGTAGACAGGAAAAAGGGGAAAAAGGCCCATACAATCTAAAAGAATTACATACAATTACATACAATTGTCCATTTCTCATTGATAAATATCCCCAATACCAATATAAAATGAATAGAATAAAGTTAGATTAAGTAATCTCTGTAGTCTAAACTTCAACCTAATAGCTATCCTCAGTCTCTCAGTGCGATTACTGACAAAGCCCCCCATCTGAGGCAGGCGTATACAGTTCTATCTGCTTCTTGATATTGTGTGTTTTCTCCACCTCTTGGTAATGCTGAAGTGTAACAAATAGTTTCTTTGAGTTCTTCAAAAGAAAGTGATGCTCTTTTGTACTTAACACTGTAAGTATAGACTGAGATTGATGTACCTTGGACATATCATGTGAAGAAGTAACTTGTCAGAAAAGACAAAATGTTTGGTAAGCTAGAAGGTAGTAGGAAAAGAGGGAGATGTATAATGGATGGGCTGAGTCAAGAAAACCACAGCCCTGAGTCTGTAAGACCTGAGATGGACTATTGCAGATAGTGTGAGTTGGATGTCTCCCATTCATAGAGTCACCATAAGTTGAAGTTGACTTGATGGCAGTTAGCAACAATGAAGTGATCACTAGAAAATAATGAATAGTCATACAGAGTGTTACAGATGTTGGGTGTTGGAAGCATTTCATCTCATTTTGATGAGTGTGGGATGAGATGACCTTGTTTTCATGCCTAGTAAGATGGTTCTTGTATAGATGGAAAGGATAAGAGCTTTGTTCTTCCATCTTCTAGATATCTACAGACTGTGTTTATGTTTGTATTAGTGCTCCTTTGCCACAGTCAGGAAGCAGTGGTTTTTGTGACACTGCATATAAGCATGCAGTACTAGGAGTGTTGACTGACAACTGCTTTGATCCCAAAATGAGAACATGTTATTTAAGGACAGTCTTCTGTCATTGGTTGTGTCCTTATGTTAACTTCTCTTATCAGACATTCCAGTTAATTGACCAGCTGTACAGATAGGCCCTTGACTCAAGATTAAACAAGGTCTAGGTTGTACCTGATACAAGTTCTTAGAGCTATTGGCTTCTTTGTTTGTAGAATGAAGGATCTAGGTAGAATTATGAGCAACAGTATACAGCCATTAGTTCAATAGGAAACAGTTGTTGCTAGGCTGTTTTGACCACTTCTTTAAACTATTAGAGTGACTGATACTTTTCCCAGATTAGGTAATGATTAATGACTGCATGTTCTGAGCCCTTTCCATAGCATTTATTTAACAAGCTGTTTCCCTGGCATATTCATCACCAAGGCATTTTGATACCTGGGTATCAAATGGGAACAGTAATGTATCTTTATAATTTTCACCCTCACCTCATTTGTGATGAAGATCATAACTTTAATGTTCAAGGCTGGAGTATATGCTCATTTGTTCCAACTCTGGGAGCAAAAATGGTGCTTTCAGTGGAAGCTGGGGGTTGGGGTCCTCTTGGAGCATTGTGCTGGCATACTGGTCCATTACACTGCTGGTATGACTTTGTTTGCTCTTGTGCAGGGAGAGGGCAGCAGTGATGGAAGAAGGAGGCTGTCACTCCTGTGCTGTCTGTTTTTTGAATGCCTGGCGTTGGGTGGAGGGGAGTCCATGGAGCCAGAATATTATAGGAGGACTGTCTTGGACAGTTACTTGTGCCATGCCATTCCCACTGACTGCTGGGAGCCAAGCATTCAAGTAATCAGAAGCACAAAGCAACAAAGGCCCAATAGTGTTCTCATCCAGGTGATGCCAACCTTTCCCTACCACCTCTGGCATCTCCCCTTCCCCATTGCTGCTGCTCCACCTTGTTGGTGTAGTTATACAACAGCAGACACTAGAAGATCCCAGCCCAAACGACCATCCAAACTCTATACTACTTACCATGTTTATTGCCTGTCCAGTTCCCTAAGAAACTGCAGCTTTATTCACTTTTTTTTTTAGGTTGCTTGCCTTCTTCTTGGGAATACTGATTCTAGGCAACTGGTTTCACATAGAAAGTGGGACCTGTCAATTTTGCATATCCAGTTGTGAGAAGGCAACATTGCCTGAACATAAGAAAGCTACTTTTTTGGCTATCACCCTCTAATTGCTCAGCCAGTATACATGCTGAATGAGGGGTGCTGGAAGTGGTAGTCCAAAAAGTAACTTTCTCACATTTTTGAGCATTGCCGTCCCTCTTTGATTGTGCAAACACTTTGCCCTTTTTGTTGTAGCTTCTCTTCATAGTGCTGAAAGTACATGTGTTTTTGTCACATTGAAGAGCTTTGCTGAAAAGAAAAAGTCCCTCTCAATCTGAATATTATTTCCCCTAACTCTAAAGTACAAAGAGCATGGATATTCTTATCGTGTCATAGCAATCCTGTGGCATAGGCTGAGGGTGTTTTTCATTTATGTTTTTCATATATAGAGAAGGAGCTGAAACAGAGAATGTACATGTAGTGACTTGGTTGTTGGTGACTGACATCACAGGCCTGAAAACGCTCTCCTGTATTCAACACTTGCAGAATGCTACTGAACTAGCATTTGTTTAGCCTCAGCTGCACTTTAGATGTTTGCCTATACAGAGATTGGGCAGATAACAGTTCTTTTTTCCACACAGCAATTTGCAATCATTGCTACAGTTGACAACCTGTAATTGCACATTTCTCAGGCATGGACCAGCCAGTGTATTGAATATGCTGTACCAATCTACCTGTTATTCTGACAGAATACTTCCTCAGGGTTGCAGTTAAAATGCATCTAGGTGTGGTGTTTGCTCTGTCATCAGTTTGTTTCATTTTTAACATGATGGTGAAAGAACCCTAATTTTGTAGACTAATTAAAATGCAAAAGCATTTGCATGCTTTCTTTTGAGTTCTTAAACCAAGTGGTTAAGTGCTCTGCAGAGGTTGAGAGGAGAAAGCTTTAATGTCCTACTGATTCAGAGCTTGAAAAAAGTTACTTTTTGTCTACCACTTCCATAATCCCCTAGCCAGCATTGATCATTAATATCAGCTTAGAGATGGCTGCTTGAAATGTTGCCAGGTATTATAATATACTATGGAATATTATATCATTGAAGTATACAACAGGAGACTCCATCCAGTGGAGCTGCAGCAAAGTCCATTGAATTCTGTCTTGGCCAACAAAGATCCACAGACTTACCCCAGCTGCTCACTACCTGCAAGTAGATTATTTTGCTCTGATGAGAACAATCAATCTGGGAGAGCTTTCTCTGTGCTTAGAGAAATATGAAGATTCTCTGTGATGCCAGCAGGCAGATTTTAGAAGCACAGGCAAAATGCAAGGGCTCTTTCTGACATTGCACTGAACCCAGTTACAAACAACTGGTTATGAATAAATAGTTATTTTGCCCAGTAACTGTGGCAAAATTATATATAATTATAGTTGTGACTTAACGTAACTCCTTGTGTGGCATAACTGTAAGAGAAGTGGAGACAAAAGAAATATCTCATGGTCCAAGTGCTGGCTGATGCCCCAAGAAAATTGAATGAAGAACATTCAGGGTTTTTTTTTTTTTAAAGTAACTAAAGTGACCATTTTAGGAAAATCCAAGGAATGAGAATGCTGAAAATTGCTTTTCAAAACTTTTGAAAAATATTTACCAACTAAATACTTTTGGGAGGCCTTGTAACTACAGTGATATCTAATTACTTTAAAAGTAATTTTCTAAGAGTGAAATCAGTATGAAAACAAATTTGGGCTGCCTATCCAGACAAGTCAAGATATGCTGACCCCTGGTTCCAGGCATTCTTTAATACCTGTACTTGTGTACAGGTATTGTATTATAGAGAGATGCAATACAGTCAGCCTTCCATATCCACAGATTCTGTATCCTTGGATTCAATTAACCATAGTTTGAAAATTTAAAAAAATATTCAAAAAGCAAACTTTGAGTTTTGTCATTTTATATAAGGGATGCCATTGTACTACACCATTGCACGTAATGGGATTTGAGCATCCATACGTTTTGGTATCCATGGGCAGTCCTGGAACCAAATCCTAACAAATGCTGAAGACCCACTGTATGGTTTTGCAGACATTGCAGTTCAACAATGTTGACTAGGTAAGACTGATGGGAGCTCCATCCAGCATGGCCAATGGAAAGCCGTTGTGGGAGTTATGGTCTAAAACAGCTGGAGGGACAAAAGTTCCCCACTGCTGCTCTATGTTCAGAATTGCCCATATTGTCTTACATTCATTGATTTTATTGGGGTGGGCAAAGTGCAGCCCTCCTGACTTTGTAGAATAACTCACATTGGGCCAAACCAGAAGCCAGTAATGAGGAATGCTGGGATGCTGTAATATAACAACACCTTTCCTGTCCTTGAACTACTTAAATGATGTGTTGCTGGATGATTTCCAGTTGTTGGATAATGAAGATGTGAATGGATAGCAGGAGCTACTGCTTTCTGTCTTCACCTCAGAACTGCATATTTCTATAAGCAACAAACAGTTCTGCACCCATTATCTTCTTGACCAGAACTCAACTGCCAATTAAAAAAGATAAATATTAAAACAGATTTTAATAATTCATATAGTAAAGAAATAGGGCTGAAAGATCCTTCATGTTGCTTTGTGATTCATAGATTTTTTTTATAAAGATTTAAATGACTAATCTGACTCTTTTCCCCAGCACAATGTCTGATTCTTTTGTGGGGTGGTATACAGGCACCCCCTTCTTATCTGACAGGTTAGACTGTCAGACCGTGGTTGAAAAGCAGAATCCAGTCTTTGATCAGTTCTTCTCCCCAAGCAAGCCTCTGTAATTCCCTCAAGTTCCCTACAGGAAGAAGACAAGAGGAAAAGAACTGACCAAAGAGCAGATCCTGCATTGAAGAGATGGCACATGTTTATAATTTACAGCGAGTAGAATGTCAAAAAATGGGGACGTCTGTACAGTCATTTAACACATATCAAAAAACACGGTGGTAACATGCATAATTATGTTTGATATTTATGATCCATGAGTTGGGGAAACCATGTGTTATGTAGACAGGATAAGATAAAGACCATGTGCATATAGAAGCTACTAAGACTTAAGTTTATCACGGATTCAGTTTTTTCTTTTGTGGGTTAAGTCACGCATTGCTGTTTGTAGTTGTGGTAGTGCTTCCTCCCTGAACAAATAGGTTTTTCTTCTGCTCTGCTTGGTTGTATAATTGTACTGTTGTGGATACAAATCACTCTTGCATGGAAAGATTAGTTGATTCTTTTTTTAAATCTGTATAGGAACAGAAGGTGGACGTTGGGAAGGTAATAAAAGAACTCTGGCAGGATTTCCTCCAGTGTTACTCTTCTCGGCCTCTGCTGTGTTGGTCTGTCTGGTGGGCGCTCTCTACATGTGGCTACTTCCAGGTCATAAATTACACTCAAGGTCTGTGGGAAAAGGTGCTGCCTTCTCAAAGTTCAGACATCTACAATGGTGGTGTGGAAGCTGCTTCTACACTGCTGGGTAAGTTTCCTCTATAACTCCATTTGGACACCTGCATGTCATGGAGATCCTAAACACTCAATTTGCCTTACTTATGGCACTGGTATGTTACTAAGAATGATACTCTGTAGTGCACTGATACACTATATTGCCTAAAAAGTGCTCTAACAATTTTTGTGACATGCGCATGAGACATTCAGTTGCTTCTGCTAACAATTTAGCCGTATTTTGGAATTCTGACAGAGTGTTTCTAGCAGTCTCCAGGAAACACTAAGAGTGTTTCTAGCAGTCTCCAGGAAAAGTAATCCAAACATGTTCCAAACAAGCAAGTTTGGAAATGCTGAGCCTTGAATATTGATATGTCTTAACATAATGCATATTGGAGCAATATGACTTTGATTTCACAAGCTCCACTGTAGAACAACCACAACTGATTAAGTTCATAGCAGAGGAGTGGGCAACAGAGCATGTGTGCATGCTCTTCTGGAAAGGCACTTCTTTGGCTTCTGCCTTTGAAGCTTTAGTGAGTGAAGACTTGCGATTTGAACCATCTTCTTCTGACATTGCCTTCACAGTAAAACAGGTGGGCAATCTCACTTCTTTTGTTCAGTAAGTAAAGACCTGGTTGTTTTGACAAGCATTTACTTCCATTCTGGCTGAAGTGGGATCATGCTGTAAACTTTTATTGTGCGTTCTGATTTTTAAATATAAAGCTACCATTTCTAAGCATGTTGGGCAATTTATAATTTGTTAATAGGTTAATAGGTTTGTTAATAACCTATTAATATTTGAATATCATAATATTGAGCCATTTAATAAATTAGATATTATTAGGAGTAGATAATCAGGTAATAGGATATTTAAACCTAGATTAATCTGATTGTTGGTGCCTAACAGTTTTTTTCCTTCAAAATGTATAAATACATTTTGGATGTAAGTATTGTAGAGCACTAACTTGTTTGGGTTTTGGATTTCTAGGAGCTGTGGCTGTGTTTGGTGCAGGACATATAAAAATATCTTGGGCTGTTTGGGGTGAGATAGCCTTAGCCATGTTCTCCCTCCTCATTGCTGCAGCCGTGTATATCATGGACACTGTTCGTAACATTTGGGTGTGCTACACTTCCTATGTAGTATTCAGAATTGTCTATATGCTGCTCATCACAATTGCAACGTAAGTATTTCCTTGCAAATTTGATCCATTTAGAGATATCCTAACTGAACCCAGCTTTGAGTTGCACTGACAGTTTTGGGAGGGAGATTTCAGAAAGCCATGAAATATCCAAACTCTGCATTTAACCCAGAAGGAATTCTTCTGAGCTCATGGAAAAGTTGGGTGTCTTATCTGAACCTATTGAATTGAAACAGAAAGCAGAACTCTTTATTATAAGAAAGACCACTGGATGCATTTATCAATTCATGGCTCATTGTGAGGCATGTAAGCCTAATGGGGCCTGGCATCTTGTCTTAAACAGGCTTACCTTGCCTGCATGTAAAGCTATAATCCCAAGGTGCTGTGGCCTGGACTGAAGCTGCACTGGCATATTTAGCACATGAGGGGGTGGGCTTTGGATGTGAAGCCAGGTGTAGGGGGCACTTGAGGTTTCCTTGCATACCTCATGTTGCTTTGAAATTAATTGAAATGAATACCTGAAAAATAAGCCTCGTTTTGTTTAATTTTGACTTACTTCCAGAAAACAACTAAAGATGCATAGAACTGGATTGCATTTTTTGCTTGAAAAAAATCCAGTCTTTTATGTTTATCTGTTGTCTAGTTCATCTATAGTTTGTGTTCATCTGTTGTTCAGCAATTCTGAATTCTGATATGACTGGTACTCTACTCTGTTCATAGTCAAATATAGGCTGAAAGTACACAGATTCTTCAGCTGTTTCATGTTGCAAGTTTGAGATCTGTAATGAGATCTTTGATTTAAGTTGAATTGTCTTCAGAGCATTCACTGATTGTCTTTTGTAAGACAAAGTGGAATTGCATTATTGCTCACATAGTGATTAGGTTACTGCAACCAAGAAAGGTATTTAATGTTGAAGTAGATTGCTGAGATTGCATTGCATTTGCATTGTTGCATTTTATTTTGAACCTTAGCTACTGAATTCTTCTCAGCTGGCTTTCTAATTTAGCTAGTTCTTCCTTCCCATTCTTATATATACACATCTTGGCTCTTCTTTTCCATCAGGTGTTTACAAATCTGGTGTCACTGATAATTCACTTTATGCCCTGAAAATCATGGCAGTTAGTATTTCTGCACTTCATTTGTCTTTCCAGTACTGTAAATGAGGTCATTGCCATTCCCATTTTACAAATGAGGAAGTTAATCTTGGTTTCCTGAGATTACCATGTTGGAGTGGTTCAACTAGTCAGACTTCTTTGAAATTGTCTTTGCTGTGTATTTTGGATTGTGGGTCAGTTAATTAAGGTCACTTCATATGGAAATATTTAAGGAGCAAATTGGATGCGATTGGAGCAGTTGTGTATGTTTAAATATGAAACCTCAGATCATGGAGGCAAATCTAGCCCTTCCTGGGGAAGTCTCTTGGGGCCTCAGTGTGGATTTCTGGGAATTTGCAGATAGCCACATCTCATTTTTTTCCCATGACATCATCATCATCTGGTATTCCCGCATTGTATATTGGTTTTCCCCATTCTGAAAGTTTTATATCCCCCCCCCAAGACTTAGTAACTGGCAGCGAAAGCTTTAAGGTAAAATAAGCCAATACTTTTGGTCCCTCCAGTCTCCTGTTTTGCCTACTACTGGAACATATCCCCTAAAAACATCTTTAAAACTTATTCATCCATTGGAATGTAAGAGGTTTTGCACCCATAGAAGGAGGGGGTGAAGGGTCCAGTGTTTGAAAAGCAAAGGCGTACACAGCAGGATTGTCAAGCTCTTTCTGTTGCTTGCAGGTGTACTCTTTGTAATCTTTCTAGCTAGCTACCATTTTTCAGCTCAAGCCTTGATATCAGAAGGGACCCTGATGTGTCTTCAAAGTTCTTGGTCATGTAAGGTGGAAGTGTTGCAGGGAGGTAGGTCACAGAATAAAGGAAGATTTGGTTTTTTTGCTTTTCATATATACTCATTGCTTTTAAGAGCTATGCTAAGAGCTCCCCCTTTTTGGACCACAGTTCCCAGAATCCCACCAGCCTCAGTTGCCATGCTGGATAGGGAACTGTGGGAGTTGTAGTCCAACATGGGTGATTTCTCCCAGCTCTTTCTATGATTGGAACAGTTCTGTGTGTGAATGCATAACTGCTGCAGATGTGCCTAGTTTGTAACTCAATTCGTTTGATGGTGAATGTGGAAGGAAACATCTGTTGTCTTCTCTGCTAGAAATCTTCTCTCCTATCATTGTGTTTTATCTTTCCACTCTCGTTTCTCTGTGAAGGTTCCAGATTGCTACAAATCTCAGCGTAGAGCGCTATGCCCTGGTTTTTGGTGTCAATACTTTCATCGCCTTGGCATTGCAGACACTGCTGACATTGATTGTTGTTGATGCCAGAGGGCTTGGACTGGACATATTTACACAGGTAGGTCTGTCACTTTTCACTTTAGCTGTTTGGGAAAAGAGAGGGAAGCATATATTTCCTGGTAATGCATTTTGGCTGCCTCCAGAGTATGGATAGGCTAATTTTCTCCCTTGTGTTGGCTTTTGGGAGGGTGACTGCTTATCATGTCACATGTTCAGTGAGGACAGACAGGTTTTTTAGCCATATTCTTAATGAATGGGGGGAAATGTCTATCATTATCTGGCTTAATGAGCCCCCAGAAGGTACGAAAATTAAACAGTGGCATTTCCTATTGCTCATACTTAATTTTAAAATAGAATATCCTCCTTGCATTGGTTTCCTGTTTGAACATACCTTAAAAATGAAATTACAAAAAAGGACAATGAATTAAACAGAGCACAGATGTGACAAATAGTACATCAGAATGAAGTGAGGTTTTAAGTAGTTTACAGATATGTGGAGGCAAAAAAATTAAATGGTTATTACCTGTCCCTTGCCTTCTCCTGGCAAAACCCGATTAATAGACCAATGTGGCACCTTAATGGTACCTCCCGCAACTGCAGCATTAGGCAGTCCTCTTCATGCTGCTGAACCATAAGAATAGTCCTCAGTAAAATTAATTATTTTTTCTTTCTCTTTTTACCACTACTCCCCTTTCCCTCCCCTCACTACAGTTCATGATCTATGCTGGTTACTTTGCTGTTATATCAATCATATTTTTGATCAGTGGCACTTGCAGTATTATCACAAATTACCGGAGGAAGGAGAGGAGGAGAAACACCACAGAAAATGTTGCTTCACAGTGCAGACTTTCAACTTGTCCAGCATCTGTGCCCGACCAAGTGGGAACCATTTAATATATACAGTTTCCTATTTATTAATATATTCAAATGCAATGCTGTTATTTCCAACTATTACCTGAGCTGTACTTGATCAGTATTTGTACTATATTAGTAGAAAATAGTAACAGAATGTACTGAACTTTTATTATATAAGTAAGAATATTATTTATAAAAAAAGTGGCTTCAAATATGCCATTTTGTTCTCTCTGGGGAAGATCAGAAGCATGCTACTGGCTAGCTGTTTCTCTTCTTTCTTTTGAGACAAACAAGCCATAAAGCAATCAGTGGAATGTGATGGTTCGGTTAAATTAGCTCAGTCCAGGTTATTAATGCTTTTGGTTTACTGAGTCTCAAAGGTACTGGTGGAACTCAGGTGTGGCCAAGAGTCGGAATCAGTGGCGACCTTCAAGTCAGTAGCGGAAGAACACTGTCAAGGAGATGTGCAATCGTGAATAATAAAGAGTTCTCATTTTTGCGCGCATCTTTTTTCCACATTGTGGTATGTCCTGTCTTGTCTGCCTTTTAGCATCTCTAAAGCAGGAGTGGGCAAAGTCTGGCCCTCCAGATGTTTGTAGACTCTAAATCCCAGCATCCAGCATCACTGGTTATGCTGATTAAGGGTGATGGGACCTTCAGTCCAACAGCATCTGAAGAGCTGTACTTTGCCCACTGATGCTGTAAAAGTTTTGCTTTCTTTGATTGCCTTTATCCCGGATTTAAGTAAATAGATTACTGACTGCTGAAAATGGCAGTTGTACCTCTTACCTTGTAGTCAATTTGCAGATGTAGCAAATTTATGTTCCCTTCAGGGCTTTATTCAGCTCTTCCAAAGAGATCAGCCTCTCAGGCTACTGCATTTAAGCTCTTAACAGTAGACTCCCACAGTGGCTGAGAGAATGAACTGACAGCAATACTGTCTGTTACACTCTGCTTTAATAATAGACATTTTCTTGGATTGTCATTCCTTCCCAACTGTTATGTTTTCAGATTGTGGACAAAGATATTTATAACAGTGAATAGAAGCTTGTTCTTATGCGTGTTTCCTCTGATTTTCAGTAGTAAATAATTTGTCTATTTCTTAAAGCTTTGTTTGATGTAAATTATTTGATATATGCAGATTGCAGAAAGATTCCCCTTTTCTGAGGGAAATATGAGACAGAAGTTTCTCATAAATGGAAATGTGACAAAACTGCGGTCTAAATCCAGTTATTCATTCCAGCTAGAGTAGACCCGTTCAACTAGTGGAACATATGTGTTGTCTTAACCAAGTTCACTTTGATATAGTGGGCCTGCTCTAATTGGGACTAAAAATCAGATTTGGGCTTACAACATTTCTGGTTCTGTTCATTTCTATGTTGTAGGACAGGTTTTTATATCAAGAGGCTGTTTCATGGTTTGTGTTTGCAGTTATCAGGAAAGCAGAGATGCTGCACAATTACATGTTTTTCCCCACTTCCTTTCTACATCCTGCTATTTCGCCTGTGTTTATTTCTCATTACTTGCAAAATAGGAGGATTGAATGAGTCCATAATGGACTTGCCTCAGGGCTGCAGCAGTGCTCCTTCGGTAGTTGTTAAGAGTGTTTTAGATTTTTCCATGTTCGGTATGTACACATGTAGCCCTGAAAAACCACATGTAAATTATCACATGTGGTTATTCTGTATTGTGTTGAGCTATGATAACAGATTAGGAAACCATGGACAGATATGCTTAAGCAGATGCAGCATGTACAAGTCTGTAGTGCTGCTTAGTGTAACTTCTAATGAGGAAGTATTTTCCATGTGGAAGAAAAAAATAGGTCTACCTAAATCTAGTTCATAGCCCTGGTTAGAGTAAATCCGTATCTTGGTGGAAACTTGGTAAGTCAGCATGTCTTTAAGTTCCACTAATTAACTGGACCTGCTCTAATTGAGACTAACAACTGGATTTTTGGCATATTATGTGAAGAAATTCACTACTTTAAGGCCTGTTTT